>CM062816.1:357629222-358126722 GCA_031772625.1 Pinus tabuliformis
AAAATGTATTTTCGAATTTTTTTTTAAAGAAAGCATCATTAATATTTTATCTCAAATAAATGAATGAAAGATATTGTGACTTTGGAATTTATTCTCGTTTAGATAAAAAAAAAATATTCCTCTTAAATAATTGTGTAAAGTACTTTGGGTAAGGATGATAGCATTGAATCTGGATGCGGGTGTTTTCCAAGAGAATTAATGGGCTCATTAAGTATTGCCGGCGCAAGGACTAACCAGGGGATGAATGGGGTCCGGATCAAGGCTCACAACAGCCGAAATCTGTCCCGCATGCAGATGGCAATAAAGGACTCCTCAGACCGAGAGATGGATATCAGAATGGCACCTCCTACTCCCATTGTTCGTCCCCCGATCCGTAGCTCTTGTCCGCTGCAAGCAAAGTTGGCTGGTAGCAGAACAGCTATTGGAAAACGTTGTTGGCACCTTAGTTGCATCAACTTGGGAAATGGCCTCCATTTCTCCCACTCCATGCTTTGCCCTGTAAATTCTGCTCAAAAGCCCTGTTTCTACAATCAATCCCCCTCCCCTGCTAATTCTCCCACTGATTTGCTTCCGGTTCTCACCAGGATGGTAAGGGAATGTATGAGGAGTCGTTATGGAGGCTCTCGGGGAGGCAGAGCGAGACCTCGAACTATGCAGAGCTCGACTCCCCCTTCCTCTCCACAGAACCAGGAAGATGAGCCTCAACCCAGACCTCGGCTCAGACACTATTCTTACGCACGCAGCAGGCGAGGGCGTGGAATGGCATCAAGGGATTCGCACAGAGATGTTGGGCTCCATTCTGTTATTTCACAGCAGCGTCCTGGCTCTGCCTCTCACGCTACCCATTTCAGGTTCCATAGTCGTCTGAACAAACCCACTATCACTGCCAAGGTAACCGTCGTCTTCACTGAAGAAGAAATGTCGGACAGTGATCAAGGGACAAGTTCTGAGGAGCATTCTCCGGACATGAGTGCCCAGGATCTGAGAGACACTCAGGAGAAAAATTCAAAGGATGTTAGTCAGGAAACCAAGCTTCGAAGACTGTATGGTGACGATGAGCATGCAGACGACTCTCAACGGGCGGGTGGCAGCTCTGCAGGCGTGGCTTTAACGGTGGAGTGTGCTGGCAGCACAAGAGGCACCCAGCAGATAGAGGGGCCTACAGGCGATGCTGAGAAGAGCGAAGTGGAAAAAACGGAAGATGATTGGGAACTGTATGCGTGTCCCGTGGTCGAGGAACCTCCTGAGGAGGAGCCAAACAACTGAAGCCTTCTGGCATTTGCAGCCACCCATGAACCAAATCGGCTTCAGGCAGATCACGGGTTGGTCCAATCGCTTGATATTTTTGCGTATGTTTAGCAGTACAGTAGTTATGTTAGTTTGTTGTCATGTCCAATATAGCTGAGTAGCACCTTCTTGCTGGGTCACAAGGTTGAATTTTGGTGTCTGTTATGTCAGTACAGAGTAATATGGTAACTGTTTTTGTAAACTCATGCTGGTTTCCCCAATCTGGGGCAGTTTCAACTGTTTCGATGAACACCAGAAACAGAGTTTGAGGCGGAGCCTCGGTGTATTATATTTTTTTACTTTTTAATAGAATTAGTCTTAGAAAAAAAAAAGGATGATAGCATTGAACGTGCATTCAATGGTATCTCACTATATGATATTGTAACATTGAATGCATGTTTAATAATGTCATCCTTACCCAAAGGACCAAACACTCCACAATTCATTGCAAACATTATAACACTACAACCTGTAGGTGAACTGTGAAATCTATAAACATTATAACAACTGCAACCTGTATGTGAACTGAAAAACCTATAAAATTTAGTAGTTGGTCTTACAATTTGTAGCCAATTGTTGAGTTTGGAGGTAGTGAATTTGGTAGTTGGTCCCAAAATTTGCAACTACTTGTTGAGTGTGGAGGCAGTGAGAGACGGAGAACTCTCTGTGCCTGTTGTGGTCTAACCCTAATCCAATCAAGTTTGTTGTTCAGATTATATAGACAAGAAGAGTTACTCCTATTATTGTAGATAAATTCTTCATCTGGTTTTTTTGTGTCTTTCCAAAGATTTTTCATCAATTTAATATGTTAATGAGAGACCATGTTATTTTTATTTGAACATTTGTGCATTGCTATCTTTCTATTCTTTCATACCATAGTCACATGGGTTCCTGCTTGACATTTATCTTTGCTACCTCCTTTTTTGCAATGGCTAAATTTTGGATCTTGTCACCGAATTAACTTGTTGCATTCACTTCCTCTCTTTAATGTTTCCTCTTTGTTCAAGTTCTCAATATTTTTAATTAGAATTATTATGAAGTTTTATATGTCCTCCCTGGATCTCAAGGACCTCAATCTCAGCCAAATGCCCCACCTTCTTCTTTTTGTGAATCTTGAAAAGGTACCGATAAATTTTGAATTTTAAAAAGGTTTTATATTCTTTCATCACATATTATTGATGAGTTTAGTAGCAAAACTACAGTTTTGAAATGGAGGATGAAGGAATAGAAATTGAAGTAACATTTGGATGACATTTTGTGGGTAGAGAAAACAATTGGGGTCGTCATATCCACACATATTAGGCAATGATTCATGTTTTACTCCCAAATTGCTTCCCATATCCAATACATTGACATCACACGATCATGATCTTGGGGCTCAACCAATAGCAGGCAATGACCAATGCTGTTATGGAATGACCTTTAGTTCAAAATATGAATATTGAAAGATGTGAATTTTATGGTGTTGTTAGTTGTTTTAGATTGTGGTTGTTGTTGTGTTGAGTTTATCTTGATGTATATACCATGAATATTTTTGGTATTCCAACCTGTTAAATATATAAATAAGAAAGAAATGCACAGGAATTGGAAACTTAATCACATAAGAAAACACAAGGAATTTACGTGGTAACACTAACAATGTGTCAAGGAAGCCTCCACGGGGTAAGGGATTGGAATTCATATTACACCAAAGTCAAGAATGACTCTCCAATGTTGCATAAAACCTCTCGGGAAATCATCAATTTAATATGAAAAACTTCATTACATAACTCCCTATGGTTATGCAACTGTCTGAACGGTAAACCTAGATTTACTAAGATAACTGCATTTAACAATTGTTGTCATTCCTAACAATCTCCACCTTGACAACAATTTTCCTAATCACTTGCCCATGCCCATTCATCACCTTTTCTGCAAGCCAAGAGAAGTCAAACACCATCGCAACTTCTCTACCAATATTGGCTTTGTGAACATGTCCGCACAATTCTCCTATGTATGTACCTTCTTGAGAGCTACTTTGCCGCCATTGATCACATGTCTTACAAAATGGTATCTTACATCAATGTTCTTAGTCTTGCTGTGATAAGATGGATTTGTTGCCAAATGAATATCCCTCTGACTATCACAAAATATATTCACTTTCTCTTGCATCCTTCCAAGCTAATCAAGTAGATATTTCAACCAGATCGCCTCTTTACAGGCATCTGAAGCAACTATATACTCTGCTTTTGTAGTTGACAAAGAAACTGTTTCTTGAAGCGTTTACTATAAACTAATTGCTCCACCTACACGAGTAAAGACATATCCTATAGTAGATCTCCTTTTGTCCAAGTCACATGCATAATCAACATCCACATATCTGTAGACTAAATGTCCACTACCATTAAAGATGATACAATGGTCACTTGTGCCTCTCAAATACCAAAGCACCCATTTCACTACTTGCCAATGTTCTTCTCCTGGATTTTCCTTGAACTTGCTGAAAACTCCAACTACATGTGAAATGTCAAGTCTTCTAGATACCATCGCATACATTAAGTTTCCCACTGCATTTTCATATGGTACACGAGACATATACTTCTTTTCTTCAAGAAATTTAGGACTCAAACTCGAAGAAAGCTTAAAATGGGAAGTTAGAGGAATAGTAGCAGGTTTCACATTGTCCATACTGAACGTTTCAAGTATTTTCTCCACATACATCTGTTTTGATAACCAGAGATTTCCATTTTTCCTATCTTTATGTATCTCCATGCCCAAGATATGCTTTGCAGCTCCAAGATTCTTCATATCAAATGTCCTAGAAAGCTGAGCCTTTAACCTGTTGATTTATTCCATGCCTTTGCTTGCAATAAGCATATCGTCAACATACAAAACCAAGATAATGAACATTCCATTGAAACTCTTAAAGTACACACAATGATCATACTCACTTCTAGTGAAGTTCTGGATCACCATGAAGGAACCAAATTTCTTGTACCACTGCCTGGGAGACCGCCTCAATCCATACAATGATTTCCTGAGCTTACAAACTAATCTTTTGTTCCGACCTTGTACAAAACCTTTTGTTTGTTCCATATATATCTCTTCATCCAAATCTCCATGAAGAAAGGTTGTTTTAACATCTAACTATTCTAACTCAAGATCAAGTAATGCAGTTAGTGCTAACATAGTACGAATAGAAACACATTTTACTACTAGTGAAAAAATTTCATGAAAGTAATTACCTTCTACTTGAGAATACCTTTTTTCTACCAACCTCACCTTATATCTTTCAATAATTCCATCAACATTTCGCTTCAAGTTGTGTTAAACATACATGGATAGCAAAGAATAGGAAAGATAAATCATTCAGTACATTTTTTATTAACAGGAGATGTACATTTATAATACAATGTTGTGACTCTTCGGTTTCAGATCCCAAGGTCTCTTGGACTGCTTAGTCTTTTCGGCTTCCACACTAACCCTTTAGGATTAGGTGTCCAACATTCCCCCCCTTAATCCGAAGGGTTATGTATGAGTCCAAGAAGAGAGCAGTAATACAAAATGTGCAAAAAATGCATGGCAGCACTAGGCTAAATGTGCTCTATGAAATGTTGGTAAAAAAGGGCGGTGGTTTAAGGATGACCACCAACACTGGAATGCTTAGTGCAGTTCCCGGAACTCTTCCAAAACTGGCAAGAAACTGAAGTTTTCTGCTAGAGGAAGTGATCCTATTGTTTTAAAGAGGGAAACTTTCAACCATAAAAGGGAGGTCTCACCCCGCATAAAAGGTAAAACTTCAACCTGAAAAGGGAAGTCTCAACCTGTGATGGTTTAAGGATAACCAACAACTCTGGAATGCTTAATGCAATTCCTGAACTCTTCCAAATCTGGCAAGAAGCTGGTGTCTTCTGCTAGAGGAAGTGTTCTCAATCTGTGATGGTTTAAGGATGACCAACAACTCTACAATTCCTGGAATTCTTCCAAAACTGGCAAGAAGCTGGAGTCTTCTACTAGAGGAAGTGTCCCAGATTGCCAACTGAAGGCATGTTCAGGCATCTTTGTCTCTGGCTACAACTCTGAAACTGGTGTGGCAGGTTGTGGCTCAGGCTCGCTTGATGTGGCTTTGAAGCTTGTAGATGACCATCATTTCCGCCCATGTCAGGTACAAGGTGAGAAGATGGAGAAAACTCAACTGCAAGACTGTTCAATATTCTAGAACAAGTTCTAACATGCGTTTGGAATATCTTCTTGGATGTTGATGCCCATTGCCAAGAAGCGATCCATCCAATATGAATCTTTATTCTTGCAGGACGTTTATTTCTGAAGCATCTGTGTGAAGAATGGCTGGTTTTATGACAGTGCTTACATGGATGAAGATCAAAACAGTGATCTTTCAGATGGCCAACTCGGTCACAGTGTTGGCATTTCACAATCTGTTGTTGTTATTGCTGCAGTGGAAGAGGAGTAGAATCTGGAACAGATGAAGCTGAACTATCATGAGGAGCAAGTGAACTGTCATGAATGAATCCAGCACTCTGAAACTGAATGGGCTTTGAGTAGTCTGGAATATGAAAGGACAAGTCCTTGTCATATCCAAGACCAGTTTTGTGCTTGTTGTGGACAAGCTGTTCCCAAGGTCTGATGATGGGCTTGGGAAGTGCAGATTGAGTTTCTGCATCTGCATATACAACTGATACTTTATTGGGTACTGAATCTGAATGAACTTGAACAATATTGACTTGCTGTTTATGGGAGTCTGCTTCATTGTTCTGAACAGAAACAGGTTCAAAATGATGACTCCATTGTTGTAATTCTTCCTGCTGAAGCTGAGATTCAAGCTCCAAAAATTCTACCTTTTCTTGTGTATACTGCAGATAGGTTTTGATATCACAGAGAGTGTTCTTACTGATTTTCACTGTGTCATGATCAGTAGAATGCATCAAAGTTTTCAAGAATTCTAATACTTCAGTAATTTTAGCCATATTCTCCATTGTCAAAATTACACCTTTTAAAAACTAATCATAACTATGAACAAATGAATAAGCAGCACCCACTCACAATACTATGTCAAGAATCTTTTCCTTATCGCTGAAAATGCATTGCTAGAGTACTCATGTTTGAGGCAGCCGCTGAAATTCCATTTTGCAGTAGAATACTTTGAAAACGATGCTAGGTTACGGTACAGGAGATTTAGTCTAATAGTGCCCTACAGTGACCATCATTTAAAAACAGCGCTCATTCAAAATTAAAACAACGCATTCAATATATATATATCACTGTATGCTACCAATATATATCACCGTATATATATCACTTTAAAACAGTTCAAATTCGATATCAGGTAGCTTGTCTAGTTTTATGGCGCCCACTTACATCCATCCATTAAATTCAACCTCAAATCAAAGAGGCTTCTTTATCAATAATAACTGAAGGTTGGGTTTTAGCTGGTGAAAACTACCAAAGTAAACTAGTATGGATCTTATTCAGGTTCGTAACATCTACAAGTGTCGTTAACTGATGCCAATAATAGATGATGTCAAAGCCCATATGATCAAGATCCAAAATTTCAGATATGTTGCTTTATTTTTGCAATGGTGTGTTGACAAATTGAGATGTGCCGTAGAGGGTAGACAATACGAATGCCTCAAGTATATGCTGGACTAAATTCTTGGATTGCACATATCATTTAAGGTCAGCTCTCTTTTCTAGGCCGCAATTACACAAGATCTCCGCCTTATATCAATCCGGAAATAGACTAATGATCTACCCTTACATATATAGTGATAATGCCCTTCATGTAGGTTCTTTCTTATACCTTAAAAATTCGCAGAAATAAAGACCGTGAGGATGTAAGACAAACTTTGGTTCTTTGATGCTTGAGCCCAGACTTTAGGCCGCAAAAAGTTTCAACGTGGATCACAAACCTCGAACGCTATAGCACGAGTGAACAAAATTTGGAGGAAAGGTATCCGAAGAACATTCTTGGCAACAGATTTTCAGATTGTGTACCAAATAAGGATGTAAGCTTGAACTCAAATGATCACGAGAAGCAAATATCAAATAAGGTAGAGAACACCAATGCTTTTGGAGAACAACAGACCATAATGAAGAAAAGGAAATCACCACCAGATCCAAAACAAATGCCAACTAATGGCAAACATCATCCTGCTAAGAAGGCGGCTATATCTGAAGTTGCATGGCTAAGACAGCCTTCACATCGTTTTCATGAATCTGAAGTAGAATGTTTGATTGCTGCTGTTGAAAAATTTGGAACTGGAAGGTGGAAGGATGTCAATATATACTTTTTATTTTTCCGTCATTTCGTCTGAGGGTTTGTAGCGATGTGTGTAGAGGAACTCGGAGGAATTCTGAAACCTGCCTCAGACTTGGAGGCCGCTTCAACATATTCACGATCTCCAGCTCCAGGTCCGTCAGAAGACGCACAATATTAACCGTCTTGAAGCCCAGCGAAACAATCTTAATTCCAAAGTGAGAGCGCTGAGGGAGGAATTACAGTTGCTCCAGGAACCGGGATCGTATGTTGGTGAAGTTGTTAAAGTTATGGGGAACTCATCTACTGCACTTGCACGGTCTACGAAATGGAGAAAGTCTTATCCGAACTTCGCCTTCCGAACTATTACCAGCAAAAAGAACTCGAAAGCACAACTAAAATCATAGAATTAGGGCTTAGTTCGAGGAAAAAAAACTTTGCATCAATGAAAAAATCCGTTGCCAATTCCAGGGAGAGCGTCTACGCGGGTTGTAGGAAACTAACGACGTCCTGGGTCAGGGCGCTGGCTATGTTACAGTGTTGTTAGTCATAGATAGCGTTACCAAAAAATGTACAATAATGTGATGAGCAGAGTGATAATGTTATGAGCAGTGTTCAGCACACAGCATGTCAGACAGGCAAACGGACATGGGCAGTCCTGACAGCGCAGGTAAATAGTGTCAGGCAGAGAGCGCAGGTACCATGTCAGGCAGAGAGCGTACGTTTATGAACAGCAAACTTTTATGGACAGACGGGCTAGCCAGAGACCAAAAATAGAGACCTGCGGATAAATGGTAAATTGCAGCACTGTTATACCAGTGCGCAGACTTTGATAGGCCGCAGGTAGGAATACAATGCCTAGTTGCAGATCTGATGCGCTCAGCTAAAATAAATGGTCAGGTAATGAAGACTAGGCCAACATTATTCAAGGCAGCTTAGACCAGTTGCTAAACCGTGAGAAAACTACACAGGCCACACATCATGGCTCTGATACCATGTTAAACATACATGGATAGCAAAGAATAGGAAAGATAAATCATTCAGTACATTTTTTATTAACAGGAGATGTACATTTATAATACAATGTTGTGACTCTTGGGTTTCAGATCCCAAGGTCTCTTGGACTGCTTAGTCTTTTCGGCTTCCACACTAACCCTTTAGGATTAGGTGTCCAACAAGTTGAAGACCCATTTTCATCCGACAACACTTGTCCCTTTAGGAAGTTCTACAAGATCCCAGGTTTTGTTCTTGGCTAAGGACATGTGGGCTTCACTAAATGAATATTTAACATAACACGTGCATTCGTGGCACACTAAAAAATACCCTTATTTGACCACATATTGGAAAATACCTCTAAAATCACATTATTTAACCCCCTACCAATATGAACCCAATACACCTTCCATATTTAAAAACCTCCTACTTTCACTAGCTATTGTAGGTTTCCATTTTTTCATTAAAATTTTTTATACCCCTTTATATTTTTTCACTAACTTTGAGCTTCATTTTTTATTCCTATTATATGCTAAATATATTGTGTCATTTTTTCCTCAATATATATCCTCCAATATGAACCTACGCATTATGTTATTGCTCCCCCAGTGAAGCCCACGTGGCTAAGGAATCCATTTCCTCATCCATAGGCTTCTTCCATTTTCACTATCCGCATCATCCATTACTTCCTAATAACAAGAAGGATCCCCATCTTTAGTAATCAATGCAATAGAGGAAGAAAAATGTTTATACCTTTTGGGTGTTTTTATTTCCCTTGTAGACCTCCTTAGAGTGACTAGTTGTTGAACTGGTTCCTAAACTTCTACAGTTTCCTTTACATCTTCTACACCTTTTTCTTCTGAAGTCTCTTCTTCCTTCCGATTTTTTGAAAAAATTTGAGTCTCCAACTGAATTTCTTGATTTGGAGATACATGTTCCTGTTCAGCTTTTTCAACATCTAATTTTAGAAGAGAAGATTCATCAAATATTACATCTCTACTAATGACTATCTTACGTGAAGAAGGATCCCACAACTTGTATCCTTTCACAACATCGTCATATCTAGCAAAGACATAATTTTCTTTTGGGTGTAACTTAGAACGTTGATTCTTTCGAATAAGAGCATAGGCATTAGAACAAAATATTAAATATGAATAATCACAAGATTGACCTGACCATACTTCTTTGGGAATTTTAAAATTAATAGCAACTGAAGACTATCTATTTACCAAATAAAAAGCATTGGATACTGCTTCTGCCCACAACTCCTTCTGCAGGTTAGCATTACTGATCATGCTTCTGGCTCTCTGCACAAGGGTTCAGTTTATACATTCAACAATGCCATTTTCCAGAGGATTATAGACAACATTTTTATTTCTAACAAACCCTTCATCCTTGAAATGTTGTTCAAATTCTAAGGAAGTAAATTCGCCACTATTGTCAGTTCTTAAATATTTAATTGTTTTTCCTATTTTCTTTTCCACCATAGCTTTAAGTTGTTTTAAAAAATTGAATACATCATCCTTTATAAACCCATAATTTCCTGGAATCATCAATAAATGTTATGAAGTAAGATGCACCTCCATAAGATATTGTAGGAAATGGTCCCCAAAGATCAGAATGAATATAGTCCAAAACTCCTTTTCTATTATGATTACCAGCTTTAAATTTATGTCTACATTATTTTCCATATACATAATATTTGTAAAAATCCAAACTCAGTGATTTCAAATGAGGAAGTAATTTACAATTCATTAGTACCTGAATGCCCTTCTCGCTCATGTGACCTAATCGTTGATGCCATAGGTGAGTATCTTCTTCTTCCTTGGTAGATACAGTCGTTGACTCACTGAATTGAGTACTTCATTTACATCTATAAAGGTTTTTTATCTTTTCTACCTTCATAACAGCCAGAGTGACCTTTGAAACTTTCGTCACTCCACCTTGACCTGTAAACTTGTAACCTTTTCGAGTCCAATACTCCTAAATAAATCAAATTATTTCTAAACTTGGGTACATGTATAACATCAATCAATGTTATAATTGTACCATCATACATTTTATTCTAACATTTCCCACCTCAACAGTTTGACAAGATATATTATTACCCATAAACACATAATTACCATTCACAACTTCATATGAAGTAAACCAATTTCTATGCAGACTCATGTGATGAGAAGCGAGAGAATCTTACAACCAATTTTCATAATGTTGAGAAACATTGCAAATAGGAAAAGCTTCATCTATCATACATGATTTAGCAGATAAAACTTCATCAATCATAACTAGCTCAACTTGATTTGCTTCCTTCTCTAGGTTTTCAACGGACTCTTTTCTTTTTGAATATTTTCTTTAGATGCCCTATTTTGTTGCAATACCACCATTTGACTTTACACTTCTTCCCTCTTGCTTTTGATTTGGAAGAACTTCTTACTTTCTCTCCTCTTTCCTTGTACTGACCTATGGCTACCATAGCTTATGGCGTGGAAGTTTCAGTTCTAGACTTCCTCCATACCTCTTCAAATAACAGATCTCCCATAACAGAATCAAATTCTAAATATTTGGTTGTTCTCAAACTGATAGGAGTCACAAAGTGATCCCAAGACTCGGGTAATGAACATAATAAGGTAATAGTTTTATCTTCTTCTTAAAATTTAACATCCATATCTGACAACTGGAAAATAAGTGTATTAGATAAATTTAAGTGTTTTGCAATTTTATTACCCTCCTTCATCTAAAGGCTATACAATTGCATCTTCAAATAGATTATGTTGGTTAAGGACTTGATCATATACAATGTTTCCAATTTTCCCCACAAACCTGCTATTGAGGTTTCTTCACCAATGTTGAAGAGAACTTCATCCACCAGACACAACATAATGGTACTGAGTGCTCAAGCCATCCAATTCCTCCCAATCCAAATCTGTCATGCCAACAATTTTATTTGTAACCCCATCTAATGATTTGTGCAACCCTTGTTGCACTAGAAAATCACATACCTTAAGTTTCCACAATGAAAATTTTTTCTTACCGGTGAACTTCTCCACCTCAAACATAGAATCTACATATTATTCATTTTCTTCCTACCAGGCTCTTTCAAATTTCCTTCACCTAGGGTTTTTCCTTTCTGAACTTTCTGCCTCCTTGTTTGAATTTGAATTTTATGGAATTTTCAGCTTGGCTTTTTCTTTATTAAATTTCCTGCTTCTTTGTCAATTGGGTTTTTAAAAAAAAAAAACCAAAAAAAAATTGTTTCCTTTTTTTTTTTTCTTTAGAATACCAAAAAAAACTTAATTCTCTTTTTTTACTCAAAAACCCCAACAACAAATTTCCACCAAAAAAAATATTTCTTCCACAAACCAAGACAATTTCCAAAAACCCTTTTTTTAAGAAACCCAACAATGAATCTTGAGATATTAGATTAGAAATGAAAAACTCTACCATGTTTAAATTTGTTCACTCAGTTTCAAGACTCCTCTTTCGTTGCTTCAAATTTCTCGTTGTCCAACAAAAAAAACAAATTGCTCCTTTTGTTTTTTAGCTTTCTTTGGATTTATTTCATGTAGATTCACAAAGCTTCACAAATATTACAATGGTTAAACTAATGGACTATTGATAGCTCCTTATTTGTAGTTTTCCTTTAAAATACAAGCAAACAATAGTCTACCCTTGAAAAAAAACTCCTTCTTTGCAGTTCCACTGCGAGCTTCAACGACGGCTTAACAAAAAACAAAAAATACGCCTCATTCTTTGTCGACCTAAAATTTCTCTGCCCGAATGTTCAAGAGGATCTATACTTTGGTAATGCTAGAAAACATTGTCTCTGTGGCTATGCGAAATTTTAAAAAAATTGACCTCTTAGGCCCCAACATGGACTATACGACTCCTCTCTGACTTTCGATGGCTTCAACAGATCTTTTGTAGTAGGTGGTAAGCAAACAAACTTACAGACTTTAATTACCTCATGACCGTCACAACCAAGATATGATACCATTTTTTGGTATTCCAACCTGTTAAATATATAAGTAAGAAAGAAATGCACAAGAATTGGAAACTTAATCACACAAGAAAACACCTGGTAAAACCCTGACAATGTGCCAAGGAAACCTCCATGAGGCAAGGGATTGGAATTATTATTACATCAAAGTCAATAATGAATCTCCAATGTTACATCAAGCCTCTTGGAAAATCATCAATTTAATATGAAAAACTTTGTTACATAAATCCCTATGGTTACGGAATTGTCTGAATGGTAAACCTAATTTTACTAAGATAATTAAATTTAACCATTGTTGTCATTCCTAACAAATATGTTGGAATTATTTCTTTCATTGGTAATTATGTATTTGAGCATCATCTCCTATTTAAAGTGATTATGGTTTTTTTGAATGATATGAATACAAGTGTAGGGATCATGATATGTTTTGAGTCATCAATGATGAGGAGTTGCAGTCTATTGCTCGCCTATTTGGGTCTCTTTTGGTCTAAAATTCTGACAACTCTTTTTATGTGACTCGGTCATCCTTTGTTTTAGCTTCCCAAATATTGGTTTTGGTTTACTTCTCGAATTTGTTCCTTACCCTATTATTGATAGGACATGATAAGACAAGAATCATTGCTTCTAGGATGTACATACTTTGTGTGTTTTATTTCTAAGGTCCTTTTGGCTTCCATTGATTGCCACCTAGACCTAGAAATTCAGGATGTTGACATATTCAAGATTTTTCATAACAAAATTCATGGATGTTTCAAAACAAAATTCATGGTAGTTTCTTGGTTATATATCCTCTTGCCTTATTCTGCAGTTTTGGAGACTCAAATTTCATTAACGTGTCATATTTTTGGTCCAAATTCGACCAGAGATTTGGGACCACAATCCTTGAAAAGATCATGTGTGTATTATGTGGTGTGATTCACATGTGAGCCATCTACTATATAGTGAAGCTAGGTTCTGAAGAATATAAACTCTCCTCTAGTCTAAACATGTCACAATTTTTCTCGGAAAACAATAGAAATTATGGTATTGATTTTGAGGAAATCAAGTAGAAATTTTGGAAATTTTGGGTTGCAGCTATCAAGCTTCTAGATTTTGGGTGCTCGGGGGTTCTTGATGGTGTTGAATCTATTTCCATCATCAGAAAAATTATTTAAATACTCCCATAGCAATATTTTTTGATTTTTTTTGTCCAAATTCCAACGAATTTCTCACTATCAACGTGAAATTGTGGTCTCAATAGACAACTGTGACAACCCCGGTGAAAATTTCATGTAATAAAAGTTAATAAAGGTAAAATGATAACCATGGTTATCGGACACTTATTCCAATCTGAATTTTGGTCAAAAAAATCCTAGTCTGGGTGTTCATTTGAGTTATTATGGCTAAGGAAATTAGCAAAGGCAATAGCAAAGGCTTTGGAAAGGCAAAATGGCATTTTTGGCAATTTATTTATGAAAATAATGGAAATTAGGAGAAAATGAAGGTGAAAGGTCACAAGTTTCATGTGAGGAGGAAGTTGAAGGAAAACAAAGGAAAATGAAGAAAATAGAGGCCTCATTGATAAAAAAGTATTCTGAGGATCAGTTGGCATGCTTTTGGTCAGTTTAGTTTTGGAGCTCTCTCTATATTCTCTCTCTCACACACTCTTATACACTTAACGTCTTCTTGGAGCACTTTAGTATTGGATCAAGAAAGGAAAAGAAGGAAAAGAGGAAGTGAAGATCAAGGAGGGACGAGTAAGATCAAGTAGCTACAACATGTTTAATTGCAAGTATCAATTTGCATGTGTGATTTCCTTACTAAATTTGACATGCATGGTTATGCATGTGTGTTATTGGTTCTCTTGATGTCATTGGCATGGGATTTTCTAGGTGTGATAGTGTTCTTCAGCCTTCCCTTGCCATTTTTGGATAGCCTTGAGGTGATGGGTTCTCATGTTTCGGTGGAGCTGGATTGCCAACTGGATTCAAAGATGAGTGAGATGGATCTCTAATAGGAAGAAGACTTGGTCTAATGATCCCTAAATCATATTTTGGATCATGGTAAAGCCATGACCTAGTAATCCCTGAACCCAACCATGGGTTAAAGTAAAGCTGAACTTTGTGTTGCCTCGATGGGCTTAGGAATCCTTGACCGATGAATGGTAGGATATACGGTAAATCCTAGAGGTGGGTGCCCTAGGATTTACGGGAGATATGATCTAAGGAAGTTGGTCTTTTTGCAGACTCCTGAATTACACTCAAAACAGGTGACCTGGGGAAAATCGTCATAACTTTCTTTCTGAGCATCGGATTGAAATTTCTTAAGAAGGTACAGAAAGAGGACGGATTTTAGTTTCTGTTTATATATTTTTCAGAGTCAAAGGTTGAAACAGTGACACGTGGCACTTCATACAAGTTCGCTATACTGAACTAGTCTATAATCAGGTCACTGCGGGAGATTGTGCATAACTTTTTCTTGGAGAATCCAATTTGGATCAGACTTGTGGCATTGGAAATAGGACACGGAGGGCTACTACAGATCACAAGTTCAGAACTTAAAGATCCAAAAATACATAGTTACAGTCGTTTCAAGGTAGAGCTCCTAAAATCAAGAAAAAGCAAGATGAGGAAGTTTGATGGCAAGGATCCAGTAAATCGGATACTTCAGATGGAGCAATATTTTGATATACATGGTGTACAACTGTTACAAAAGGTATTTATTGCATCTTCATATTTAGAACCAGATCAATTTTTATGGTACAAAGGGCTTTGTTCTCGTAAAAAACTTGTTACGTGGTCAATTTTCACGGAGGAAATGATAGCACATTATGAGGATATAAAGAGCAACACCTTCTTTAGAGCAACACCACAACAATTGGAAAGAGTAAAAGGGCTTTGTGACATAATGGAAAGCAAAATTATGGAAACCAGGAAGCATACCCCTCACAACTATAAAGATGGAAGTGTTGTTTCTCCCAGCCTTCCACAACCTACAAGGGTTACACCACAACAATTGGAAGAAAAAAGAGAAAAAGGGCTTTGTTACAATTGTGATAGAAAATGCACTAAAGGTCATAGGTGTGCTGAGAAGAAATTATTTTACATAGAATATGAAGAGGAGGAAGAAAAGGATCAAGAAACATCAAAAGAAGAGGATATACGTCAGGACACCACCCCAGAGAAAGAAGAAATGAATCGGACCATATCTTGTAAAGCATTGGCAAGAATTACCACTCCTCAAACTCTCAAGATAGAAGGACATATCAAGAAGAAAAAGGTGCAAGAAGTGAAAGATCACATCGAGAAAGAAGAAATGAATCCAACCATATCTTGTAATTCAATGGATGAAATTACCACTCCTCAAACTATCAAGATAGAAGGACACATCAAGAAGAAAAATGTTCAAGAAGTGAAAGATCACATCGAGCATCAAGAAATGAATCCGACCATATCTTGTAAAGGACTGGTAGAAATTACCACTCCTCAAAAGATAGAAGGACATATCAAGAAGAAAAAGGTTCAAGTAGAGAAAGATCATATCGAGCATCAACAGCAATTTCTCCAACTTTTAAAGGATAACGCCACTTCGGTGCAAAATCAAATGAAACAACAGGTAGATCAACATCGTAGTGAAAAATGTTTTGATGTGAGTGATTAGGTATTTTTACTGCTACATCTCAAGCAAGCTATTTATGAGAAGGAAATGTTGGCAATACTACATGCACTTAAAAAATGGCGACCTTACCGAATGGGAGGACGCTTCAAGGATGAGGATGTGGAAGCATTGTTTTGTGCTATTTATATTATCCAACCAAATTGGATAAACGAAGCAACGGATGAATGGAAGAAGAATGAAGAAGTATGGCCACTTATTCAAAAGTTGCAAAAGATCCCAATTCAAGCAATATTGCCAGAAATTGAAGAGGAAGGAAAAATCATATTGGAACCTGGAGCAGTCACAGAAACAAGAACCCGACAGCTACGAAATCGATCAATTTTAGAGTATCTCATCAAGTGGAAGAACTTACCTGCTGAATATTCCACATGGGAGGACAAGAATTTTATATAGAAGCATCAAGAACTACTCAAGCGTTGAGGACAACGCTTTTTGAAGGAGAGGGGCATGTTAGGCCCCTATACTACTAGTGTAACCCCTTATTGTTATTAGTATAACCCACTTATTATATTGATGTACCCATGTAGTGCCCATATTGTTACTATTATGCCACATAGAAGCCCACCATTGTTACTGTTGTGCCCTACAATATTATTGTTATGTAGGCTTTGATTGTATTGGGACCACTTAGACTCCTATATATAGAAAGGAGGTATTTTCATTTGTATCATCCATGAATTGTTCATTTATGTAATGTAAAGGAGGTTTCCCCCTCGAAGAGGCTGAATTCTAAGGCGTTGATCTATCTTTTCTATCTTTTCTTGAGCTGGTTTCATAACAAATGGAGATTAGCGTTAAGAGATAGTTTTGATTCATATTCTTTTATTGTTACACTTTCATGATTTGTTATTTGGTTCTTGTAATATAATGTAAGATATCTTTATTGTTGTGAGCTCATATATGTTGTTTGTCATTCAATTCTTCACATGTTGTATTGCTTTCCCCTTATGCAAATTCCTGCTTTCCTACTTAGTATTTCAATGCCTTCCTAGATTAATTCGATTTCAGTAATTTAGATTAGATTAGTTCCACTTCGGTCCTACATATATAGTGCATGTGCCTCGTAAGCCTACGAACCTCGGATTGACAAATTAAATAGTTGGGAAAGTACTACAACAGAATTAAACGATAATATTTTCACCCAACATTTTGGCGCCATTGCCGGGGAGGCATGATGGATTGAAGTTTAGTTTGATTTTTCATGCAAGTGTGAATTTCAATTTCTGCAAGTGTGTTTGATTTTCGCAACTGTGAAGAGTGTTTGATGAATTCATGGTTCATGGTTGTAATTGAAGAATTCAAGTACTAAATTAATGAGCAGTCTCTGTGGTCTTTGTTTTTAATAAATTCAATTTTTTGTGCGCTGATTTGGAAGAGTTTTTGTGAACTAAAACCTTGTAAAAGGATTAAAAGCTCAGACAATTATTAGCACTCTGTTTTTAGTATGTAAGAATTCCTTTTTCAACATGGTTTAACAATGAGTTTCAGCTTGGAACTACACACTCAGATCCTAGCAGAATTTAGGATCTCTTCTTCCCTGGAAAAGGAGATCTTGACAAGAATTGAAAGTTCAACTACTCACCAAGAAATAAACGAAGATTCAACATCTGAAGAATCCTGCGTATCTGATGGTGAACAATCATTCAAACAGGAGATCGAGGAAGAAGAACAGCAGATCGGAGAAGAAGAACAGGAGTTACAACATGATCTAAGTGAGAGAAATTGTGCCTATCAAAGCTTTATCGAACAATGGTTCCAGGTAAGTACTAGATTAGATTCGTCTTTTTATTTTTATTTAGTTGATTTACAGATACAGAAACTAGACTCATTCACTCTCGAATATTTCCATTTTTCATTTGAAAAATTGCTATTGAATCTATTGTTGTTACTGCTACATGAGTGGCTTCATTGGAAGTTTAACTACACGTAACTAATTTGTAAATTATAATTAGTATTGAGTAGCTAGGCTTTCATTTTCAGTGTTTGCTTTCATTTTCAGTTTTTCTTCTACCTAGAATAAGTATGCTCTCCTCTACGCTTAGTGCGATCACGAGGATCAGAAAATAGGGATGATTTAGACTAATTTCAGGAATAAATAAATTCATGTTTTGCCTAATCGATTTTATTGTTAATTTGCAAATCATTTTTAGTTGAAATTGTGTCTATCTTGCAATTGATTGCATTTTCTGGCCATACTAAAACCTGCAGCAAGCAATTAGATGATAAAACATGCAAAAACAATTAAATCTGAAATTTCCCAGGTTCATTGTTTTGCTTGGGGCCAATAATAATAATAAACTGTGAGTTTCATTGCTCTGTGCACGAACTTGTAACATTTTGTCTCCGTCTATTCATTTATCGCTGAGCCATAGCAATGCCATCTCTTGTCTCCGTCTATTCATTTATCGTTGAGCCGTAGCATAGCGATGCCATAAATCTGCAACTAGCAACAACAAACCAAAATGATAAGCAACAAATAAATGAAATCGCAATAAACTAAAACATAATTCTTATTTCTTTGTTTGCATATTTCGAACGCTGGAATTTTCTCCCATGATTATTTCTCTCGTTTAATTTGGGTTTCATAACAAAAACTAAGATACTATACGAATGTTGATTGAGAAATATGGGCCAAAATCCACGGGTTGTTACATTCTTTTTCGCATCTCAAGATAATAGGAACCAAATCCCATAAATATCACGGTCATATAACTATTTTTATGGATTGGCCTTCCTAAATTTTCTGTCTGTCGGCATACTTTATTGAGATTAATTGATTATGTTGTTGCTTATTTGACGGATCCCTTCCTTATTGGTTGCGAGTTTTTCTCCATCGTTTCTCTTGGAGGAAGAATTCTTATCATGGGATATAGCGCTTCGATCGATTCAGAGCATTCATCGTTTTATTATACACTAATCCAAGCAGTGGACACTCTCGGGTGCGGGGGATTTAGGTACTTGTGTGCCTATTCTGGGTATGATACCCATCATGTTACCCAGCCGGCTTACTTAGCGGATCTGGTGTTCACATTTGGTTGCCTCTTGAAAGTGATAGATTTATAATCACTAATCGCAAAAGGGGATCTCATCATTCTGTACTTGCTAAGATATTGTTGATAGATGGCTGAGATCCTGAGTTGAGTCTGCTATCTTCAGGTCACAGGCCTTTAGAATTTACCAATTACCTTTTCTCGTGGTGAATTAGAGTCATTCATTCCAAAGCAAGTAATTCTGGGATGTCTGTCAGGTCATAATATGCAGATTTCATAAGTTGTTACAGCCAGGGAGCGTACATCCAGCTATGGGTTGCATTTTATTTTGATATATCTTGTCGTATAACGTTTTTCTTTGAAGATTTTACGCCTAGAGGTGGCATGCTGACACTAGGCACTCACAGGACATCTTTGACTCACAAAGGATTTTGCATCAGAACGACCAATATGCAGACAGTCGGGCACTCCCCGCGCAATCCGAACCCACCACCTACTACAATGCACCACTGGACCAATGGAGGCCAAACGTGTCAAGCAAATAAATGGGCAGCCCTCCACAACAGGCTCCCGCCATAACTACAAGGTTGCTTTGTCCAAACGCATTCTCTTCTATGAAGGCCAGAGATCAAGAAAACTGCCTCCAAATCAACGCATGACCTGGAGAAGGGACTCTGCCTTACGAGACGGTTCAGTAGCAAACGTGGACTTGGTAGGAGGGTACTATGATGCAGGAGACAATGTCAAATATGGTTTTCCAATGGCTTATACAACCACGATGCTATCATGGAGTGTGTTAGAATTTGGATCCTTCACTGAGATCAGGAGTGTGTCCTTTCTACTGCAGCTATAGTGGATACAAGGATGAATTGATATGGGGTGCAGCATGGTTGTTGAAGGTCACAAAGAACAAAGCATATAGGGAATATATACTTAAAAATGGCTTAGAGTTTGGATCCGAAGAAAACAGCTTCGAATTTGGTTGGGACAATAAGCGTGCTGGAATTGATGTTTTGCTAGCTAAGTTTTTCTTGCATGGGAATGTAACAGTTCTGAGATTCATCTGCTCTCTCATGCCAGAGTCACCTTGTTCGCAGAAGAAATTCACACCAGGTGGACTTATCTACCAGGATGCAGGGGGTAACATGCAACGAGTTACAGCCTTCTGTTTTGTTTTTCTTTTTGTCCTTTCTTTTGGTTCAATAAATTCCTGAAAACAATACGAATGCATGTTTTTACGCTTAACACTAATTTGTTTTCTTGAAGTCTCTTTGCCAAGCCACCCAGACAATCTGTGCAGGATAGTTCCACAACTGGTCGTTAACTGTTTGGCTTTCAATCCTTTCAATGAATGGATTGTGGCTACAGGCTCTGCAGACAGAACTATGGACAAAGTTCTTCATACTTGTGCACACCACCTAGAAGAAGTGTTCCGCTGCGTCGACCTTCAGCTTGATACACGATTTTCCCCAAACTTCAGATGATGCATTTGAGGTAATACGCATCTGCGTTTTCAAATACGTGTGAAATGGGTTTTATATCAGAAGATTTGATTGGGTTCGATTCATAACTATCAAATAACACCCATATCTAAATAATACTGCAGACAGAAATAAATTGCTCCAAGCACAGAAAGCATCATTTGTTTGGAGTGATATCAGTTGAATACAACGTTGTTGTTTGAATTATTGAGTAATGAAACACTATGCTTTCGACTTTTGTTTGTTATTTATTAAAAAATAATAATAATAATAATAAAATAAAAGAAATAAATAAATAAAAATAAAATAAAATTGCCCTCATTCATTCATAAATTAACTACTTGTTCCCTAATAAATACAAAAGCCTTTTCAAATGTTTTAAACCAATTTTCCAACAAACCAATAAAAACATTTTGAAAAAGTATTGCACAATCAATGAGTACATTGCATGGGGACATGCAATATTTCTAGTTGGGGGGAAATAAAAGTATGTTGGATTTTTTTGTGAATTTGTGGGCAAAAGTTAGGATGCATATACTAACAAGATAAATGAGATTGGTGTTGTGTAGGTCAAAGAGAAGCTTATGCAGAAAGCTCAATATTACGATGCGACACCCTTTTCATCCATGATTAGTGTAACTTCAAAAAATAATTTTAAAAAATAATGGACATTTCATAAATTCCTAAAAACGAGCTAATTTGTTTTTGAGTCACTTCATACAGGAATGATCGATGGAGATGGCACACAAAGGTGACAATTTTTATCCAGGAATGGTGCTAATAATTGAAGACAATCTAATGCAAAAG
The DNA here is from genome assembly GCA_031772625.1 of Pinus tabuliformis. Classification (NCBI taxonomy): domain Eukaryota; kingdom Viridiplantae; phylum Streptophyta; class Pinopsida; order Pinales; family Pinaceae; genus Pinus; species Pinus tabuliformis. The sequence continues at coordinate 357,650,691 of CM062816.1, forward strand.
TGATTTTTTGAAATCACAATGAAACATGCATCATTGGACGCTTGAAGGAACTAATTCTTCACTGCACATATCATGACATTTTCTACTACACAAAGATCCTTTTGCGTCATGACTACTCACCTTTTTCCTTCCAAGCGCCTAAATCATCCCTATGTTGCAGCCATCTTCCATTACCTTATCTTTCACGACTTCATGCACGCCTATTTTTTTGAATCGCATACATTCCTTTATCCTTTTCAGTTTATTTTTGCCTTCTAGTTTTCCTTTTGAATAAAACTCATTCCCTTTCCATGATTACATTGCCTTGTTTTCCTCGCCATGCTGATCCACACTGCTTGTCCGTGAGTTCTTTCCATTTATAGTCCTACCAAATCTTTTTGTACAAACTCGCGTTGACTGATGTGGGATTCCTTAAGGCCCACCTTTCAACAAGTCTTGCCCCATCAACATCAGCACCTTATCTGGGAAATAGACTAGAGTTCCTTTTGAGTACCTAGAGGCTTGCATGCCTTAATGGCAAGTTCTCTCGCTGATGATCATGGGAATACATCAATGTCCCTTGATCTTTAGATCTTGTAAATGGATCGATGTCAACCCCTTTATTCGCATTTCGCAAGATGTACTCGGGTACCTTGGCACTCATTGACATCAATGGTGAGTTGCCTCGCATTGGTTAACGGCATGCATCAATGGCTGGTAATCCAATGATTTCTTTTCATGCTCGACATCAACACATTCTTTCGCATGATTAGAATTGTACCAAGAAGTTTAGTAGCAGGTGAAGACTATACACTTTTTCACGACCCCCTCAGCAGTTACAGTAGCATGAATTCTGATCTATGAGAGTACCACAGTTCCTCTTTCGGCGTTTATCTTTTCCATGATTCAGCATTAGCCGTTCAGATTCCTTCATTTCCCAGGATCCAGTTACAACAACATCAGTCACGTTTTCCTGATCCAACAGCAGCAGTAGCTACATTCCTATTGCATAGTTCATCATTCTTGGGTAAGTAGAGGTACGTTGTTTTCTAATCTTTAATCATGCAATTCCTTATATGATAACTTGAATATTTTGGAAAATTCCCTCGCTGTGCTACATTTCCTTTCATGAACCATGTCAAGTTGCATGAGGATATGCAACCAATTCAGTTGCGGGGGGGAAGAACTATATTCACTACATATTCACTACCATGATTCTATTGCTTCACCACTATCACTCCATTTTTCTCATTTACCATTCACCAACATTTATTTTCCAATGATACTTTGTTGCACTTTGCTTCATACGCAATATTGGCATGCTTCATTAATATTACAAAAGGGCTTTCTTATGAACATTATGATTTCCAGTGAGTGTTTACATTATTATTGAAGAAAAGAGAACAGAAAACGAAATGAATGTTGTTAACACAAGAACCAACCATAAGAAAATATAAGTTGTTACTCATGTCTTTCACATATCTTGGAAACATTCATTATTAAAAGACATCATCATGTAAAAGCCAAAGTTCAAGATGCCAAATGTTCTTAAGGAGACCCATGCATGGTTGCATGAGGACATGCAACAAGTTCAGTTGGGGAGGATGTTGGGACTCAGAAATGTCATATTTTCATCCACCTTTTTCTTCACTATTCCTTACATTTCATCATCCCATTAACCTTTTATCATATAATTTTCATAAATACATTTGGGTTTCACCTTCTTATTTTCCATTTTATTCATTTTTGTATTACAAGTGGATTTATGATTAAATATTAGAAAATATACATATTTTTATATATATCTCAAGAATATGTGAGTTTTGTGATGTGTAGGAAATATGTGAAGAATTAATTCCAAGAGACTTCTCAAATATCTCCTCCACCATATTAAGGAGATAATTATGCAAGCCTATTCCTAAGGAGAAAATCATGGAGGATTTGTTTGGCATATCTTATCCATATCTCCTCCACCATATTAAGGAGATAATTATGCAAGCCTGTTCCTAAGGAGAAAATCATGGAGGATTTGGTTAGCATATCTTATCCAAGATATGTGAGGGATTTTTGGAGGATTCAAAGGGATCATATTTTGTAATAATGGGAAAGTAGTTGAAAATGCTTGAGAGATTTGTGGAGGATTCAAAGGGATCATATCTTGTAATAATGGGAAATTAGTTTAGAGTGCTTGAGAGAATATTGGATATGTAATTATGAGATGGTTATCTTCCTCATGTATATAAGAGAGTGCTCTCTCTTCATTTTGATAATAATGAATAATGGAAAATGGAGTTAGCTTTAAGAGATAGTTTTGATTCATATTCTTTTATTGTTACACTTTCATGATTTGTTATTTGGTTCTTGTAATATAATGTAAGATATCTTTATTGTTGTGAGCTCACATATGTTGTTTGTCATTCAATTCTTCACATGTTGTATTGCTTTCCCCTTATGCAATTTCCTGCTTTCCTAGTTAGTATTTCAATGCCTTCCTAGATTAATTCGATTTCAGTAATTTAGATTAAGTTAGTTCCACTTCGGTCCTGCATATATAGTGCATGTGCCTTGTAAGCCTACGAACCTCGGATTGACAAATTAAATATTTTGGCAAGTACTACAACAGAATTAAACGATAATATTTTCACCCAACAGTATCCAAATAACTTCCCTTAGTTATTTTACATCTCAAACACATAAGTATTTTTATAGGGAACATAAAATCCACCATCATCCAATGTCAAAAGTCTAGTGAAACAAAAGAAACCCATGAAGGGGGTAACACATAGGTCAAATATTATCACATGTCTCCTTGATTCTCCCAACTCTTTGTCTCTTGATCTATGATTGACAATCAAAATTTGATATTCTCACTCCCTTGTTGGACGAAGGTAGCTTAGTGTCCCAACTTAGGAAATATTACCCAAGGTGATGGTTGTGGGAGTAACTGTACTTGGAGGAAACTTTGGATTGTAGCTATAAATGTCATTAGTTCTTTTAGGACATGCCCTAATACCCCCCATTATAATCCTTATTTATTATTTTCATTAATTTTCCCTTCTAGTGGATTCCATCACTGCTGTTGGAAAGATTTTAGAAATACCAGTGACTATTTGAGTCAAAGGATGTAGGTCTTTTAGGATTTCATATGCATGCCACTTGTTTCCATCCCAAGTTATTGTCTCTCACTCATTTGCATAATCAAAATTAAAATTAACCATTTTTATTGCTTTGTTTCATGTGTCGAGCTAACAATTTTGGTCCTTGTAAAATCCTCACTCTATTCTCACACATAATCATGCATCATAGGGGACCACATAACATCCTATAGGTCCCATCTTCCTGAAGGACTTCCACCTTTGGTGGGAGGAGTACTACCACTGGTACCATCACCTACTTGTCATGGACCTCAAACATCATACATTGATTCTTCCCTTCTGTTTCCATTCATCTCAGATGTAACATGACTTGGTACCTATTAGCCACAATTCAATGCTAAACCACATGCCGACCAATTACACATGATGGTTGGTATTCAAGCCAACACACAATTCAGGAAAGTCCTAACATTGGACCAACCATTTTTGACTTCAATCAACCTCTCTAATTTTTTGAAGCTCACCAATGACGTCATTGCACATAACCAAATATGGGTTAATATGTCGACAAAGTTTCCCTAAAATATCTTGAAAATAAAGGGTAAACCAGGTAAAGACCCCATTAGGTGTGGACCGTTTGTAAGTGAAGTTTTAAGAACTCTTACACTGCCAAAATTGTAAATATTCCACTCCGATCCATTGTGAGTTTAGCAAGAATTGCAAACCTAGTAAGTGATTTTCCATTACAATCAATTAACTAGCTCCTTGAGAGAGGAAATCAAGTGACAGGAAACCAAGCGGCCATGGTGCTTTCATTATGAGAGGATCCTTATAAAGAACTACACCATTTCTTGAAGGCAAGTTGTTTTCCTTGGATCACATGACTTTCGAAGGATCAATCATTCTTATTTGTGTATATGGTAGAAAACAATTTCACATAGTTTAATAGAGAACAAGTATTTCTATGTTTTTGTCAGTTGAGTTTGGGTGGCTAATAATTGCCATGGAAACCTTTATTGTACTTAAATTAATGTTTTTTTAGGTGGTCATTGACACCATTGAGGGTGCAATTTTTCATTAATAACACCTTATTAAGATGACATATTTCCTTATGTAATGACTACCAATCCTCCACTCTTTATTCCAATCTTGATAATCCAAGTCTATTTTTATATTTTGCTATTTGTTTTTGAAAACTTGAAAATAATTTCAAGTTTAAACTATCACATGAGAGTTCAATGAAAGGTTAAATTAGTTTTTTATTTATCGAGAACAATGATTTATTTTTAAATCTAAAATGCATTTTTATTAATATTTATTTTCTATTTATAATTAACATCTTTTAAGTTAATTGTGTTACATTCTTCTTCTTCTTTAGTTTTATAAATATTAATTTATTGTAATTATTTTTTATTTAGGTAAATTATATAAATAAAACTGCCTCCAAAAAGGAAGGGACAATCAACTATAGACAAATTTTTTGGATATCCTACAACATCAAAAAATTCTAAAGTTAAAGATATTCCATATATACCTTATTTGAATGTTGACCCTAATGAAGATATGGTTGAAGGTTATTGTGATGATAGAGAAATTCTTGGCCATTACAAGAAAGGACAAGATGGTGGATCTAGCAATTTGAGGAGGAAAACCTTCTCAAAATGTGAATTTCAAGAAAAGTGGATAACAAAACATCCTTGGGTGTATATTATCAATGTTGAAGATGACAAGACTCGTATGAAGTGAAAAAATTGTGAGAACTATAGGGATCAAGGTCCATGGGGTACTGGAAATGGTTGTAATACCATTTAATATTATGTTGTGAAAAATCATTGACAATTTTTTATTCATAAAATGGAAGTTTCTATGGAACTGAAAGGATGGCAAAGCGCATTACATAATACATAGTGACTCTAAGTGAGGGTAATAAGGAAAGGGTGATAACCACCATAAAGTTAGAATATTTTATTTCACATGAGGATATTTCAATTTCTACTTATGAATATCTTTTTCATTTTCAAATGCATCTACAAACACCTAATATGTCTTCTCAAGAGGAGTATTCTTCCTACATAAATAGAAAAACTTCCACTAAATTTATTCAATCTATATCAGATTACTTTGAAGAGGTGCAATCTAGAAAAATGTTAGAAAGTCCATTTTCCTCTATAATGTTAGATGAAATTGTAGATAGTGTTTTGGAACAACACATTGTTGTGTATTCTACATATCTAGACTTAAAAGGTTTAGGCCCTCCAATCTCATAATTTATGAATATGATTATTGTTCCTGATGGAAAAGTAAATACTATATATGATACCATCATTAATTTGAAGGAAACAAAGTAGTTGAAAAGTGAGAAACTAATAATAATTTCAACTAATGGTGCTTCATCTATGGTTATATGTGAAAATAATTTTTTCACATTATGAAAGAATGATCTACCAAATTTTATTGGTACACATTGCATTGCACATTGTGAAGCACTTGCAAGTTTATATGCTTCAAAGAAGATACCAAAGTTTTTCAATGTTGAGAAAATAACAAGGTATACTCATGGGTTGGAAACTTAGCAAAGAGAAATAATGAACTCATTTTTGTATTAAATATAATGGAATTAGAGTCCTTGAATATTCTTCAAATCCATGGGATCCAATAGTTGTCTAGGCTTTAATTGGTTGAAATACTATCTACATTGATGCATGCTACTTTGAGCTTGTGGAAGAGAGAAACGAAGAACTTTTGTTATCATAAGGCAAGGATTTTCTCACTTTAATTTAACTTGAATATACTTGTTGATGTTTTCTAGGAGTTGAATAATTTAGAGAAAAAAATTCAAGAAGATAATGTGGATGTCACGTCACTTGGAATAGTTATTGACCATGCATAAATACTCTGAAAATGTATTTATGTAGACCATATTCGTTTGCAGAAGATGTTATACATCTTACTATATTTTTGAAAGTCATTAAAGATTGTTTCCTTGAAAATGTTGACAAAGAGGGGACTATCCATAGCCATAATTTGTTGCATATTCCAATCCATGAGGAACAATTCTCAAAACCAATGGAACCTTGCATTGATGACTCCATCGAGAGTTTCAAAAAACTTACAAGAAATTATGTTTGAGCATTGGTTGAGAGTTTTAATTCAAGATTTCCAGATCTTCATCTCTTTAATGAAGCAACGTTGTTTAGTCCTTGTCATTATTCGTCACACATTTATGTGAGAAAAAATAATCCAAAGCATTGGATTGAAATAAATTTTCACATTTATAACATAAAACATGTAATGAAGGTGAAAATGTACCAATGTTTGATATTACAAATTGTAAAGTAGAAGTATATAAATTTATTTATATGGTTTATTTGAATGGAGATAGATTTCCAATGAAAGATGTTTGGAAAGTATTTTCTTAAACAAAATATTGGCACTCTAGGTATCCAAATATGCTAAAATTATGGCAAGTAGTGCTTGTCATATGAACAAGCACCATTGCATGTGAATGAGGGTTCTTTAAGGAAAATATGATCAAATATATAAGGAGAACAAGACTATCAATTGACACACTTGATGCATTAATGTGTATGTCAATAATAGGTCCTAACATAGCAGAGGTGGATTGAGAATGAGTTTATATTGATGGGATGTGGAACACATGTGTTAATAGTTACATTTATGATGGATGCAACAAGAATAGATCAAAGATATCATTTAAATGATTTTTCATATGTTGCTACTATATGTTGATGGAATTTCTACTATTATTTTACATTCTTATTTCAAAAATTTTGATCGTAGCATATTGACGTACTTTTTTCTCTCTTATTACCATAATACTACAAGTTCAAAGCATCTTTGTTGTAATTTTGAATACTTATTTCAAATTCTAAAAATATTGGTCTAATTTTGAGGCCTACTTGCCTAGGAAGGCTATGCCCACTAATTACGCCGTAAGGCGTTCCCCTCTGAAATCAACTCCCAAAATGCCACCTTGCACTACTTTGCACCTTCAGATTTAATGTTAGACGATTGAACAAAAATCAACCATTAGATTAATAATCAATTAATAGTTAATAATAATTTCAAATTAATAATTAGTTAATAGTTAATAATAATTAACATAAAATTTAACCCATAAAAAACTCATTTTAACTATTTCTTTCTGTATCTTAATATGTATCTTTCGAGAAGCATTGTTGTTCTTGAAACCATTAATTGGGGGTATGAATCATTAAGATAATGAGATAAATCTACCATTGCAGTTTAGTAGTTTTAACCTGTGAAGTGTTGTTGTTGTTGATATTATCATGGAGGTCGCTCATGAACATCAGAGAAATCCATAGGAGTTCATTGCAGTTTAGTAGTTTTAACCTGTGAAGCTTGCCACAGAACTGTATATCTCACATTCTCTCCTTCACCATTCCACGCGATGTCTGTAGACCGCCAACCCTATCCAAAGATTTCAGATCTACAACCACTAATAACTCCATCTGGAACAAACTCTTTCCTCAGAACCAGATCCTTCGCAAGGCAGTTACCCCTTTCCTGCCCTCTTCCAAGAAACAACTCTATTTTACCCGTTGTGATTCGATTCTCATAGACGAGGGAAGAAAGGTATAATCCATATCCACATATTCCTTATTATTGTCTCCATTGTTGTTCCCCCAATCATACTCATAGTCATATTCTGCTGGAACAACAACAGAGACTGTTTCTGGAGCAATCCACAGGGAAAATAGGTTGTGTGTTATCTTCAAGAGAATTATCCATTGCTTGGGATAATGACCTACCTTATTGGTGTTGGGTTTCTCTACATGATTCCAGGTCTAGTTTATTAGGTTATTATTTGAATTAATTTAATGGTTAAGAATATGTATGTTTTTATAAGAAGTTATAAATTTAAATCTAAAAAAAATAAAATTTGGATATCTCTACAAACGTTAACAATCAAATTATTGTATATATTAATTTGATGTATGACATATTATTATTATGAAATATAATTATTATGAATTGTAGATTCAAATTCCAAGACCAAAATAATCTCATATACTAATTTGGTATCTAACTAACTATAATAAATTAAAAGAAATTCTCAACCTGTAGTATACCTAGGGGGGATAATATGGGGTACAATGGGAGATACCCAAGTGAATAATGTAATAATGGGATGGGCCATAGTAATAAATAAGGTGGTTAACCCATATCATATAAGGGACCACAAGTAGTTAGCAATAATGTAATAAGCCCATGGTATTAGATAGATGGTATTGAGGGAACCATGGTAATGACCCATGGTATTGTATTTATGAGGCCTATATAGAGGCTAGAGACTCCCCATTGAGAGATGTCAAGAAATATTGTATGAATAGACATATGGCTTATGGAGTGTTCTCCTTCCTTAAGGAGTGAATGTATGGTGTTGCCCTACCTTAAGGGTTTTGATATCAATAAAGTGAAGCATTTCTCTATATTTCAGATCTTATTGTTTCTAGGTTTCTTTGCATTATCATATATTTTTGGATTAGATCTATATCAAGTGGAATCAGAACACTTTCTTGGGCAAAAAGTGGATAATTTTATTTTTTATTTTTTTGCAGGAACTTTCTGGGGCGGCGAGATTGCAGATAAGATATGTACATTTTGGGGAAAAATATACAAAATATAATTGTAGATCTAGATTCTTTGTGAAAATAACCCAAGTTCAAAAAAAAATCAACCAAATCGGAGTCCGGATGAGGGAGATATTGATGATTTAAAATCAGTTGGGTTGTAGACATTTTTCGGGGCAGCGAATTTGAAAATCATATATGTATACTTTGGGGAAAATTCTAAAAAATATAATTGTAGATCTGGATTTTTTGTGAAAAAATACCCAAGTTCAAAAAAAAATTAGCCAAATCAGAGTCCGAAGGAAGGAGATATCGCTGATCTAGAAATTAGTGGTGTTGCAGACATTTTTCAGGGCAGCGAATTTGCAAAACAGATCTGTATGATTTGGGGCAAAATCTACAAAATATAATTGAAAATCTAGGTTGTTGATGAAAAAATACTACATTTGAAAAAAAAAATCAGTTGAATCAGAGTTTGGATGAAGGAGATCTTGCTGATTTAAAAATCAGTGTTGTTGCAGACATTTTTGGGGCAGCGAGTTTGCAGCGCAGATATGTACATTCTGGTGCAAAATATGTAGAATCTAATTGAAGATCTAGATTATTTGTGAAAAAATACCCAATTTCAAGAGAAAAATCAGTCAAATCAGAGTCGAGATGAGGGAAATATTGCTGATTTAAAATCAGCTATTTTTTTCAGCGATTTTTTGTGATGGTGGGATAGTTGTAGCGCAGATCTGAAATTCTAGTGCCTAGATCGAGATTTCTACCAGATGAGAAGATGCAGAATGGTTGTTCCATTTCCGAAAATAGGTCATAATAGGGATTCTGGGCAATATTGACGAAATTGTGTCCATCTCAAATTTTCGTCTAGTAAGTGAATTTTTTTCAAAACATTCTTCATGGCGGATCTTAATTTTACAGGGAAAGATGATAGCCCTACTATTGAAGAATTCATACAGAGACAAAAGTTCACATATGGGACATTTTGGAAGGGTTCAGTGGCGCTTAGTATGAAAGATAAGGCTGCTAGATGGTGGTTCTCACTTGATCGCCAGCAGTTGTCCAAACTTTCAGATGAAGAATTTGAAAGAGTCCTTTTAGACAAATGGTCTCATACTAGAACAGGAGAATGGGACTTGTAAGGGGTTATTTTATATTGGTATTTCCTTATTGCATGTTCATCGATTCATTCAGAAGCAGAAAATCGTTGTGTCTATAAATCCTAGTTGTCAGCATAGTTTTATCAATGTTAATTTGGCAAAAAAATTGCAAGTTCCAGCAAAATAGATTGAAAACATACAGGTTGATAATGAGGATGTTCAAGTTTATAAAGATTTAAAGATTTCTATGGACAAGTATGTATTGAATTCTGATTTTTATGCTTTAGATATGGCTAGTGAGGATGTTGTTTTGGGATACCCTTGGATGGAATCGGTGGGTACTATAAATAATAATGTGCAAAAGAAATTCCTGAAGCTCTAGTATAAAAAGAAGAAAATTATGTTACAAGATATTTTCATCAATAAAAAGGTAGAGTCCAAGGAGGCTAAAGCATAATATGTTCCAGTCACTGACATATCAGATGATGAGCCATTGATGGTAGACAACCAAACACGAACATCAAACCAAGTACCAGAAAAACAAGTACAGTCCAAGCAGGGTAAAGCAGAAAATGTTACCTCAGATGAGGACTCAGTGGTTGAAGTAATATTGGAAGATAAGCAACAACAAAAGACGCCACAACATGTATCAACTCCCAATCAGGCTCCATTAGGTGGTGAATTAAAGAAAAAGACATCGTGGGTTAAAACTTCAGCATATCACCACCCACATCACCCCGCAAGAAAACAACCAACAAGATGGTAACAAATTAGCCATAAGGACAACAACCCAGGCATGACAGATAGAGAGGAGTGACGAACTCCATAGAAGAGCCGCGACGGTCAGCTTCCATCTCAAGCGAGCTAGGCACCAGCTAGATCGATGGTTCACCTTTCTCTTGGATGGCTAGATGCGCGTGCATGGTACCAGTGGACTACTCTTTTGAGTAGATCTTATTATCTGTGTTCTTCCCATGTTTCGAGGATGAAACATGTTAAGGGGGGTGGAATGTAGTATACCTAGGGGGGATAATATGGGGTATAAAGGGAGCTACCCAAGAGAATAATGTAATAATGGGATAGGTCATAGTAATAAATAAGGTGGTTAACCCATATCATGTAAAGGACCACAAGTAGTTAACAATAATGTAATAAGCCCATGGTATTAGATAGAAGGTATTGAGGGAACCATGGTAGTGACCCATGGTATTGTATGTATGAGGCCTATATAGAGGCTAGAGACTCCCCGTTGAGAGGAGTCAAGGATTATTGTATGAACAGGCATATGGCTTGTGGAGTGTTCTCCTTCCTTAAGGAGTGAATGTATGGTGTTGCCCTACCTTAAGGGTTTGATCAATAAAGTGAAGCATTTCTCTATATTCAGATCTTGTTATTTTTGGTGATTATTTGCAGCTATTGGGTATATTGGTATTATTTTCATCTATAACACAACTAAATGACAGGTTCTTGTTATGAATTATGGATTCAGATTCCAGGACCTTGTTGAATTAAGACAGGTTTGCTGGTTGGATTTAAGGGGAGAAATAGATTGCATGCTTTTGTTTGTGGGCACTGGTTGGATTTAAGGGGGAGAAATGGATTGCACGCTTTTATCTGTGGGCACTGAGTATAGAGTGTTGTTTCTGCTTAAATTGGGAGGCGCTAGACCTTTTGGTGGGCGCGGCCAATCGAGTTTTCAATTACCACACCAGAGGGTGAAGATATGGAATCAAAGGAGGTTTTGATGGAAGTACATGAGAAAATCCAACGTTTATATGGTGGTGAATGGAGGCAGACAGTTGGCAACGATGGAGGGATGGATAGAAGTGTTTGCAGGGGTTGGTTATTGTCACTAATTATGTTGTGAAAGTTGCAGTGGAGATATTTCTGTTTTGTTTGTGGTGGTTTATGGTATGTGTATAATGGAGGATATGATCCATTACAGTCGGCAGTTATGAACATTTAAAGTTTTGCATGGGATGATATGTTTATAAAGTTGAATATTCAGAATGTGTTTTAAATGTAAATAGATTTAATTCTCTCTTGGATCATTTGTTTTTGGGATTTTCCCAGACTTTACTATTCTTCCTTCACAAAGTAGTAGTTATTTGAGTTCACAAGATAATAGTTAACATAATTATATGGTTCATAATAATTTTCATTTTTCATCTCACTGATTTTATTTACAAGATAGTAGTTATTGTTCTTCCTTCACAAAGTAGTAGTTATTTGAGTTTACAAGATAATAGTTAACAAACTAAATAGGTCACTATCATCGGTTTCTTTTTTGAAATAGCCACATGCTAGGTGCGGCATAAAAGTGATTTGGAAATATATTTTTTATGGAGATAAACTTTTTATAATTTTGTAAATGTTATTAAGTGAAATAAAAATGGTTTTAGATATTTGATTGTTATATGCTTTTAAATAACTACAATAAATTCAATAAAAGTGAAGTCACTTACTAAAAAAAAGAGTGTTAGTTAAAGGAAAATTAATTCATTTAACTTCGAGAATGTTTTAAAGAGTGAGTAGAAATATAATAATCCTAATTTTTTCATAAAAAGTTGTATTTTCTATTTAAATGGTTTAATAGTTTTTTGATATTTTATTTTATGATTTTAAAAATCAAGTCACTTACTAAAAAAAATGAGTGTTAGTTAAAGGAAAATTATTTCATTTAACTTGAGAATGTTTAAAAAAGTGAGTAGAAATATAATAATCCTAATTTTTTCATAGAAAGTTTTATTTTCTATTTAAATTTTTTATTAATTTTTTTGATATTTTATTTTATGATTTTTAGTAAGTAATTTTTTTTAATATTTAGTATAATAATAGAATTTTTTTGGGCAAATAATGACTTGTTTTTATTATATTTTTAAAGTTATTTGTTTTTTTAAATAGTGTCCAGTAGACAAAAGTGATGGTTGATATGTTTAACTTGAGAATGTTTAAAATTGTGAGTAAAAGTATAATAATCCTAGTTTATTAAGAAAGTATCATAGTTGAATAACAATCAATTTGCTAAGTCTTTAAAACTATAAAAATTGTTACACAATAAAAATTAAACCATTAATCTCAAAAACTCACTTAGAATGCAAGAAAAATAAATTAAAAATAACAAAAACAAGGAATAATATATGTCTAGAAAAAACACATAGGTCATTATTAATATGGAACTTGCATTAAGAATATAATTGTGTTTTACATTCAAAATAGGGTTCTACTCATTATTAATAAAATATGTATTAAAAAGAATAAGATCTCAATCATTATTAGTAATCCCCTTTGCATTCTCTTCAGTTGTTAAGATAAAGATGAATAATGTCCACCATGAATATCTGTGTTAATTATTAATTTTGTCTCTTAAAGTTTATAGTTATTAATTTTGTCTCTTAAAGTTTATAGTATATTACAAGTTAGCTACAAATAACATGAAAAGTTATTGTCTCCCATGTTGTTTAGGGTTGGTGGTGAATGTACTAAATATTCATTGAGGGAATTTCCTTTTTCAAATGCAAAGGGATTTCCGTATAGGAAAATAGGTGGAAATAGGATATAACTTCCTTCCTCGAATTCTTCAAGTAGAAATATTATTCATATGTTATGCTATTAATGTTCATCCCAATTGTTGTTGAAAAGGGATTTCCCATATGACTTTAAAAGGTCATTAAATATAGTTGTAAGAAATATCCCATGTAATTGTGCAACTCTAGTCTAAGAAGAGTTTTGCCAATTTGTGTAGAAAATTGTGGTTATATTGGTTTTATTATCTCATGCATAGTGCTCATAAGAAGTATGACACTTAAGGTAGTAGGAAGTATGGCCTTGAGCTTATCCACCTGAGGTATGCTGCCATGGGATTCAACACTTGATGGGAACCACTTGAAAAATGTTTGAATGCACTTACAAAAAAAATTGATGTAAGGGAAAAGATAATTTATATGATTTTTGATAACAATACATAAACAACAAACTAGCAGAAGACTACTTTTCTCTTCAATAAACAATGGAGGAAAGAGAGAATTGGGACAATCAGGCATGTAAAACAATATCAACTATGAAATCCTTCCCTGAAGACTTATATGCAAAGGTTTTCTCTCACATGATTATTTTCCGCAACACCTTTTGGAAGATATTTCAACAGTTATTGGGTTGTCAACTTCATTTCTCTACTGCCTTTCATTTGAAAATGAATAAATGGGTAGACAAAAGTAATAAATTGCAGTTTGGTACAAGGCCTATGTGTTTCTACACCAAAAATAAATAGTGGGATTCTTCTTTCCATGCACATTTATAATCAGGTTGTTATGGTTACCAGTGGTTGGCCCTTACATGGTACCCATCTCTCTTCCTTCAGTTCTCTCCCATAACCAACAAAAGAAGCAGCGCAAGGCATCCTTCTTTGTTTAGAAATCAGCTTGCATCCATTCCCAAGTATTTTATTATATTCACACCCACTAGGCTTGCTATAAATCACTCCAGGACAAAAACCAAATGTTCAAAACTAAGTAATAAATTGCAACATGTTACAAGCCCTTGTGTTCACTACACCAAAAGTAAACAGTGTAATTATTGGATTTGAGAGATCTGTGGTTTTTATCTTTTGAATTGACCGGAGAATCCACAGTATAATATTCTCTGGTCAATTCAAAAGTGTAATTATTATTTGCATGTCCTACAACATAATTATAATCAGGTTGTTATGGTTACCAATGGTTGGCCCCATACAAGCTTCCCAACTCTCTTCCTCCAGTTGTCTCCCATCACCAATGCAAGAAGTAGCACAGGGCATCCTCCTTTCTTTAGAAATTGGATCGCACCCATTCCCAAGTATCTGATGCTCTTCACACTCCCTCGCCTTGCTACAAATAACTCCATAATAGACATCAACTGTTTGTACAATTTTACATAGGTGGTTGAGTCAAATTTTATCTAGATAAATTGTGTCTTAAGGGGAAGTGACATCATAAACTCAAGCGCATCTACTATAGTCCATGTACTATTATCAAGCATGTTGGTGTAAATGCATGTCATTTAGATTTTCTTGGTAGCATTGCCTCCACAATGTGGATAATGTTAATAATCTCAAGCCTCCTATTCTTGAAGAGGAAGTTCACATTTCCCATGCACCTGATAAAATTCTAGATTTTCAGCAGTTGTTGGAGGAAGACACACTACTATAACTGTAGTAGCAGACTATGATGTATCTTGTTTGGCACCAAATCCAACTACCTTCTTAGGAAAAACTGTTGTCCCAGTTCTTTTGAACATAGCTTCCGACCCCTTGTTCAGAAGGTGGGGTCATTTTTGCTAAAACTGTGAATAACTAGTGTGCCACATCTGGCAATCATTTATAGCTAGTCTTAATAGTTAGTTGTAGGATAATAAAGGCATGGTTAATCTTGAGCACTATGCATTTTCGTTTTATATTATTTCTTAGTTAAATGAGACTTTGTCAAAACTAATAGCATCTCATCTTAATTAAAATATTATAAAAGGAATTTGCTGTGAAATGTTTTGGGAATCAATATTCTTGGACATTTTATGTTTTAAAGTTTCCATCTTCAACATTTGAGTGTTATGTCTTATCAATCAGCCAACCATCTAATGAATGGAGGCAGATCTAGTGGTCTAGTAGTTTGCAAATGGGAAAGAAGTTGATATCAGCTCCCTAGCTCCCAAAAATATGCAGTGATCTGGGTTGTCTGATCCAATAAGATTAACTAATGAAAAATTATACACCTGCATCGTAATGGATTTTTATATTTTGGTTTGCAGATTTCTGTGGTGTGGTTTTTGAGAAATCAAATTCAGATATTCCACAGTTTTCATTTTCAATTTGTCGATGTTTCGAGTCTAGACCAAGACTCGTCATGAGGACTGATTTACAAAGAAGAGGAGTTGGGGTAATAAATATGATTAGGTTATTAGGTGATATTGTCAATCATACTCCTTTCTTTGTATCTTAACCCTTGTCTTTTCAAGATTAGGGATCTCTCTCCAAGTTTCCCCTCCGTACAGGGTCACAATTTTGGTTTATAGATTTTTGTGCTCTCGTTTTTGAGACATTGAATCCAGATATTCCACAGTTTTCATTTTTAATTTGTCGATGTTTCGAGTCTACACCAAGACTCATCATTAGGACTGATTTACAAAGAAGAGGAGTTGCGGTAATAAATATGATCAGGTTATTAGGTGAGGTTGTCAATCAGATTCCTTTCTTTGTATTTTAACCCTTGTCTTTTCGAGATCACGGATCTCTCTCCAAGTTTCCCCTTCGTATAGGGTCACAATTTTGGTTTGCAGATTTCTGTGGTGTGGTTTTTGAGACATTGAATTCGGATATTCCACAGTTTTCATTTTTAATTTGTCGACGTTTCGAGTCTAGACCAAGGCTCATCATCAGCACTGATTTACAAAGAAGAGGAGTTGGGGTAATAAATATGATTAGTTTATTAGGTGAGGTTGTTAATCAGATTCCTTTCTTTGTATCTTAACCCTTGTCTTTTTGAGATCACAGTTCTCTCTCTAGGTTTCCCCTCCGTATAGGGTCACAATTTTGGTTTGCAGATTTCTGTGGTGTGGTTTTTGAGACATTGAATTCGGATATTCCATAGTTTTCATTTTTAATTTGTCGACGTTTCGAGTCTAGACCAAGACTCATCATCAAGACTAATTTACAAATGAGAGGAGTTGGGGTAATAAATATGATTAGGTTATTAGGTGAGGTTGTCAATCAGATTCCTTTCTCTGCATCTTAACCCTTGTCTTTTCAAGATCACGGATCTCTCTCCAGGTTTCCCCTCCGTACAAGGTCACAATTTTGGTTTGCAGATTTCTGTGGTGTGGTTTTTGAGACACTGAATTAGGATATTCCACAGTTTTCATTTTTAATTTGTCGACATTTCGAGTCTAGACCAAGACTCATCATCGAGATTGATTTACAAGGAAGAGGAGCTGGGGTAATAAATATGATTAGGTTATTAGGTGAGGTTATCAATTAGATTCCTTTCTTTGTATCCTAACCCTTGTCTTTTCGAGATCACAGATCTCTCTCCAGGTTTCCCCTTTGTACAGGGTCACAATTTTCGTTTGCATATTTCTAGGGTGTGGTTTTTGAAACATTGAATTCAGATATTCCACGGTTTTCATTTTTAATTTGTTGACGTTTCAATTCTAGACCAAGACTCATCATTAGGACTGATTTACAAAGAAGAGGAGCTAAGGTGATAAATATGATTAGGTTATTAGGTGAGGTTGTCAATCAAATTCCTTTCTTTGTATCTTAACCCTTGTCTTTTTGAGATCACTGATCTCTCTCCAGGTTTCCCCTCCGTACAGGATCACAATTTTGGTTTGCAGATTTCTTATGGTGTGGTTTTTGAGACATTGAATTCAGATATTCCACGGTTTCAATTTTGAATTTGTCAATGTTTCGAGTCTAGACCAAGACTCATCATCATGACTAATTTACAAAGAAGAGGAGCTAGGGTAATAAATATGATTAGGTTAGTAGGTGAGGTTGTCAATCAGATTCCTTTCTCTGTATCTTAACCCTTGTCTATTCAAGATCACAAATCTCTCTCCATTTTTCCCCTCCGTACAAGGTCACAATTTTTGTTTGTATATTTATGTGGTGTGGTTTTTGAGACATTGAATTCAGATATTCCACAGTTTTCATTTTTAATTTGTTGGCGTTTCGAGTCTAGACCAAGACTCATCATCAAGACTGATTTACAAAGAAGAGGAGCTGGGGTAATAAATATGATTAGGTTATTAGGTGAGGTTGTCAATCAGATTCCTTTCTTTGTATCTTAACCCTTGTCTTTTCGAGATCACGGTTCTTTCTCCAGGTTTCCCCTCCGTACAGGGTGACAATTTTGGTTTGCAGATTTCTGTGGTGTGGTTTTTGAAACATTGAATTAAGATATTCCAAAGTTTTCATTTTTAATTTGTCGACATTTTGAGTCTAGACCAAGATTCGTCACCAGGACTGATTTACAAAGAACAGGAGTTGGGGCAATAAATATGATTAGGTTATTAGGTGAGGTTGTCAATTAAATTCCTTTCTTTGTATCTTAACCCTTGTCTTTTCGAGATCACGGATCTCTCTCCAGGTTTCCCCTCCGTACATGGTCACAATTTTGGTTTGCAGATTTTTGTGGTGTGGTTTTTGAGACATTGAATTCAGATATTCCACAGTTTTCATTTTTAATTTGTCGACATTTTGAGTCTAGACCAGGGCTCATCATTAGCACTGATTTACAAAGAAGAGGAGATGGGGTAATAAATATGATTAGGTTATTAGTTGAGGTTGTCAATTAGATTCCTCTCTTTGTATCTTAACCCTTGTCTTTTCGAGATCACAGATCTCTCTCCAGGTTTTCTCTCTGTACAGGGTCACAATTTTAGTTTGTAGATTTCTATGGTGTGGTTTTTGAGACATTGAATTCGGATATTCCACAGTTTTAATTTTTAATTTATCGATGTTTCGAGTCTAGACCAAGACTCATCATTCGGACTAATTTACAAAGAAGAGGAGATGGGGTAATAAATATGATTAGGTTATTAGGTGAGGTTGTCAATCAGATTCCTTTCTTTGTATCTTAACCCTTGTCTTTTCGAGATCACGGATCTCTCTCCAAGTTTCCCCTTTGTACAGGGTCACAATTTTGGTTTGCAATTTCTGTGGTGTGGTTTTTGAGACATTGAATTTGAATATTCCTTAGTTTTCATTTTTAATTTTTTGATGTTTTGAGTCCAGACCAAGACTCATCATCAGGACTGATTTACAAAGAAGAGGAGCTGGGATAATAAATATGATTAGTTTATTAGGTGAGGTTTTCAATTAGATTCCTTTCTTTGTATCTCGACCCTTGTCTTTTCGAGATCACGGATCTCTCTCCAGTTTTCCCCTCCGTACAGGGTCACAATTTTGGTTTGCAAATTTCTGTGGTGTGGTTTTTGAGACATTGAATTTGGATATTCCACAGTTTTCATTTTTAATTTGTCGACATTTCGAGTCTAGACGAAGACTCATCATCAGGACTGATTTACAAAGAAGAGGAGTTGTGGTAATAAATATGATCAGGTTATTAGGTGAGGTTGTCAATCAGATTCCTTTCTTTGCATCTTAACCCTTGTCTTTTCGAGATGATGGATCTCTATCTAGGTTTCCCCTTCGTACAGTGTCACAATTTTGGTTTTCATATTTCTGTGGTGTGGTTTTTGAGACATTGAATTCGGATATTCCTCAGTTTTCATTTTTAATTTGTTGACATTTCGATTCTAGACCAGGACTCATCATTAGGACTGATTTACAAAGAAGAGGAGTCGGGGTAATAAATATGATTAGGTTATTAGGTGAGGTTGTCAATCAGATTCCTTTCTTTGTATCTTAACCCTTGTCTTTTCGAGATCACAGATATCTCTCCAGGTTTCCCCTCCATATAGGGCCACAATTTTGGTTTGCATATTTATGTGGTGTGGTTTTTGAGACATTGAATTAGGATATTCCATAGTTTTCATTTTTAATTTGTCGACGTTTCGAGTCTAGACCAAGACTCATCATCAGGATTGATTTACAAGGAAGAAGAGTTGGGGTAATAAA
Organism: Pinus tabuliformis; assembly: GCA_031772625.1. Classification (NCBI taxonomy): domain Eukaryota; kingdom Viridiplantae; phylum Streptophyta; class Pinopsida; order Pinales; family Pinaceae; genus Pinus; species Pinus tabuliformis. The sequence continues at coordinate 357,670,096 of CM062816.1, forward strand.
TGTGATTAGGTTATTAGGTGAGGTTATCAATTAGATTCATTTCTTTGTATCTTAACCCTTTTCTTTTCGAGATCACGGATCTCTCTCCAGGGTTCCCCTTCGTACAGGGTCACAATTTTGGTTTGCATATTTCTATGGTGTGGTTTTTGAGACTTTGAATTCAGATATTCTACAGTTTTCATTTTTAATTTGTCGATGTTTCAAGTCTAGACCAAGACTCATCATCAAGATTGATTTACAAAGAAGAGGAGTTGGGGTAATAAATATGATTAAGTTATTAGGTGAGGTTGTCAATCAAATTCCTTTCTTTGTATCTTAACCCTTGTCTTTTTGAGATCACGGATCACTCTCCAGGTTTCCCCTCCGTACAGGGTCACAATTTTGGTTTGTAGATTTCTATGATGTGGTTTTTGAGACATTGAATTCAGATATTCCACATTTTTCATTTTTAATTTGTCGACGTTTCGAGTCTAGACCAAGACTCATCATCAGCACTGATTTACAAAGAAGAGGAGCTAGGGTAATAAATATGATTAGGTTAGTAGGTGAGGTTGTCAATTAGATTCCTTTCTCTGTATCTTAACCCTTGTCTATTCAAGATCACAGATCTCTCTCCAGGTTTCCCCTCTGTACGTGGTCACAATTTTGGTTTGCAGATTTCTGTGGTGTGGTTTTTGAGACATTGAATTCGGATATTCCACAATTTTCATTTTTAATTTGTCGACTTTTCGAGTCTAGACCAAGACTCATGATCAAGACTGATTTACAAAGAAGAGGAGTTGGGGTAATAAATATGATTAGGTTATTAGGTGAGGTTGTCAATCAGATTCCTTTCTTTGTATCTTAACACTTGTCTTTCCGAGATCATGGATCTCTCTCTAGGTTTCCCCTCCATGCAAGGTCACAATTTTGATATGTAGAGTTTTGTGGTGTGGTTTTTGAGACATTGAATTCGGATATTCCGCAGTTTTCATTTTTAATTTGTCGACGTTTCGAGTCTAAACCAAGACTCATCAGTAGGACTGATTTACAAAGAAGAGGAGTTGGGGTAATAAATATGATTAGGTTATTAGGTGAGGTTGTCAATTAGATTCCTTTCTTTGTATCTTAACCCTTTCCGCATTCAATGTCTCAAAAACCACACCACAAAAATCTGCAGACCAAAATTATGACCCTATACGGAGGGGAAACCTGGAGAGAGTTCTGTGATCTTGAAAAGACAAGGGTTAAAATACAAACAAAGGAATTAGATTTTTATATGTTAGGATTCTTCTCCATTTTATGCCTTACGGCGTTTCCTTTGCAACATCTGGTGCAATTTCTAGTTATTTTTGTTTACAAGTCAATATAAAGATTTTTTTATTTTTTATTTTAATTTTGTTATTATATATATATATTGGTAAAGGTCTCCCTTTTCTTGCGTGAAAAGTTTTCATTTCTTTCCATGTGATTTTTTTTTGTTTATTTCACGTAATTTAACATTAAATAAATCATAATAGTACTCTATGTTTCCAATTTAAGTTATATTATAAGAAGAAATTTCGGCGTAAATCACATTCAGAAAATCATTGTCGACGCGTTTCGAACCAACCAGTGTGGTTCATCGTCAGGACAAGTTGAAAAATCAGATCTATTTTTGCCATTTAAATACTTAGAGAAGAGCTTCCAACGGCTAACTAGGACAACGTCTAAATTCGACAAGGGACCAGGGTCAACCAAACCAGTTATAAATTTAAAGGTAAACAAAGGACTTATATATAAATTACAAGAGTAAATTAAATTCGTAGTTCATAAATCGTTAAAAGTAATTAACTAGAAAAAAGATAGTATATAACTCTTAAATTTATAAATTGTTTATTTATTTATTTATTATTTAATATTATTATTGTTTATATTTATTTATTTATATAAATATATTATTATTATATATATTTATTTATTTATTTTAGGAGGATAAGTTTAAAGTTAGTTAAAAATAAAAAATAAAAAAATAAAATAAAAATTAATTAATTAATTAAAAATAAATAAAATAAAAATAAAAATAAAATAAAAATAAAAAAAATAAAAATAAAAATAAAATAACAAAAAATAAAAATAAATAAATAGTAAATAAAAATAAATAAATAAATAAAAATAAAACATAAAAATAATAAAAATACATAAATAAATATAGGTAACAATAAAATAATAACTAAATATAATATTCAGTGAAAAAAAAAAAAAAACACAAATTCCAAAGGAGGAGGTCAGGAAAAGGACCAAAAGAAAACCACAGAGCAAGAAGGAGACTCCCTAGGAGGAAGGAAAAAAGAAGGCTCCAAGGGGGACAACAAAAGCTCGAAAAAGATAAAAAGGGGGGGCAGGGAAGACTAGGAAGAAATGGCAGGGATCCAACAGCTACTGAGCTTCCAGCCGTCATCTCTATTGATATTATTAGGCCTTCTTTCAATTTCAATAGCTTCCCTGAATTTACGATGATGGAATTAATTTTAAAAGAATAAAGTTGTATAGTATTGAAGGGTCCACTACACCACATATTTTAGAATGAGATGTTGATTATTATTTTTGTCCATTTACATTTGATATACATATGTGGCCTACATCTTACTAGGATTTTGAAAAATGCAGTTAAAGATGTGACACATTTAGTTTGGACCATTTTTTCTACTATGGCATAACATCTCTTCGTTTACGCTTCTCAAGAAGCATTTAAATACGAGAATATTCTCTTGTACAGATATCCAATCCCCCGCTTTTTTTGGATTTAATGCATATCTTCTTAGAAAATTGAAGTATTTTATTACTATCATTAACAATGAAGCAATAGAATCTAGAAACTTGTAAATTGTGACATTTGTTTGGTGTAAAGAGATTTTGGAGTAAACCATCATTTGAATAATATGTGTATGCATCAATTAATAATTTATTTCCAAATTCATTTATCCTATGAGATGAATCTAAAAACTAGGCGCTGAAGGTATGTTCTTGTGCCCTTTTAGAGTGTTATATATTTCTTTTTTTGTTTTGCTGAAGCAAGAATCGATCCTTCTATTCACTTGTAGCTAAAAAATAGGTTACATAAAATACAACAAACCCAGAGAAGAAGAGTGCCATTGAGTTAACTAGCGCCCTGAGCTTTGGGACCTGAGCCAATGACTCAAACTCCGGGCCAAGAGCCCACAAAACAAAACAACCTTCTAAATTGTTTGATCTGTCTAATGAATGAGGATCTAAACCTAAACAAAATCAAGAAACCTCAAGAAGTCTTTAAGCGAACCCAATGAGGAAATAGAGATTGCGGTGAAAAGAATTTGGGTCCACTAGGGGTATAACCCTCGAGCAGGTTTTCCGCCCAAAATTGCCGATCCCAACCCTGTGGAGAAACGTGCAAGGAAGATATCTCGGTCCCGCCAACTTGCACAACGAACCTTAGTCGTAGATCTGCCTATACTCGATCCAATGGCTTTAAAGGATATCGAGCTAGAAAGAAGAGCGAGAAATAACCGCCCGATGAAGGTGGTATTCTCTCTCCTCCTTGAGCCACATGTTGAACGGTTAGTGGCATCAGGAGAATTTCTATTAAACCACTTAGGGTATTGAGGACGCCCGAAAACCACTATAACTGTAGCAAAAACTCCTTGTACTGTAGCAAAAAATTTGGTGCCACGATTTAGCTTCATGCTCTTCCCCCACTGCCATCCATCTAACTGCGAGACCCAAGTGTGCCAATTCACAAGTCTTCTGTTTGTTGAACCACTATCATCCATTTGCTTATTTTTCAACTCGCTGCTTCTCCTTCATGCACTGATAACGCTCCCTGTCTGCGTGAGCCAGAGTGTGGCAGTCCTCATGCAGTTTCCCTATGGGTGTCGACTCCCACAAGCAATTCTTGTTGTCTCTTGTACAGAGCACCCCTTCATTAGCCAGCCGGTCCACCACTCTGTTGGCATCTCTAGGCACATGAACAAATCTAAGTGTTCTTAGTATTCTTAGATGAGATTGAATTTGGTGATAGACATGCAGAAGTCTCCAGTGGTTCGAAACTCTATCTGGTGTTGTGCCAGTACCTATCTTTTTGACCGAATTAATAGTTAATTCTCAATCTTCCTCTATGATTGTATTATGTAAATTATAATCAATCAGAATTTCTAAGCATTGCTCAATGGCCATAAGTTCTGCCATATTGTTAGTGGCATTCCCCAAATGACTGTGAAAGATAAATTTTATATTGCCCTCTTCATCTCTTATGACTCTTCCGTAACTAGCATCCCTAGGGTTTCCTTTCGAGGCTCCATCTATATTGAATTTCAAAAAGCCATGGGGAGGGGGTTGCCAAAAAGCCTTTCCTTCTGAAGTGAGCCTTGTGATCTTGTTTATGCCCTAAGGGACAGGCATCTAGAGCCCCAATAGTTCGAGAATGTGAGCATCCTAGTGAAAAGGGGGTTTCTCAGGGGGTTGCTTTAGGAGAGCATTAACAATTTATTTTTGTTGTTTTAAGGTTTGTGCCATGATGCTTTGGGTTGAGCCAGATTTGTCCTTGAAAATCCTGTTGTTACGTTCTTTCCAAACATCCCAGATCAAAAATCCTGGAATCATAGTCCAGGCTATGTTGATTGTCTCATTATCTGAGAAGTCTTTCCTCCAATTCTTTAATGTTTCAGTGATGTCATTTTTGTTCATGTCCGTTTGATTGAAGATTGAGTCCACCCAGTTCCATAAGGTGGAGGTGAATGAGCAGAGGTTGAGAAGGTGATCCATCGTTTCTTCCTGCATACCACATAACTGGCATCTTGATGGACCAGCAAAACCTCTCTTTCTAAGATTTTCCGAAGTCAAAATCTTTTTATGTTGTACCATCCACATGAACAGTTTGATCTTCATCTAGTGTGGTTTGTGCCATAGGTCCTTCCATATCTTATCAGGGCTTGGATAATTAAGTCCAGTGGCTATTATTTTGGCTTCTTTAAGGTTGAAGATGCCCTCAATGTTTCTCCCCCATCTTAGTTGGTCATTCAAGGTTGAAGTCAAAAATTTTCTCTTTTCCAGAATCTCTTCAAAAACTTCAGCTTAAGCCTTCAAAGGGGTCTCTTCACTGTAAATTGGTACCTTCCATATTCTCCATTTACCGTTGTCCCTTGTTTGATCCCAAAAGTCACTTACCCATTTCAGTCCTTTATTGATGGTATCATTTTTTATAATGTCCAGTCCTTCTCTGCATAGGTTAGGTTCATGCTGCCAGTTATCCTCCCAAAACTAGGCTAGATTCCCATTTTTGATCTCCTAGAAACTATGTTTCTAAACTAAGGCTCTGTTCTCCCAAGACTCGTTCCAAATATGGGAACCCCTGATGTGTCCTGTCATTTGAACGTGGTCCATTTCATGCCAGTCCATTGCATACTTCTGTCTCCAGAGCTTAGCCCAAGGGTTTCTCGTTTCCTTTAGCCACCTCCACCAAAGTTTTTCCCCCAAAACTTTGCTTAGAGTGTTCGGGTCATGGAGACCCAAACCACCATGGGTTTTGGGTTTGCATAGCTTGTCCCAAGCTACCAGAGCCCATTTCTTTTTCTCTTCCCCTTTACCCCAAAGAAAATCTCTTTGGATGTTCCTGATTTGTTGTGAAACTCGTGTTGAGACAAGAAGATCTGAAAACATGAAATTGGAATGGTTTGAAGAACTAGCCTGCCTGCTAAATTCAAAGATCTGCTTGTCCAATCACTGACTTTGTCCTTCAGTTTATTAGTTAATGGCTCCCAAACTTCCTTACTCAAAGGTTTGTCAGTGAGAGGTATTCCCAGATATTTGGAGGGAAGATGATCTCTTTGAAAGCCAAGAATTATGGAGATATTTCTTTGAATAGAAATACCAATATTGAAAAAGAAAACTTTTGATTTTGTGAGGCTTACCTCTGTGCTAGCTGCCATCGTGAAATCGTGCATGATTTGTTTGAAAGCTTCAGCTTCCTTGACTGTGGGTGTCCCTTGAAACATAGTGTTATCCACAAATTGCTGATGAGTCAAAGTGTCCCCATTCGAGGTTAGTTTGAGTCCCTAGATTCTTCCTTCTGCCTTGTCTGAATTGATCGCTTTGCCCAATCCTTCCATCATGAGAATGAAGAGGAAGGGGGAGAGTGGATCTCCTTGCCTAAGACCTCTCGATGGCCTGAAGGTTCTGGATGGAGAGCCATTAAGAAGGATTGAGCAACTTGTTGACGTAACCAGGGCCATGACCCATCTTATCTAGTTGTGGTCAAAGCCATACACCTTTAGAACTTCCCAGATGTATGACCAGCTTAGCTTATCATAAGCTTTCGCTATGTCAAGCTATATTATCATACCTGCTTGCTTATTAGTCTTGAGGGAATGAACCACTTCGTGAGCTTGAATGATATTATTGAGAATTTGTCTACCTTCCACATATCTAGTCTGCTCCTCTGACACTAGCATTGGAATAAGGGATTTGAGTTTGTTAGCAATAACTTTGGAAATGATTTTATACACGACATTGCATAAAGTTATGGGTCTAAATCTGTGTGGTGTCATGGCTTTTTCCTGCTTAGGGATTAAGGCTATGAAGGATGCATTAAGCGCTCTTAGAACTATTCTTGAATTTCTCGAATCCTTCACCACATCAAGAATACCATGTTTGATTGTTTCCCAGCATGTTTTGAAGAAGTCTACATTGAAACTATCCGTGTCTGGAGCTTTCCCATTGTGCATCTCTTTGATTACTTCCTTGACCTCTTCTTCCATCACTGGCCTGTTGAGATTATGACTATCTTCCCTGGTTACCAGTTTTGGAATATGCTGAGTGAAGTTGTTAATAAATTGAGATTTATATGCAATGGGCTCCTCTACTATGCTTTGAAAATGTTGTACCAGAACAGATTCCATTTCCTTGTGTGTATTTAGCTCTTTCCCTTGAGGATCTATGAGTTTTGTGATCTGATTATGTGCCTTGTGTTCCATGGTAGACTTATGAAATAACCTAGTATTTCTTTCCCCTTCTTTAATCCATTACACTTTTGATTTTTGTCTCCAGAAGATTTCCTCTTGCTGGCATCTATTGTCCCATTCTTGTTGAAGAGGGTCCGCTTGCATTTTCCTTTCCTCTGTAAAGCCTTCTATGATGATAATTTGGTTAGTTTCCTGTAATTTTTTTTCCACTTCTCTTTTGGCTTTAAAAATATTTCCAAACTCATTTTTGTTCCATTCTTTAAGCCTTAGCTTGATGTGTTTGACTCTCTGTTGTAGGAGGAACATTTTTGTGCCTTGAGTGGGCATGTCTTCCTCCCACCATTTTCCAATATTAGTGATGAAGTCAGGGTGAGTGAGCCAGACATTCTCAAACCTGAAAGGTCTATTCCTCAGAGTGCCAATGAATGAAGCTTCTAGCTGAATGGACCAGTGGTCCGAGCCTCCGAAAGGAAGGATAAAAGTTGTCATGATACGACTAGTGAGAAGGAGTTCCTGTGAGATTATGAATCTGTCTAGTTTCGAGGCAACTTGAGAAGCTTCTCCTCTCTTGTTATTCCATGTGAAAGTACCATTTGTTGTTTCCATATCCACCAGTATCATGTTGTTTAGGAAGTTCTGGAAGGCAAGTGAATCTCTTCCAAGTGTTCTGGTCCCTCCTTTTTTCTCTATGGGAGATATGATCATGTTGAAGTCCCCTCCCAGAATCCAGGGCATTACTGGGTGTCTCTCTCTCAGCTCCTCCAGTGAGGTGAGGAGCCCGAGTTTGTCTTCAAGATGTTGAGGACCATCGACATTTGTGATCATGTAACATTCTTTGTCCCCCAAAAGGTTGGATAACCATTGAAAGGTGGTGAGTGATAATTCCTCCCGTTGTATTATTTGCTTCGACTTCTAAGTACTCATATTTAATAATCCATTTGCTATGTATTTCTCTGATTTTTTCCACTGAGCATTTTGTTTCCTGTATGAACACCATATATGGTTTTTCTTCTTTTATTCTGTTACTGAGATTTCTTTGTTTTCTTTTACTTCCTAGACCTCTAATGTTCCAGGTTGTAAGCTTCATAATGATGGGTTTGTAAAAGAGTAACTGGTGAGATCATTTATTTTACCTAAATTAATCATGAGTTTCCCACACTCTGTCAGCAATTCATTCTATCTCTTCCTTCCTCTTTTCTTGCCTAGGTTTTTTGTGGAGTGCCCTAATGTTGTCTCCATTGATTTAACTACTCTGTTCCCCTAGCTATCGTGGCTCATTTTGACTCTTGCAGCCTTTGTTTGAGACCTTTGAAGGAATAGTTGTTGTACTGTGTCAAACTCCTCTTGTGGTAGAGAGTCAATCCCTTTGTTGTTTCCCTGCTCTAGAAACTTTTCTGATCAATATTCTCCCTTTCAAGAATCTCCTGTAGGTCATGGTCCTCCGTACCGCCTTCACTTGGGGTCATCTCATGGTCCCTACCAAGTTCCATAGTGCTTGGTGGGTCCTCCTTTTGTTCAAAACTAATGTCATTTTTCTAGCCCTGGAATCTGGCGCAATTTCAGCTAAATTTATGATTTGGTATATCGTTTCATCTATATTTAGATTTTGTTCATGATTCCACATTGTTGTGTGAAGTTTTTGGGGTTATTTGAATCCACCCAAAACATTAAAAAGAAATTCAACACGTCACATTTCTAAAAATCGTTGAAATTTTGTTTCTTGGATTCTATAGACCACGCCTCCAGGAAAAAAATAATAATAATAATAATAATAATTATTATTATTATTATTATTATTATTATTATTATTTTGAAGGGAATTTGGTCAAACAATTGTTAGTTAAATTGTGCCTAACAATTGTGATTTTTTTTTGTTTTTTGAATATTGTTTTACTGTAGATTTAGATTAAATCTTTTACAACATTGAAATAAAAAAAAAATCACAACCCAAAACTCAAATATACGATTTCAACAATATTTTAAATTATTTATATAAAAAAAATAGAGTGAAATATGAGATTTCAAAAAATTATTAAATTCTAAAAATTTCCTCCAAAAACGATATTCCCACAAAAACTTCAAAACGCCTAATAGGTAGACTACGACCAAAAATATACAAGTATTCAAAAGTTTGGAGTTCTATAGACCAGCTACAGTAGCAACTCAAAAAAATACCACTCAAACCTTTTATAATATAGACCAAGCACAGTAAACTCACATAGCCCAGTTATGGCTTGACAGGTTCTATTATTAATAATTATTATGCTAAATAAACAACAGACTTATGGGATTTTTGTTTCCAACAGAGCATAATCCGAAGAGCGATGTATAAAAAGAATGGAGTAATTCCAACTCGGTCACTGATTTGGACTACCAACGCTGACTAAAAAGGATAAATCAACTTTTGTATTGTATGCATTGGTTATGAAGTCACTAGCGAATTCGTTTGGGGGATTTCGTTTGGGGATTTCCATTATCATAAACCCCCTATCACCGCATTGACTGTATAAGCATTTGGAACAAGACCTCTCTTCAGCATTTCCCCGTACAAACCCAAGGCCTCTTTTGTACTTCCTTTTCTAAACCATCCCCGTATGAGAACTTTATAAGTGACCTCATTACATTGAATTCCTTTATCAACCATCTCCGACACTATCTCCATAGCATCCTTTAAATTCCCCTCGGTGCAGAGACCGTGTATAAGACTAGTATAACTCCCCACATTCATTGAGACACCATTGCGCGCCATATCATCTCTCAGCCTCAGAGCCTCCCTTACATTGCCCTGTTTTACATACACGTCTATGAGTGAAGTGTAAATGATATCATTTGGAACGAGGCCCAAATTCGCCATTTCATTCAACAACCCACGTGCCTTTTGCATATCAACTTCCCTACAAAACCCATGAATCAAAGTCTCGTAACAGACAACGTCAGGCACATATCCACCAGCCAGCATCTCATCAAAAACCACTACAGCATCTCTAGGTTTTCCATCCTTGAAACAACAAAAATCATTATATTATAACTATAGCAATCCAAGGCCATCCCTTTGTCCTTCATCTCTCTGTAAATCTCACCAGTCAATGACATTCACTCAGACCTCGCAAGAGCATTCAAAAGCACATTCCTGGAAAAGGTGTCGATCACAATTCCATGAATAACCATCTGCCTAAAGCTCTAAACACCATCTCTAACCATCCCAGAGCTTCCATGAGTTATTAGCAATAAATCAAACGCATCATCAATCGAATTACACAATTTATAAGTCTTCATTACGTTATCAAAAACCACCAAGGCTCCAGGATTTCCCTTGGCGGCGATAACAAATTCCAGCAAAGACCGAGCCTTGGCAAATCTCTTAGCCCTAACAAGAATATGGATAATAACACAATAGGATTCAATATTGTACACATGTACCATTCACCAGAAGACGAGACTCCACTTGATTTGCCGTTACTTGTCTTCCCTTGTTGTCGGTCACCTCCGAGAGTGAATAACAACGTACTTAATCTGAATGCGATGACACACCGGTTAACCTCCAAGCCTACTCCTTGGGTACTCTTCTTCCCTGCGGACCCCCGAGTTGCAATGGAGTTGTAAAATGGAGGAATGCACTAGCTGATAGAGGAGAGACCTCCTTGGCTCAAGAGTCCCCTCTCTAAAATCCTCTACCTCACCAAACTCACTATAGTTTTGTAATCACTGCTCTGACATCATCTCATATGTCCAACAATAGGGTTCCCAAAAGTCCCTTCTCCCATGGTTTACCCCTTCTTTTATAAGAGTCCTCATAGGTGAAACTTGGCATGTCATGCATAATTAAATTTTTTTTTTAATTCAATAGCTTGATTATTCACCCAGCCATGTGCCACTCTCTCATCAAAGGTCTCCCAAAATTATTTACTTAAATTTTAATTTAAAACTAATATTTTCTTCATGTCAACAAGATTCCTATTTCTTCTCCTAGTTGCCTCTTTATCCCCCTTTTTATTCCTTAATTTGTGTTCATTACTAAAGTCAATTAATGATTCAAGATTTGATTCCTCTATCTACTCCCTAATTTAACTCAACTTATCTCTTAGATGGATATTCTTATGTTGGTTGTTGCCACATGGAGGTTCTCTATATTTCTCTAAATTTAATTTATTATTCTTATTTTAATTCACCTTTCTCTTCTCTTAATTAGGTTTAATTAGTTTAGGATTAACCTTTATCCTTACAATTATGTCCCCCCTTCCCCTTTTACCTAATTAAACTACATAATCTACCTAATATTTTCCAACATGGGAAGGGTAGAGTTTTTAAGGTAATCTATTTCAATACAAATAACTCGCAAGCGATGGATGAGACTATGTCAGAGCAGTGATTACGAAACTATAGTGAGTTTGGTGAAGTAGAGAATTTTAGAGAGGGGACTGTTGAGCCAAGGAGTGCTCTCCTCTATCAGCTATTTCATTCCTCCATTATACAACCCCATTGCAGCTCGGGGATCCGCGGGAAAGAAGAGTACCCAAGGAGTAGGCTGGGAGTTTAACCGGTAGGTCATCGCATTCAGATCAAGTACATCGTCATTCACTCTCAGAGGTGACCGGAAATAAGGGAAGACAAGTAACAGCAAATCAAGTGGAGTCTTGTCTTCTGGTGAACGGTACATGTGTGTTGCAATAATATTTTAGATGATTTCTTTATGGCCTTAGTTAATATATGTCAATTTTATGAAATGTTCAGTGAAATGAAATTTAGGAATGTGTCAGACAGTTGTTGAATAAATTTGAATTCCCAATGTTTTTCTCTTCTGGTTGTATTTTGTTGTTAATTGTCCAAAGAAAAAAATATATATATAGTATAGAACTGGTCCTTACACTTGGTATAGAACTGGTCCTTACACTCTGATACCATGTAGAATTCCTACAGAAACTCCGATAGATCTAGAATTCTATTAAAATTAAACAAAAGTAATTTGTTGATATTCAAGAGAGGAGAGAAAGAATTTGCTCCATAAAATCAATGTATTAAATTAATGAACAAAATAATACATGAGCAACCAAACCTCTAATCCCAAAGGGAGGTGGTTATATAGAAATTGTTGAATCTAGAAAACTAGAAAAAAACTAGAAAATACTAAGAAAAGCTAAAGGGAGGCGTAAAATAGCAACAATGAATCAAGACAACCTATGCCAACTATCAGCCATGAGGAAAGCATGAGGAGGGGCGCATTTCCCAAGGAAGGCAACTTTAAAACATGCTAAAATGGTCCGGGGGACAAAATCCCTTGATTTAAGAGGGAATCTTCATGTGGGGCGCCAATCCTCAAATAACTCAAGTGGATGAGGTGTGGTTAGGTGTGAACATGCACTTAGATGTCTAAATGGTTTAGGAAAGTGGTTGGACCAATATTTCCATAATATTAAGCTTTTAAAGGCAAAAACAAGGGAAAGTTGGTCCACCGAGCTAGTTTACCAAAAACCAAGTGTGAACATGATTTTTAGTGCATGTGGCTAAGCCAAAGATTCTTAGGCTAAAAAATAAATGTAGATGTTAGGATTATATTCCAACAGTGTTCTCCACAAATTTTGAGCAAGTTTTGAAGAATTTTTTCCTTTTGAAGAATTTGGCAATTTTTGACACAGAAAATTTGGCTCTATGTGCAGTGCCATTGGTGCTGCGCTTTTCCTAGGGGCATCCAATGAGGATGGTCAGCATTTTTAGATTCACAATGATGAGTACATGCACCCTGTGCATTTGCTAAGCTTTTAGAGCGGAACTGGCGCTGTGCTTTTCCTAGGGGCATCCAATGAGGATTTTTAGATTCCCAATGATGAGTACATGCACCCTGTGCATTTGCTAAGCTTTTAGAGCATAATTGGTCAACCAAAAGATCAAAAAATGACATTTTTGCCCTCTTTTTAACACACAGAAGCAGTCTTGGGAGAATCAGTTTTTAAGGGGTCAAATGAAAAAATTCAAGATGTTCTGGAAAGAAGACTTGACGATCTTTCTAATGAGCTATCATGAGCTCAATTTGGACACCGATAAGGCCTCCAAAATGGCCCTGCAAAAAGCGTTGCGTATAGAGCAATTTTATCCTGAATTTTCACTTCACTGTGCCATCATTGTAATTTTGAGTTTTCTCTCATGGATGATGTTTTTACTAGAAGGTAAATTCATTAGATCAAAATCGATCTTTAGGACAAATGAATCAGTTTCCTCCCTTTTAGAGGCAAGTTGTTAGATTGCATAGATTCCAGTTTCTTGTTTAGTTTTTGATGGATTAGTTCATCATCCTAGGGATTCGGCCCCTGAGGATGGGAGGAGGTTGAATCAATGTTTATATCTTCTTCTTCTTTCTCATCGTAAAGGGTTGGACTCAGATGGATGCTTATGCTTTGAGTAAACATTAATTTGTATCAGTTTTAGCAGGAGATTAATGAAAAGTTGCAGTTATTTCTTTTGGATCCATGTGGTATGATGTTCAGTTCAGTTTTTCTTATGTTTTCATGTGTTAAAATGTATTGTTGACTCCATTTCATCATTTCATACTTTTTAAGTGGATGTTTTCATGTTGATAGGCAGAACCCATAATATTTATGCTCTGTTTTGGGAAAATATTCACAGACTATGTTTTCTTCAATTTAAGAAGAATCCATGTTGTTCACATGCTCTTTCTAGCTCCTCACTTGTCTTTTTATCACTTCACCCATCAAACCCTAGAGCGATGAACCTTGTGCCTACCTTGCCCCATCGAACACCCTATAATTTTGACCTAATTTCCTTGCCCTCACTGTTTGGCTCCTCTTGATCCAGCAAAACCCTTCAAAATCAAATCAAACCTTGTGCTACTATACTTAGCCTAATATCATTTTCTTGATCCAATCATCTTAGCTAAGATCCTTACGGAGAAAACCCTCTCCTAGCCTAGCAGGGCTAGCTACTTGGCTAAGCGTGGTTTGTGGTTACCCTGGCATTGCCTTCCTTCAGCCTGAGGTTCAATCCAAGTGATAACATAGTGGCGACCATACTGGGGAACGAAAGATCAGAAGTTAATCACCCCAGTAAGATGTTTCATTTGAATTATTAAGCTTGTGGTTGATAAGTTTTAGAATTTAATAGGCTAAATTGGAAAGTTGTAAAGCAATATATAAAATTTCAAAATTAGACATACTAGCTTCTCGAAAGTACACCAAATCTAATCCAGATTCGAATCCTCCAACCATTGTTATTTATCCTCATAAAATTGGGCGAAAATATAAGAACGCCGCAGAGAAATCTAGTTTAGCTGGAGAACAATCAAGCGAGGGTTTCATTCCTCGAGTTAATTCACTCCCTGGAAGGTTAGACACTATGCAAGACATTGAGTTTGATATTAATTTTGAGCAGAGTTTATTTCGCAGTGAATCTTTAAGTTGGATTGATCAGACAGTGGTTGGTTCTTCTATATCTCTTTATAACCCCGTTGAAGACTTATTTTCACACAATAAATCAAGGTCACAGCGTATTCACACTCTTGATCATTTGCAGAACCTCTCTTCAAACTTAAACACTTGGGTACAAAATAAGACTCACAGGCCATGTTTTGATTTTCAAAAAGCCATGGGGAGGGGGTTGCCAAAAAGCCTTTCCTTCTGAAGTGAGCCTTGTGATCTTGTTTATGCCCTAAGGGACAGGCATCTAGAGCCCCAATAGTTCGAGAATGTGAGCATCCTAGTGAAAAGGGTGTTTCTCAGGGGGTTGCTTTAGGAGAGCATTAACAATTTATTTTTGTTGTTTTAAGGTTTGTGCCATGATGCTTTGGGTTGAGCCAGATTTGTCCTTGAAAATCCTGTTGTTACGTTCTTTCCAAACATCCCAGATCAAAAATCCTGGAATCATAGTCCAGGCTATGTTGATTGTCTCATTATCTGAGAAGTCTTTCCTCCAATTCTTTAATGTTTCAGTGATGTTATTTTTGTTCATGTCCGTTTGATTGAAGATTGAGTCCACCCAGTTCCATAAGGTGGAGGTGAATGAGCAGAGGTTGAGAAGGTGATCCATCGTTTCTTCCTGCATACCACATAACTGGCATCTTGATGGACCAGCAAAACCTCTCTTTCTAAGATTTTCCGAAGTCAAAATCTTTTTATGTTGTACCATCCACATGAACAGTTTGATCTTCATCTAGTGTGGTTTGTGCCATAGGTCCTTCCATATCTTATCAGGGCTTGGATAATTAAGTCCAGTGGCTATTATTTTGGCTTCTTTAAGGTTGAAGATGCCCTCAATGTTTCTCCCCCATCTTAGTTGGTCATTCAAGGTTGAAGTCAAAAATTTCTCTTTTCCAGAATCTCTTCAAAAACTTCAGCTTAAGCCTTCAAAGGGGTCTCTTCACTGTAAATTGGTACCTTCCATATTCTCCATTTACCGTTGTCCCTTGTTTGATCCCAAAAGTCACTTACCCATTTCAGTCCTTTATTGATGGTATCATTTTTTATAATGTCCAGTCCTTCTCTGCATAGGTTAGGTTCATGCTGCCAGTTATCCTCCCAAAACTAGGCTAGATTCCCATTTTTGATCTCCTAGAAACTATGTTTCTGAACTAAGGCTCTGTTCTCCCAAGACTCGTTCCAAATATGGGAACCCCTGATGTGTCCTGTCATTTGAACGTGGTCCATTTCATGCCAGTCCATTGCATACTTCTGTCTCCAGAGCTTAGCCCAAGGGTTTCTCGTTTCCTTTAGCCACCTCCACCAAAGTTTTTCCCCCAAAACTTTGCTTAGAGTGTTCGGGTCATGGAGACCCAAACCACCATGGGTTTTGGGTTTGCATAGCTTGTCCCAAGCTACCAGAGCCCATTTCTTTTTCTCTTCCCCTTTACCCCAAAGAAAATCTCTTTGGATGTTCCTGATTTGTTGTGAAACTCGTGTTGAGACAAGAAGATCTGAAAACATGAAATTGGAATGGTTTGAAGAACAGCGTTTGTAAGAACTAGCCTGCCTGCTAAATTCAAAGATCTGCTTGTCCAATCACTGACTTTGTCCTTCAGTTTATTAGTTAATGGCTCCCAAACTTCCTTACTCAGAGGTTTGTCAGTGAGAGGTATTCCCAGATATTTGGAGGGAAGATGATCTCTTTGAAAGCCAAGAATTATGGAGATATTTCTTTGAATAGAAATACCAATATTGAAAAAGAAAACTTTTGATTTTGTGAGGTTTACCTCTGTGCTAGCTCCCATCGTGAAATCGTGCATGATTTGTTTGAAAGCTTTAGCTTCCTTGACTGTGGGTGTCCCTTGAAACATAGTGTTATCCACAAATTGCTGATGAGTCAAAGTGTCCCCATTCGAGGTTAGTTTGAGTCCCTAGATTCTTCCTTCTGCCTTGTCTGAATTGATCGCTTTGCCCAATCCTTCCATCATGAGAATGAAGAGGAAGGGGGAGAGCGGATCTCCTTGCCTAAGACCTCTCGATGGCCTGAAGGTTCTGGATGGAGAGCCATTAAGAAGGATTGAGCAACTTGTTGACGTAACCAGGGCCATGACCCATCTTATCTAGTTGTGGTCAAAGCCATACGCCTTTAGAACTTCCCTGATGTATGACCAGCTTAGCTTATCATAAGCTTTCGCTATGTCAAGCTATATTATCATACCTGCTTGCTTATTAGTCTTGAGGGAATGAACCACTTCGTGAGCTTGAATGATATTATTGAGAATTTGTCTACCTTCCACATATCTAGTCTGCTCCTCTGACACTAGCATTGGAATAAGGGATTTGAGTTTGTTAGCAATAACTTTGGAAATGATTTTATACACGACATTGCATAAAGTTATGGGTCTAAATCTGTGTGGTGTCATGGCTTTTTCCTGCTTAGGGATTAAGGCTATGAAGGATGCATTAAGCGCTCTTAGAACTATTCTTGAATTTCTCGAATCCTTCACCACATCAAGAATATCATGTTTGACTGTTTCCCAGCATGTTTTGAAGAAGTCTACATTGAAACTATCCGTGTCTGGAGCTTTCCCATTGTGCATCTCTTTGATTACTTCCTTGACCTCTTCTTCCATCACTGGCCTGTTGAGATTATGACTATCTTCCCTGGTTACCAGTTTTGGAATATGCTGAGTGAAGTTGTTAATAAATTGAGATTTATATGCAATGGGCTCCTCTACTATGCTTTGAAAATGTTGTACCAGAACAGATTCCATTTCCTTGTGTGTATTTAGCTCTTTCCCTTGAGGATCTATGAGTTTTGTGATCTGATTATGTGCCCTGTGTTCCATGGTAGACTTGTGAAATAACCTAGTATTTCTTTCCCCTTCTTTAATCCATTGCACTCTTGATTTTTGTCTCCAGAAGATTTCCTCTTGCTGGCATCTATTGTCCCATTCTTGTTGAAGAGGGTCCGCTTGCATTTTCCTTTCCTCTGTGAAGCCTTCTATGATGAGAATTTGGTTAGTTTCCTGTAATTTTTTTTCCACTTCTCTTTTGGCTTTAAAAATATTTCCAAACTCATTTTTGTTCCATTCTTTAAGCCTTAGCTTGATGTGTTTGAGTCTCTGTTGTAGGAGGAACATTTTTGTGCCTTGAGTGGGCATGTCTTCCACCCACCATTTTCCAATATTAGTGATGAAGTCAGGGTGAGTGAGCCAGACATTTTCAAACCTGAAAGGTCTATTCCTCAGAGTGCCAATGAATGAAGCTTCTAGCTGAATGGACCAGTGGTCCGAGCCTCCGAAAGGAAGGATAAAAGCTGTCATGATACGACTAGTGAGAAGGAGTTCCTGTGAGATTATGAATCTGTCTAGTTTCGAGGCAACTTGAGAAGCTTCTCCTCTCTTGTTATTCCATGTGAAAGTACCATTTGTTGTTTCCATATCCACCAGTATCATGTTGTTTAGGAAGTTCTGGAAGGCAAGTGAATCTCTTCCAAGTGTTCTGGTCCCTCCTTTTTTCTCTATGAGAGATATGATCATGTTGAAGTCCCCTCCCAGAATCCAGGGCATTACTGGGTGTCTCTCTCTCAGCTCCTCCAGTGAGGTGAGGAGCCCGAGTTTGTCTTCAAGATGTTGAGGACCATCGACATTTGTGATCATGTAACATTCTTTGTCCCCCAAAAGGTTGGATAACCATTGAAAGGTGGTGAGTGAGAATTCCTCCCGTTGTATTATTTGCTTCGACTTCTAAGTACTCATATTTAATAATCCATTTGCTATGTATTTCTCTGATTTTTTCCACTGAGCATTTTGTTTCCTGTATGAACACCATATATGGTTTTTCTTCTTTTATTCTGTTACTGAGATTTCTTTGTTTTCTTTTACTTCCTAGACCTCTAATGTTCCAGGTTGTAAGCTTCATAATGATGGGTTTGTAAAAGAGTAACTGGTGAGATCATTTATTTTACCTAAATTAATCATGAGTTTCCCACACTCTGTCAGCAATTCATTCTATCTCTTCCTTCCTCTTTTCTTGCCTAGGTTTTTTGTGGAGTGCCCTAATGTTGTCTCCATTGATTTAACTACTCTGTTCCCCTAGCTATCGTGGCTCATTTTGACTCTTGCAGCCTTTGTTTGAGACCTTTGAAGGAATAGTTGTTGTACTGTGTCAAACTCCTCTTGTGGTAGAGAGTCAATCCCTTTGTTGTTTCCCTGCTCTAGAAACTTTTCTGATCAATATTCTCCCTTTCAAGAATCTCCTGTAGGTCATGGTCCTCCGTACCGCCTTCACTTGGGGTCATCTCATGGTCCCTACCAAGTTCCATAGTGCTTGGTGGGTCCTCCTTTTGTTCAAAACTAATGTCATTTTTCTAGCCCTGGAATCTGGCGCAATTTCAGCTAAATTTATGATTTGGTATATCGTTTCATCTATATTTAGATTTTGTTCATGATTCCACATTGTTGTGTGAAGTTTTTGGGGTTATTTGAATCCACCCAAAACATTAAAAAGAAATTCAACACGTCACATTTCTAAAAATCGTTGAAATTTTGTTTCTTGGATTCTATAGACCACGCCTCCGGGAAAAAAAAAAATAATAATAATAATAATTATTATTATTATTATTATTATTATTATTATTATTTTGAAGGGAATTTGGTCAAACAATTGTTAGTTAAATTGTGCCTAACAATTGCGATTTTTTTTTGTTTCTTGAGTATTGTTTTACTGTAGATTTAGATTAAATCTTTTACAACATTGAAGAAAGAAAAAATAAAATAAAATAAAAATCACAACCCAAAACTCAAATATACGATTTCAACAATATTTTAAATTATTTATATAAAAAAAATAGAATGAAATATGAGATTTCAAAAAATTATTAAATTCTAAAAATTTCCTCCAAAAACGATATTCCCACAAAAACTTCAAAACGCCTAAGAGGTAGACTACGACCAAAAATATACAAGTATTCAAAAGTTTGGAGTTCTATAGACCAGCTACAGTAGCAACTCAAAAAAATACCACTTAAACCTTTTATAATATAGACCAAGCACAGTAAACTCACATAGCCCGGTTATGGCTTGACAGGTTCTATTATTAATAATTATTATGCTAAATAAACAACAGACTTATGGGATTTTTGTTTCCAACAGAGCATAATCCGAAGAGTGATGTATAAAAAGAATGGAGTAATTCCAACTCGGTCACTGATTTGGACTACCAAGGCTGACTAAAAAGGATAAATCAACTTCTATATTGTATGCATTGGTTATGAAGTCACAAGCGAGTTCGTTTGGGGGATTTCCAGTATCATAAACCTCCCATCACCGCATTGATCGTATAAGCATTTGGAACAAGACCTCTCTTCAGCATTTCCCCGTACAAACCCAAGGCCTCTTTTGTACTTCCTTTTCTAAACCATCCCCGTATGAGAACTTTATAAGTGACCTCATTACATTGAATTCCTTTATCAACCATCTCCGACACTATCTCCATAGCATCCCTTAAATTCCCCTCGGTGCAGAGACCGTGTATAAGACTAGTATAACTCCCCACATTCATTGAGACACCATTGCGCGCCATATCATCTCTCAGCCTCAGAGCCTCCCTTACATTGCCCTGTTTTACATACACGTCTATGAGTGAAGTGTAAATGATATCATTTGGAACGAGGCCCAAATTCGCCATTTCATTCAACAACCCACGTGCCTTTTGCATATCCACTGCCCTGCAGAACCCATGAATCAAAGTCTCATAACAGACAACATCAGGCACATATCCATCAGCCAGCATCTCATCAAAAACCACTACAGCATCTCCAGGTTTTCCATCCTTGAAACAACAAAAATCATTATATTATAACTATAGCAATCCAAGGCCATCCCTTTGTCCTTCATCTCTCTGTAAATCTCACCAGTCAATGACATCCACTCAGACCTCGCAAGAGCATTCAAAAGCACATTCCTGGAAAAGGTGCCGATCACAATTCCATGAATAACCATCTGCCTAAAGCTCTAAACACCATCTCTAACCATTCCAGAGCTTCCATGAGTTATTAGCAATAAATCAAACACATCATCAACCGAATTACACAATTTATAAGTCTTCATTACGTTATCAAAAACCACCAAGGCTCCAGGATTTCCCTTGGCGGCGATAACAAATTCCAGCAAAGACCGAGCCTTGGCAAATCTCTTAGCCCTAACAAGAATATGGATAATAACACAATAGGATTCAATATTGTACACATGTACCATTCACCAGAAGACGAGACTCCACTTGATTTGCCGTTACTTGTCTTCCCTTGTTGTCGGTCACCTCCGAGAGTGAATAACAACGTACTTGATCCGAATGCGATGACACACCGGTTAACCTCCAAGCCTACTCCTTGGGTACTCTTCTTCCCTGCGGACCCCCGAGTTGCAATGGAGTTGTAAAATGGAGGAATGCACTAGCTGATAGAGGAGAGACCTCCTTGGCTCAAGAGTCCCCTCTCTAAAATCCTATACCTCACCAAACTCACTATAGTTTTGTAATCACTGCTCTGACATCATCTCATATGTCCAACAATAGGGTTCCCAAAAGTCCCTTCTCCCATGGTTTACCCCTTATTTTATAAGAGTCCTCATAGGTGACACTTGGCATGTCATGCATAATTAATTTTCTTTTATAATTCAATAGCTTGATTATTCACCCACCCATGTGCCACTCTCTCATCAAAGGTCTCCCAAAATTATTTACTTAAATTTTAATTTAAAACTAATATTTTCTTCATGTCAACAAGATTCCTATTTCTTCTCCTAGTTGCCTCTTTATCCCCCTTTTTATTCCTTAATTTGTGTTCATTACTAAAGTCAATTAATGATTCAAGATTTGATTCCTCTATCTACTCCCTAATTTAACTCAACTTATCTCTTAGATGGATATTCTTATGTTGGTTGTTGCCACATGGAGGTTCTCTATATTTCTCTAAATTTAATTTATTATTCTTATTTTAATTCACCTTTCTCTTCTCTTAATTAGGTTTAATTAGTTTAGGATTAACCTTTATCCTTACAATTATGTCCCCCCTTCCCCTTTTACCTAATTAAACTACATAATCTACCTAATATTTTCCAACATGGGAAGGGTAGAGTTTTTAAGGTAATCTATTTCAATACAAATAACTCGCAAGCGATGGATGAGACTATGTCAGAGCAGTGATTACGAAACTATAGTGAGTTTGGTGAAGTAGAGAATTTTAGAGAGGGGACTGTTGAGCCAAGGAGTGCTCTCCTCTATCAGCTATTTCATTCCTCCATTATACAACCCCATTGCAGCTCGGGGATCCGCGGGAAAGAAGAGTACCCAAGGAGTAGGCTGGGAGTTTAACCGGTGGGTCATCGCATTCAGATCAAGTACATCGTCATTCACTCTCAGAGGTGACCGGAAATAAGGGAAGACAAGTAACAGCAAATCAAGTGGAGTCTTGTCTTCTGGTGAACGGTACATGTGTGTTGCAATAATATTTTAGATGATTTCTTTATGGCCTTAGTTAATATATGTCAATTTTATGAAATGTTCAGTGAAATGAAATTTAGGAATGTGTCAGACAGTTGTTGAATAAATTTGAATTCCCAATGTTTTTCTCTTCTGGTTGTATTTTGTTGTTAATTGTCCAAAGAAAAAAATATATCTATAGTATAAAACTGGTCCTTACACTTGGTATAGAACTGGTCCTTACACTCTGATACCATGTAGAATTCCTACAGAAACTCCGATAGATCTAGAATTCTATTAAAATTAAACACAAGTAATTTGTTGATATTCAAGAGAGGAGAGAAAGAATTTGCTCCATAAAATCAATGTATTAAATTAATGAACAAAATAATACATGAGCAACCAAACCTCTAATCCCAAAGGGAGGTGGTTATATAGAAATTGTTGAATCTAGAAAACTAGAAAAAAACTAGAAAATACTAAGAAAAGCTAAAGGGAGGCGTAAAATAGCAACAATGAATCAAGACAACCTATGCCAACTATCAGCCATGAGGAAAGCATGAGGAGGGGCGCATTTCCCAAGGAAGGCAACTTTAAAACATGCTAAAATGGTCCGGGGGACAAAATCCCTTGATTTAAGAGGGAATCTTCATGTGGGCGCCAATCCTCAAATAACTCAAGTGGATGAGGTGTGGTTAGGTGTGAACATGCACTTAGATGTCTAAATGGTTTAGGAAAGTGGTTGGACCAATATTTCCATAATATTAAGCTTTTAAAGGAAAAAACAAGGGAAAGTTGGTCCACCGAGCTAGTTTACCAAAAACGAAGTGTGAACATGATTTTTAGTGCATGTGGCTAAGCCAAAGATTCTTAGGCTAAAAAATAAATGTAGATGTTAGGATTATATTCCAACAGTGTTCTCCACAAATTTTGAGCAAGTTTTGAAGAATTTTTTCCTTTTGAAGAATTTGGCAATTTTTGACACAGAAAATTTGGCTCTATGTGCAGTGCCATTGGTGCTGCGCTTTTCCTAGGGGCATCCAATGAGGATGGTCAGCATTTTTAGATTCACAATGATGAGTACATGCACCCTGTGCATTTGCTAAGCTTTTAGAGCGGAACTGGCGCTGTGCTTTTCCTAGGGGCATCCAATGAGGATTTTTAGATTCCCAATGATGAGTACATGCACCCTGTGCATTTGCTAAGCTTTTAGAGCATAATTGGTCAACCAAAAGATCAAAAAATGACATTTTTGCCCTCTTTTTAACACACAGAAGCAGTCTTGGGAGAATCAGTTTTTAAGGGGTCAAATGAACTTCAAATGAAAAAATCAAGATGTTCTGGAAAGAAGACTTGACGATCTTTCTAATGAGCTATCATGAGCTCAATTTGGACACCGATAAGGCCTCCAAAATGGCCCTGCAAAAAGCGTTGCGTATAGAGCAATTTTATCCTGAATTTTCACTTCACTGTGCCATCATTGTAATTTTGAGTTTTCTCTCATGGATGATGTTTTTACTAGAAGGTAAATTCATTAGATCAAAATCTATCTTTAGGACAAATGAATGAGTTTCCTCCCTTTTAGAGGCAAGTTGTTAGATTGCATAGATTCCAGTTTCTTGTTTAGTTTTTGATGGATTAGTTCATCATCCTAGGGATTCGGCCCCTGAGGATGGGAGGAGGTTGAATCAATGTTTATATCTTCTTCTTCTTTCTCATCGTAAAGGGTTGGACTCAGATGGATGCTTATGCTTTGAGTAAACATTAATTTGTATCAGTTTTAGCAGGAGATTAATGAAAAGTTGCAGTTATTTCTTTTGGATCCATGTGGTATGATGTTCAGTTCAGTTTTTCTTATGTTTTCATGTGTTAAAATGTATTGTTGACTCCATTTCATCATTTCATACTTTTTAAGTGGATGTTTTCATGTTGATAGGCAGAACCCATAATATTTATGCTCTGTTTTGGGAAAATATTCACAGACTATGTTTTCTTCAATTTAAGAAGAATCCATGTTGTTCACATGCTCTTTCTAGCTCCTCACTTGTCTTTTTATCACTTCACCCATCAAACCCTAGAGCGATGAACCTTGTGCCTACCTTGCCCCATCGAACACCCTATAATTTTGACCTAATTTCCTTGCCCTAACTGTTTGGCTCCTCTTGATCCAGCAAAACCCTTCAAAATCAAATCAAACCTTGTGCTACTATACTTAGCCTAATATCATTTTCTTGATCCAATCATCTTAGCTAAGATCCTTACGGAGAAAACCCTCTCCTAGCCTAGCAGGGCTAGCTACTTGGCTAAGCGTGGTTTGTGGTTACCCTGGCATTGCCTTCCTTCAGCCTGAGGTTCAATCCAAGTGATAACATAGTGGCGACCATACTGGGGAACGAAAGATCAGAAGTTAATCACCCCAGTAAGATGTTTCATTTGAATTATTAAGCTTGTGGTTGATAAGTTTTAGAATTTAATAGGCTAAATTGGAAAGTTGTAAAGCAATATATAAAATTTCAAAATTAGACATACTAGCTTCTCGAAAGTACACCAAATCTAATCCAGATTCGAATCCTCCAACCATTGTTATTTATCCTCATAAAATTGGGCGAAAATATAAGAACGCCGCAGAGAAATCTAGTTTAGCTGGAGAACAATCAAGCGAGGGTTTCATTCCTCGAGTTAATTCACTCCCTGGAAGGTTAGACACTATGCAAGACATTGAGTTTGATATTAATTTTGAGCAGAGTTTATTTCGCAATGAATCTTTAAGTTGGATTGATCAGACAGTGGTTGGTTCTTCTATATCTCTTTATAACCCCGTTGAAGACTTATTTTCACACAATAAATCAAGGTCACAGCGTATTCACACTCTTGATCATTTGCAGAACCTCTCTTCAAACTTAAACACTTAGGTACAAAATAAGACTCATAGGCCATGTTTTGATTTTCAAAATATCTCCTTTGCATCTACTGCCACTCAAACTATCTCTCACCCCCTGCCTTCTTCTTCACAGATTGTCCACACCACTCAAGCTATCATTAAACCCCATTTGAGTATACCGAAGTTCCCAATCCTTGTCTTAAATCCACCACTTTCCCCACCTCCAGTTATGGCTGCCCGATATGCACCCCTTGTTTTTCCTCAAAATCCTGGTGCCATGCCCCCTGATTATCAAACCAAAATACCTTTCTTCGACGATTCCCAAACCATTACAGCTCAACAGCACGTAGACAAGATGAATGATTTCTTTGACCTCCATGAAGTTGAAATTGAAGATGTGATGATGAGCCTATTTGTACATAGTTTTGGAGGAGTTCGGAAATGGTTCAAAGCCCTACCAACAACTTCTATCACTACTCTACCCGTCCTCCAAAGGCAATGCCTAGATCGGTGGGAGGTGAAGAAGAATCCCCTTCAATTCTGTTTGAATATGAGAACATCAAAAGAAATGTTAGCGAGAGTGTGCCAGACTATTGTGTGATATTTAATGCAGTGTACAATAATATCCCTGCCAATATCAAACCGCCAGAGGGATTGGCTTTGCTTAAGTTTCTAGATTGATTTGATATCGATATGGCATATCAGTTGCATGAACGTGATCCTACAACTTTAGAAGACATGCAAAATAATGTTGTGAGCATAGAAGCGAACTCGCTGGCCAAACGAGCAAGAATGAGATCAGATAAAAGAGTGATCGTGAAAGAAGAAGCATCTACTTCAGATGTAAAAATAGATACATTGATTCAAACAATGGAAATGATGGTTGATTGGTTGTCCATCACAGACAAACCTGAACTGCAAATCTAGAACCCAAACATTAGAGGGCAACAGCAGCGCCAATTCTGAATCAAGCAAAGAGAGCAAAAATCACCGAAACAAACAGCGCAACAACAACAGCAGATCAGAACTCCCTTACAACAAAATTATGTTCAAGGAGTGGAAGAA
The DNA here is from genome assembly GCA_031772625.1 of Pinus tabuliformis. Taxonomy (NCBI): domain Eukaryota; kingdom Viridiplantae; phylum Streptophyta; class Pinopsida; order Pinales; family Pinaceae; genus Pinus; species Pinus tabuliformis. The sequence goes on from CM062816.1 coordinate 357,695,883, forward strand.
GAAGATGAGGAAGGTCCGGTAATTGAAACAAATCACTTTTTCATTGTTGATGGTATGCCTATATTTTTGACCGAAGATGAGGAGTATGCAAAAAGTTCCGACATTCTAAAGGATGAGGACTACATCTTAGCAAATGATGTTGTTTTGGAAGCCAAATCCGATGATTATCAACGTGGTTACATGAATGCTTTGAGCGCACATCAGAGACAGTATCCTTTGAGTAGCAGAGATGTACCGGTCAGTCCTATTCAGAAAAGGAAGGATGTTCAGTCAAAAAATGGTCCCTCAAATAATCACAAAAAGGGAAAGGAGCTAGCTTATCAGAATCCTAGCGAGGTAAATCAGCCATCAACAAGTAGAGAAAGACAATCAGAAAAAGAATAGTGCAACAAAGGAGCAAACAGATAAGAGGGACATTGGTGTCAAAGAGGTAGAAAAAGTCACATCTTTAATTTAGAAAGTGAAATTGCTAAATTGAAGTGTCCATTCCTTTGACTAAGCTTGTTAAGAATAGCCATTACAAACACCATGTGTCTAGAACATTGCAAATTGATCATTTGTCTGACATGGTGAATGTTGAGGATGATTATCCTGAACTTATTTTTGGTCCAGCTATAGAAGGTCAGCAAGAAGATAGCGAAGTCCCGCCCTTTTATTTGAGTCTTAGACTACATGAATATATTCTTCATAATGATATGCTTGATTCCGGAGCTTCTCACAATTTGATGCCCAAGGCCATCATGGAAACGTTGGGTCTGGATATCACCCGAAACTTCTCACAATTTGATGCCCAAGGCCATCATGGAAACGTTGGGCCTAGATATCACCCGAAAATATCATGATTTGTATTCATTTGATTCTGGTAGAGTTCACTACATTGGTCTCATCAAAAATTTGGTGGTTTCCTTAGATCAAATACCAGCCAAGAATGTCTTGATGGACGTGGTAGTCGTTGATATAGCACCTCAATTTGGTATGTTGTTGTCTAGATCGTGGGCAACTAAACTCAAAGGCACTTTACAACTTGACTTATTTTATGCTACAATCCCTGTTTTCGGTCAATTGAGGAAGTTGTACAGGGAAAAGAATATGAAATATATGATCAATAGTAAGGAGAATCCCATGAATCATTCGATAAATGTTGTACATACAGATTTAGAGTCTTTTGTTTTGTACACTGATAGTGGATTGAATGATGTAGATATTCAGCTTGTAGAAGTAGATGATGGACCAGAAATTTCAAAGAGTTTTAGAGCATTTCTTAATCAAGAAAAGGAAAAAATGGCAATTCCTTCTTAACAGCCTCCACAAGAGCAAAAAGTCAATGAAGCGCAGAAAAATGAAGCAACCAGCAAAGGTAAGATCGAAACTAAAGCAAAATTCCAACATCTGGAAGATGAAAACGGCCTTTGGAGCATGGACTTCGATGGTGCTTTGGGTTAAGATGGTGAAAGTATTGGAATTTGGATTCCAAGTCCTGTTTTTCAACCAGACAAAGTCCCAAGTAATGTTAGAGTGTGTTTCTATAAATTAGCTTTCGATTGCTCTAATAATGAAGCGGAGTATGAGGCACTGATTACAGGTATAAAGATTTTGAAGAAGCTGGGTGCAAAAAGGATCTTTGTTTATGTTGATACAGAGCTAGTGATTAAACAAGTCAAAAGAGAATATCAAGCAAAGCATCCACGGATGAGAGCTTATAGGAACGCAGTCCTGGATATCTTGAAAATGTTTCTAGAATACACATTGATAGTGGTGCCGAGAAGTCAAAACATCATTGTTGATTCACTTGCTACAGAAGCAAGCAATCTGAAAAATCCAATGAATTCTAGCAATAAATTTGAAATTCATGTCAAACATAGGCCTACTATTCCTGATAATCTGAGATATTGGTAGGTTTTCTGGGATGACAATGAAATTAATTCCTTTTTGCAAAATGAAGGGAAGTTTAAGAATGCTTTCATTGATGATGTTTTTGATTCTGATAAACAAGACATTGAGGTAAATCAGATGGATGTTTTACAGTTGAAGGATAATGTTATTCCTAGAGGTCTTATACCTTTAGAGGAGTTTTTTGATCAAGATGATGTGGCGAGAAAACCAACCTTGGTTCCTACTGACAAAGGAATTGAAGATGCAAACGTTGGGACATCGGACCAGCCCAAGCTTGTTAAGTTATCAAAAACATTATCTCCTGAGTCAAAGGCTAAGTATGTTAAATTGCTTTCTGAATTTTCTGATGTTTTTGCGTGGGATTACTCAGATTCGAAAGTATATGACAAGAACATCATTCAACATACCATTCCTATCAAGCCGAATCAAAAGCATTTTAGACAAAAGTTGAGGAGGGTCAATCCAAAGCTGCTACCATCCATAGAGAAAGAGGTAAATAGATTGTTTAAAGCTGGTATCATTGTTCCAATTAGATTCTCTGATTGAGTTTCAAATTTGGTCCAGGTACGAAAAAACACATGAGAGATAAGGTTGTGCATTGATTTCCGGAACTTGAATAAGGTATCCCTGAAAGATAATTATCCTCTTCCTAAGATGGACCGCAAAGAGTAGTTGGAGCATCACGGATGTTACTACTAGATGGCTACTCAAGTTACAATCAGATCTTTGTGCACGAAAAAGACCAAGACAAATCTACCTTCACAACACCATGGGGAACTTTTCAATATGCCAAGATGCCATTTGGGCTGAAGAATGTCGGGGCCACTCTTCAGTGGGCCATGGATATAGCTTTCGCTAACGAGAAGGATGTTTTCTTGGTGGTTTATTTAGATTACTTGACAATATTTTATGGTTTTGATGATGAGCATTTACACCACCTAAGGATTGTTTTTCAGAAATGCAGGGAGTTCAGGATTTCTTTAAATCCAAAGAAGAGTCTTTTTGCCATGGAGGAAGGTAAACTCCTCAGTGATTATAATTTCTAAAGATGGTATTCGCATTGATCCTTCTAGGGTGGAGGCAATCCAGCAAATAGACTTTTCGCGCAACAAAAAGGAGATTCAAGCTTTCAACGGTAAGATGAACTTGTTATGCAGATTTATACCAAATTTTGCTGAGCATTTGTGTGAGCTAACTAATATGTTGAAGAAGGACAGCACTGTGAAATGGACCGAGGATGCCATGAAATCTTTCAACTCGCTAAAGCTTGCTTTGACCACAGCCTCGGTTTTGATCAGTCCCGATTATATTCATGATTTTATTATATTTTCATTTGCATCTGAGCACACTTTGGTTGTAGTGTTGATGCAAAAGAATGATCAGGTGGAACAGCCCATTGCTTTTTTCAGTCAGACTATCAGAGATGCTACTCTGCGCTATAACATAATTGAAAAACAAGCTTTGGCTCTTATAAAGGCATTGAAGGATTTTCGAGTTTACATTATGCATTCACATACTATAGCATATGTTCCTAACGCAGTTGTCAAAGATGTCCTCATGCAAACTGATCCAGAAGGAAAAAGAGGTAAGTGGATAGCAGCAATGTTAGAGTATGATCTTGAGAATAAACCCATGAAACTGATCAAAGGTCAAGCCCTGGCAAAACACATGGCTGAGTCGAATCTTCATGCTCTAGACATAAATCTCATTGCAGCAATGTCAGATGACGAAGATGGTGGCACCCTCATTCAGGTATCAGAGACGTTTCTCAACTCACCTTGGTATTCCGATATAGTATATGTTCTTCAGCATCTTTCTCCTCCTAGAATGTCAAGAAGTAAAAGTAGATCACTAAAACTAAGCTCTGCAAAATTTTGCATTTTAGATAGTGCTCTCTATTGGAAAGATCCGGGAGGGGTTCTCCTTAATTGTCTAGTTGAAAATGAAGCTCAGCAAGTAATGAATGATTTTCATAGAAGAGATTGTGGGGGTCACTTGTTTTGGAAAACAACAACTAATAAAATCTTGAGAGCGGGATATTATTGGCCATCTTTGTTTTCAGATTTATATAAGACAGTCATGTCAAGTTTTTCAAGGAAAAAGGAAGCTGCTTCCTCTTCCTTTGAAGCCAGTTGTAGTTAATGCACCTTTCCAGCAGTGGGGGCTTGATTTCGTAAGAGAAATTCATCCTACATCATCAGCACAGCACAGATGGATTTTGACAGCTACCGATTACTTCACCAAATGGATCAAAGCCATTCCGACAAGGCAAGCTACGGACACGGTAATTATTCAATTTTTAGAGTCTAATATCTTGTCTCGTTTTGGTTTCCCTCACAAGATTATTACAAATAATGCAGCAGCATTTAAGTTGAAGAGAATGGTTGAGTTTTGCAACAAATACAACATCACATTGGGTCATTCCACGGCATACTACCCGCAAGGCAATGGACTAGCTGAGTCTTCAAATAAATCCTTGGTAAACATTATTAAGAAGATGTTGGAGGCAAACAAAAAGAATTAGCATCAGAAGCTTGTCAATGCTTTGTGGGCCGACAAAGTGAGCAGTGAGAAATCAATAGGTATGTCGCCTTTTGAATTGGTTTATAGTAATGATATAGTGTTTCCCACATCCCTTGCAATCCCGATCATGAGATTACTGCAAGAAGCCGACAGTGAAGAAGATATTCAGTGCTGGATCAATCAAATGATTCACCTTCAACAAACAAGGGAAGAAGTTTCTCAAAACACTTTCCGACTGCAAGAGAAGATAAAGAAGATTTATGACCGCAAAACGAAGGCAAAAAAGTTTCAGCTGAAAGATGTAGTGCTACGACGAGATGCACGAAATGAAGAAAAAGAAAAGCATGGTAAGTTTGACAATCTATGGAAAGGACCATATAAAATCTCAGCCTATCGAGGACAAAATGCATTTTTATTAAAGGAAATAGATGGTCAAGAATGCTCAGGACGGCCAGTGAATGGTAGGCTCCTAAAACACTACTATTTCTAATATAGCTTGCTGAAGTTGTTTCATTGTCATTGTATATACCAGTTTGCTTCCTTGCAAGTTTTGAAGTACAATGTCATTTGAGCTTGGGGCCCGAAGTGAAGGCTATAAAACTTAAATGCTTTGTGCGATGTTTAGTTGGTTTTTGAGTCAGTTGTGAACCAGTTTTTAGTTTGTATCGAGTCATTTTTCAAAAATTTCAAAAAAGTTTTCAGTCTTTCATTTGTTTGACCGTATTGGCCCAATCAACTAAGCACTTGGTCTACGATGTTCTTGACACCTCCAAAAAGTTGTCATCCCCAATAAGGCCAATGTTAATGTCAGTATATGCATACTTCCATCAGGGATCAAATCTGCTCTTTGCATTTTCATTTTAGGTGTCTCATACTGAATTTTTGGATCATTCCATTAGGTCATGTCAAAATGGTCCACTGATAGTTGTCTTCTTCTCAAAAAATCAAATCTTCCCTCATGAGGTACATTTGTTGACCCATCTCCATGTTGTATTCAGTTGTGGTTTCAAATATGTTGTTTTTAGTGTCAAGGCAGTTGTCTTTCCATTAGGTCTTCGGGTTCATTCCAAGGTAAAAAGCATCGTTTCAAGTGTAAATAAAGGGCAGCAAAGGTATGAGGATGACCAATAAACAAAGAGTGATTTCTAGTAAGTCATGGTTATTGTACAAAGATCTTATGTCACTAATGTAATTTTCATCTCAAAAACATGTTTTTGAGATGAAAACAGAGTATTTTCAGTTAATTTATATTTTTTTATGTAATTCAATTCATTTTATGTAATAAGTGTTCCCAGCTGCCCCAAGCATTTCTCCTTACTGCAAGAAAATGAAAGCATTGAAGAAATCAGTTCAATCCAAACATCATCCACCTGAAAAGAGACAGAGAGAGAAAGGTATTAAACAGAGATTTGGAGGAAAGAAAAAGTTCCAAAAAAACATTAGAAAGTGGGTATTTTCTAAAGAAAAATCAAATCACAGTCTATATAAGATTTCATATTCCTTTTCCAAATTCACCATTTTCATTTGACAAAGAAAAATAAAAGTGAAGGAGAGAAGGGAAAAGCCAATTGGTAGTTGAACAAAGAGAAGGGGTTGCGCACAGAGTTCGGAGCACTGCGCATAGGGCAATTTTTCCAGTGCAATTTTGCACGATGCTGCGCATAGAGCTAGAGCGTTGCACCCCTGTAGAAGACGCTATGCATAGGACTAGCAAGCGCCAAAACACCCTATCAACCATCCAAATCGTGTTTTTTGCCATCTAGGACTTCTAAATAAGTAAGTTCAATCCTTGAGCTATCCTCCTAGCATTCAGTTCATCATTTTGAAGTTGGTTTGCTATTTAAAATTTCAAACCCTAGATTGCATACAAATCCCTCCACCTATCCCTTATACCCTAATCCCCAAAACAAAATCCTAAAACCCTATTTACTAAACATTCCATACCAAAGAAAAATACCCTCCTTCTCACTCTCATATCATATATATCTTATCCTACATCACATAAGCTCCTCTCTCCTTTCCCTTATCCCTATTCATCATAACTCACTTCTTGACTACCTTCTCTAGGGTTTCAAAGCTTCAAAAATCAACAAACATGGACAAAGAGGATAGAGATTATGAGGAGGAAAACAATAGCAGTGAAAGTTTGGAAGATGAACCTCGGCATCAGAAAAAACCACATAAGGGAGGCAGAATCATCTGAGAGGAACCATCAAACATCAGAGAGTTATAGGCTTCTCATATGACTGTCTCTTGTTTTAGGCATCTAGGGTGTTATGAGTTTTGTGAGCAAGTGGAAAGAGTTCAACATCATCCTGAGCTGAGCAAGCTTTTTGTAGCCAATCTCTGTGATAACAAGGCAATTCTTGTCAGGGTGACATTTACAGTTTCATCCTCCATCATTGTTGATGCTACAAGGATTCCAAATGTGGGGGGGAAATGGTATAAGGCACAAGATTTGAATGAGCACTACTATGAGCCATACATCAAATCCAGGTACAGGAATGAAAAGAAGAGGACCTTTCCTTTCAGGTTCCTTGAAGACAAGTATGCCCCTATGATGAGGATCATTATGAAGTATTTTAGATGTGAGGGCAGATTTTCTAGGTTGTACACCTATCATATTAGGTTTCTTATGCACTTCACAAGAGTGAAAATGTTGAACATCCCATATTTCTTATTCAAGAATATTGAGAAGATGGCTTACATTGTACAGAAAAAGGCATACCCCCAGCAAATGAGTAGTATCTATCACTATTCCTTGATTAAGATGATTGTGCTACATCATCTCAACCTCCTCAACATCTCCTAGGATACATTCATTGCCTATGACATCTTCAATGATCCTTAGATTCCTCCACTGGTGCCCCAAAAAGTAAAGTAAAGAAAGGTGAGAAGGTTAAAGAGACTAAAGCTGTTGAGGAGCCAAAAGTCTACAAAACATATCAGAGGGGCTAGAAAGTTGTTTGCAACACATAGGCAAGTGTTTACTCCACTTGATGTGGAAGGGGCATTGCCTTCTTCATCAACTCATAAGCAAATGCTTGCTCCACAAAGTGTGGAAGGGGCTTTGCCTTCTTCAACAACACAACAAGTACAATAGGTACAACAGGTGCAGCAAGTGCATAAAGGGAAAGAAAAGATGCTAGAGGAAAGCCTCAATGATGAGGAGAAAAGGGAATTCGATTTGATGGAAGATAATGAACCAGAACAACCACACATCCATCATGGCATTGAAATAATTGACTTGGAGGCACAAGATGAGGCAACAAACAAAAATATAACCATAAGGGAAAAAGATGCACAGATCCAAGCACTAATGGACAACTTGGCGAGAGCTAAGTATGTCATTTCATATCTTGAGCAAGAGAACAAGCAGTTAAGTGACAAACAAGTCCTCATGGAACTGGAACTTCTCAAAGCAAAGAGGCAAGGTGACAAAGGCAAGTCATTAATGCAAGAGGAAGAAACACCAACTACCTTGACTGCAAAACAAAGAATTGAGAAGAAAATTGAGGATAGAGAAACTTGGCTTGACAGGGTCAATTTGCATTTGGAGACACTGTTACAAAAGGCCAACAGGGACAATCGAATCATTAGGCATTTGGTTCGCCATTACAGGACCTGGAACAAGATTTGCAACATAACGGTCAAGCCAATGAAGACAATGCTAAAACAAGCACTCAAAGGCAAAAAGGAGGGTGATAGGCTTAGGTTGCTTGCTGAAGCTTCCTTGGTTAACGAAGACACTTGATAGTGGCGTTCTCCACAAACTTTGAGCAAGTTTTGAAGAATTTTTGCCTTATGAATAATTTGGCAATTTTTTACACGAAAATTTTGGCTCTATGCGCAACGCCACTGGCGCTGCACTTTTCCTAGGGGAATCTAATGAAGAAATGGTTAGAATTTTTGGATTCACAATGATGAGTACATGCACCTTGTGCATTTGCTAAGCTTTTACAGCAGAACTGGTCAACCAAAAGGTCAAAAAACACCCAAAAAATGACCTTTTTGCCCTCTTTTTAACACACAGAATCAATCTTGGGAGAATCAGTTTTTGAGGGGGTCAAATGAACTTCAAATGAAAAAGTTCAAGATGTTCTGGAAAAAAAAACTTGAAGAGCTTTCTAATGAGCTATCATGAGCTCAATTTGGACACTGGGAAGGCCTCCAAAATGGCCCTGCAAAAACCAGTGTGCATAGAGCTTAAGCGTTGCGCATAGAGCAATTTTATCCTGGATTTTCACTTCACTGTGCCATCACTGTAATTTTGAGTTTTCTCTCATGGATGATGTTTTTACTAATGTAAATGGTAACTAGGCATGTAAATAGGATGGATAATAGTTACTGGAAGGTAGATTCATTATATCAAAATCTATCTTGAGGATAAATGAATCAATTTCCTCCCTTTTAGAGGCAAGTTGTTAGGTTGCCTAGATTCCAGTTTCTTGTTTAGTTTTTGATGGATTAGCTCCTCATCCTAGGGATTCGACCCCTGAGGATGGGAGAAGGTTGAATCAATGTCTATATCTTCTTCTTCTTTCTCATTGTAAAGGGTTGGACTCAGCTGGATGCTTATGCTTTGAGTAAACATCATTTTGTATCAGTTTTAACAGAAGATTAATGAAAAGTTGCAGTTATTTCTTTGGGATCCATGTGGTATGACGTTCAGTTAAGTTTTTCTTATGTTTTCATGTGTTAAAATGTATTGTTGACTCCATTTCATCATTTCATACTTTTTAAGTCGATGTTTTCAAGTTGTAGGCAAAACCCATAATATTTATGCTATGTTTTGGGAAAATATTTACAGTCTATGTTTTCTTCAGTTTAGGATGAATCCATGTTTCTCACATGCTCTTTCTAGCTCCTCACTTGTCTTTGAATCACTTCACCCATCAAACCCTAGAATGTTGAACCTTGTGCCTACCTTGCCCCATCAAACACCCTGCAATTTTGACCTAATTTCCTTGCCCTAACTGTTTGGCTCCCCCTGATCCAGCAAAACTCTTCAAAATCAAATCAAACCTTGTGCTACTATACCTAGCCTAATATCATTTTCTTGATCTAGTCATCTTGGCTGAGATCCTTATGGAGAGAGCCCTCTCCTGGCCTAGTAGGGCTAGCTACTTGGCTAAGCGTGGTTTGTGGTTACCCTGGCATTGCCTTCCTTCAGCCTAAGGTTCAATCCAGGTGATAACAGGTCCCGAACCAGAGTACCAGAGAATTAAGCATCAGAAGCCTTGCTATTTGAGTGTCTTGATATGACATAAGATCCAGTATGACACAACAATAGTGGGACCCGTGCCAAAGTACTGGAGCATCAGGCTCTAAGAGCTTTGTTAATTGAGCATCCTGATATGACGCAATAATGGTGGGTCCTGTACTAGGGTATTAGAGCACCAAGCACTTGATGCTTATTGATTGAGTATCCCAATATGATGTCACAATGGTATGATGTGGCACATCCATATGGTGGGCAAAAATGGAGTTTTTGGTCACCCAACTAGGCTTTCGCGAGTGACAAGTGACAGTGTCAAAGGGTGACGTTGTTGATGACATGGCAAATGGAACACGTTGTAGATGGTGATTGGTCCACTATGGCTTAATGTGGCAAAATCAAAGGTCTCAAGACTCGCACCAAGACCATGTTTGGAAAGGTTTTCCCATATTATTGGTTTTGACAAAAAAAAACTAGAAAATCAAGGTTACGAGCTAAGGGATCAACCCTTGTGAACCTTATATTGGAGTACAAAGTTACCAAAATGGACATCTATCGAGTAATCCAATATGCAGTGGTTTGTTATGGATGGTCAAGGTTCCAGTCGGTTACTATTCTACATAGAGGACGAGGCCACAACACAAGGTCATGGGTATTTGACGGTTTGTCTTGAAAGAATCTGGGTATCCCAAACATCCAACTTTTATAGAAGAGGGCCCTCTTTAGTGGACCCGAACTGCGAATCTATTGATCTAAATGATTAAAATGTGCTCCCAACTTAAGGTCATGAGGGCTTGATGGTTTAGCTCATGGAGATAAAGGGTTTTGAAATAATTTGGGTATAGGGTAATCTGCTTATATAAAAGTGGACCCTCCTCAATAGACGTACGTCTGGATTCATCATAAATAATAAAATGAAATATGGGCATCCAATAATCTAAGTGTTTTTCAGAATGACTTTGTTAACATGAACCCAGATTCCAGATCTATTAGAACTGCTCCATAATCTTTCTTATTGTTCATTTAAGAATTACGATCTTTAGCTCTAGAATTGAATCATGCTATTATATTTGAGAAAGACTTTCAGAATCATTTAAGAACACGGTCCTAACACAAGGTCGTGTGGATTTGATCACTGAGTCCCTAGAGCTAGAGTCAGTGTTAAGTAATCTAGGTAAGCAAGTCATCTAGGTATCTATTATATAACAGTGGACCTGGATTCTAGATCTATTGGAATAGCTCTTTTACAACATGGTCACGACGCATGATCACAAGTGTCTGATGGTTTAGCCCCCGAGGGCCAAAGAACCATGAAAATTGAAAAGTTATCCAAATCATTCAAATAAAATCTCCCAAGGTGAGTTGAATCTAATCCAATAATTCTCATGTTGTGTCAGCCTTGACCAAGTTTGTGTTGGCTTAGATTTGGAAATGTGGAATAAATAAATCAAGTCAGAAAGGTTTGAAGTCTGTGGTGATGGTCTAAGGAATTAATCAAAGTAGATTAAAAAAGGAGAGCATAAAGAAGTTTGAGGATGAAGTCGAATGACGATGTGTAGAGAATAGATAGGTTGTTAGAAGAACCCAGTACATACGAGTGCAAATTTGGAGGCATGAAGTAGTCTGCAATGCACAGTAAAAAAACATAGTATAGAGCAATTTGTAGTGTTATGAAGTTCAAAGCTTATACCGTGTGTAGAGCTGAAAAGTATAAGGCAAAGAGTGGTATGTAGGTAGAAGAGCAATGTACAAGAACTATGAAAAAAGCATAACTAAATACAAAATCATTACAAATTAGGGAATAGAAGTCTCTTTCATATTGGTGCTTATAAAATAAAGGGATAGGAGTCTTCTTCAAGTTGGTGCTTGTAAAATCAAGCAATAGGAGTCTCCTTCAAGTTGGTGCTTATGAATGCAAATGCAGATACAATAAGAAAACACCAAATTGGTGTATGAGACCCCTTGTTTGTGGGATAAGGGGCAAATATGACAAGCTGGAGAGGAGAGGAGAGGAGATAAAGATCGCATGGGTTCAAAGTATCAACTGTGCATTTGCTTATGAATGCAAATGCCAATACAATAAGCAAACACTAAATTGGTGTATGAGACCCCTTGTTTGTGGGAAAGGGACAAATAAGACAAGCTGGAGAGGAGAGGAGATAAAGATTGCATGGATTCGAAGTATCAACTGTGCATTTGCTTATGAATGCAAATGTTGATACAATAAGCAAACACCAAATTGGTGTATGAGACTCCTTGTTTGTGGGACAAGGGACCCACCTCTGCGCAAGTGAGACTGCTAAGTCTACGAAGGCATATATACTCTACCCCCCCTGGTTTTGAACTTGTGACCTCTTAGGAGGAAGCACATGCTCTTAACCATTAGGCTCACTCAAGTGGTATAAACAAAAAACAATTGCAAAGCCACCAATAAACCCTAAACATTGATGGAAAATCTGTAGCCGTGCGCTTCCTGGAGAGGTACTCACGGGTGGCCCCTGAAGAAGGTTATTCTGTGATGCCCAGTAGTCCTAACAACATGTGACCTCCCAATGTTGGACTCTATTTCCTTACTTGCGGATATTAACTATTACATCCTTACTGTGCGGATATTAACTATTACATCCTTACTTTGTGGATATTAAGTAATACAAACAGATTGGTTTAGTCCATTCACTGGTATGGTCACTTTATTCACTAATATGTTTTTGGTTGCAAATAGTATGCAGTTGTATCGAGTTAGTGATAGCGCATTAAAGGCATTATAAGTTGCATATACACTGTTGGATATATATCCAGATATTGAACATTTCGATCCAACTATGCATGTTTTAATTTATACAATAACAAAGTCAGATCCCCCTAGACTGGCTTCCTGCCAAAGAATGCCAGGATGAACATCACCTTCCAAGACACGAACATTCTGAAAAGCATAACTGCCGTCTGATCAGGTATTTCTACAACTAAAACCTCCCCATAAATCATCATGATGCCATCAGTTTGAACTTTGAAAGAAAAAAATCTTTAAGATCAACAAATTATGCAAGCAAGGACTGTACCCGTTCTTCAGGTTGTTCTGTGATGCCCAGTAGTCCTAACAACATGCGACCTCCCAATGTTGGACTCTATTTCCTTACTTTGTGGATATTAACTATTACATCCTTACTTTGTGGATATTAACTAATACAAACAGATTGGTTTAGTCCATTCACTGGTATGGTCACTTTATTCACTAAAATGTTTTTGGTTGCAAATAGTATGCAGTAGTATCCCGTTAGTGATAGCGCATTAAATGCGTTATAAGTTGCATATACAATGTTGGATATCTATCCAGACAATGAATATTTCGATCCAACGATGCATGTTTTAATTTATACAATAACAAAGTCAGATCCCCCCAGACTGACTTCCTGCCGAAGAATGCCGGCATGAACATCACCTTCCAAGACACGAACTATCTGAAAAGCATAACTGCCATCCGATCAGGTATTTCTACAACTAAAACCTCCCCAAAAAGCATCATGATGCCATCAGTTTGAACTTTGAAAGAAAAAAAATCTTGAAGGTCAACATATTATGCAAGGGACTGTACCCGTTCTTCAGGTTGTTCTGTGATGCCCAGTAGTCCTAACAACATGTGACCTCCCAATGTTGGACTCTATTTCCTTACTTTGCGGATATTAACTATTACATCCTTACTTTGTGGATATTAACTAATACAAACAGATTGGTTTAGTCCATTCACTGGTATGGTAACTTTATTCACTAATATGTTTTTGGTTGCAAATAGTATGCAGTAGTATCCAGTTAGTGATAGCGCATTAAATGCGTTATAAGTTGCATATACACTGTTGGATATATATCCAGACATTGAACATTTCAATCCAACGATGCATGTTTTAATTTATACAATAACAAAGTCAGATCCCCCCAGACTGACTTCCTGCCGAAGAATGCCAGCATGAACATCACCTTCCAAGACACGAACTATCTGAAAAGCATAACTGCCATCCGATCAGGTATTTCTACAACTAAAACCTCCCCATAAAGCATCATGATGCCATCAGTTTGAACTTTGAAAGAAAAAAATCTTTAAGGTCAACAAATTATGCAAGCAAGGACTGTACCCGTTCTTCAGGTTGTTCTGTGATGCCCACTAGTCCTAACAACATGTGACCTCCCAATGTTGGACTCTATTTCCTTACTTTGTGGATATTCACTAATACAAACAGATTGGTTTAGTCCATTCACTGGTATGGTCACTTTATTCACTAATATGTTTTTGGTTGCAAATAGTATGCATTAGTATCCAGTTAGTGATAGCGCATTAAATGCATTATAAGTTGCATATACACTGTTGGATATATATCCAGACATTGAACATTTCGATCCAACGATGCATGATTTAATTTATAGAATAACAAAGTCAGATCCCCCCAGACTGACTTCCTGCCGAAGAATGCCACCATGAACATCACCTTCCAAGACACGAACTATCTGAAAAGTATAACTGCCATCCGATCAGGTATTTCTACAACTAAAACCTCCCCATAAAGCATCATGATGCCATCAGTTTGAACTTTGAAAGAAAAAAAATCTTTAAGGTCAACAAATTATGCAAGCAAGGACTGTACCCGTTCCATAGGAGGGCGGTTTCTTGCAGAATCTTGAACACAAATAGCTGCACATGCAACTACCTGCAGCATATCATTCACATTATAGTTGTTCTGTAGGCAGGGATCAACAAGGGCATCTAGATTGCCATCTTCCATTGCTCGAGCAAGCAAGGGTTGGGCCTACAGAGAAATCAAAAACTTAGACCACCTAGAATAAATTCTAACCCAAGTTGGCATGAAGATTTAAGCAGTCAAAACAGTATACAAATAAGTTCTGATTTGAAGTACTAACCGAAAAGACTAGACGACTTTGCGGAAACGGTAGAGTTGAATCTAGAGGCCGGCGGCCAGTGATCAACTCAAGCAGCACGACACCGAAAGAGAAAACATCAGATTTATCTGTCAGTTCCCCACTTAACAAATATTCTGGAGCGCAATACCTACCCAGGCAACAATAGGGACTCATAACTCCAGTATAAAGGCACAAAAGGTATCTACAAAGTAAAAATGCACTGGAAAGGGATTTACCCAGGAGTCCCCTTAACCGCTGTCTTGATATGAGGAGAACCTTCTGAAAGAAGTTTTGCAAGGCCAAAGTCTGCAAGCTGTGACAAAATATTAAATCAGGCTTCCGCATATATTGTGAGGTCTATCACACAATGAACAGAAGGTGGTATACCTTTGCTTCGAAGTTGGAATCAAGGAGAATATTTGAAGCTTTGATGTCTCTATGAATAATCTTCGGATAACCTGCAGTTTAGAACAATTTCAAAAATAGATAATAAAGGAGTGTAGCTTTAAGTAATATGACAAGAAATATAGCATACAGTCTTCATGTAGATAAGCAAGTCCACGAGCTACTCCTCTTGCAATCTTCAATCTAGTTGGCCATTCCATACTTGGCTGACCTTCAGCTGCCATAAATTATCAAACTTTATTGGAAATCATAGAAATTATACTGAGTAATTTCACTCGCATGGAGCAATTTGACATATACAGAAATACTCTTTCCTCTACTGGCATTGATTCATCTCATCCTGGATCTATTCAGCTTTTGATTCATCTTATCCCGGATCTATTAAGCTTTAATCCTTCAAGATATAAGCTCTCAATTTTTTCTTGTGCCTCTAGATGGATGACAGATTAAAGGTTAAGATGGATTTATATTAGCTTATTCTTAGATGTTTAATAACATGCATTTTCTTTCTCTTTTTTGTTATTGAAATTATAGTAAATTTTAGAAAATTAAATTGTTTGCTCGCTTTCTGCATTTCTTAGCATTACACATGCACAAATGAATTGTTGAAAGTCTCCCCCGGGCCCGACACAGATTGCAGAGTAGCTCGCTTTTAGTCAAAATCATATGCATAATGATAAGTGAGTAACGGAAGAATTGTTGCACGCATATTACTTACCATGTAGATGGTGCGCTAGTGTATTATTAGGAACAAATTCATAAACAAGCAATCGTTGGCTACCAGCTATGCAGTAACCCTCCAATGAGACAAGGTGGCGATGATGCAAATAACTGATTAGTTCCACTTCTGCTTGAAACTCAAGCTCTCCCTGGCTCCCACCAACTTTGAGCTTCTTCACCGCTATATGTTTGTTTCCTGGAAGAATGCCTTTGTATACATATCCAAAACCCCCCTGTCCTAATAGATTGGTTTCCGAGAAGCTATCTGTAGCCAACACTAACTCTTCATAGGTGAATTTTTTTGAGATACCAAGACTAATGCCCGGAGAAGGAGGAGGCAATGGCTGTTGAAACTCACGCTCTCCCTGGCTCCCACCAATTTTGAGCAGCATATTTTTGTTTCCTGGAAGAATGCCTTTGTATAAATCTCTAGTCGCCTCTGACATTTCAACGGTGATTTTTTTTGGAGGAGAAGCTGATGGATACTGTGATGTCGAAAAACCAGAGCTTGAATCAACTCCATTGTTAAGTACAGGTTTGGGAGTTAGAGGACATGGCACGGATACAGGAGATGGAAGGGGTAGTGGCTGCCGTGATGCCCTTAAACAAGAGCTTGAATGAACTCCACTGTTAAGTACAGGTTGGGAAGTTGGAGGATGTGACATGGATTGAGGAGGTGGAGTAGGTAATGGCTGCTGTGATGCCAGAAAACCAGAGCATGAATCAACTCCACTGTTAAGAGGTTGGGAAGTTGGAGGACATGGCACAAATACAGGAGGTGAAGTAAGTAATGGCTGCTGTGATGCCAGAAAACCAGAGCTTGAATCAACTCCATTGTTAAGTACAGGTTGTGAAGTTGGAGGAAGTGACACGGATACAGGACGCGGAGGAGGTAATGACTGCTGTGATGGCGGAAAACCAAAGCTTGAATCAGCTCCATTGTTAAGTACAGGTTGGGAAGTTGTAGGACGTGGCATGGATACAGGAGACGGAAGGGGTAGTGGCCGCTGTGATGCCGGAAAACCGGAGTTTGAATCAACTCCATTGTTAAGTACGGCTTGGGAAGTTGGAGGACGTGGTACGGATACAGGAGATGGAAGGGCTAGTCGCTGCTGTGATGCCGGAAAACCAGAGCTTGAATCAACTGCACTGTTAAGTACAGGTTGGGAAGTTGGAGGACGTGGCACGGGCACAGGAGGTCGAGTAGGTAATGACTGTTGTGATGCCGATAAACCAGAGCTTGGATCAACTCCAATGTTAAGAGGTTGGGAAGTTGGAGGATGTGGCATGGATACATGAGGTGATGGTGGAACTCCAGGAGGGTTGCCAAGATGAAATCGACAAGATGGAGGTGTTTGAATATTGACATCAATTATCCCAAAAAAATTGAACATCTTAAAGTCAGGAAAATAAGGCAAGTACCGAGGTGTTTGTCCATAAAGGTCATCTGCACAATGTCCAACAGAAGAGTTAACTGAAATATGAATTGTAGCAATTCCCTAAACAGGAAAAGAAAAATAGTTGCTCTGTCATTATTGTTGAATTGGAACAATTTGCAAGATTCAATACAATTAACTTCCTTCAGAGTAAGCTTCAGATCACTAAATATCTGATTTACTTGAAGTATTAAAGCTTTTGCCCACAAAGAAATTATAGTAACACATTTACAGTCAACTGATATGGTAACAGAGGTTGGGGACAAGGGAGGGGTCCCATGCAGGAAGAAGAATAAATTGCCGCTAACCTGAACGTCAACTAATCTGGGATTACAGGTGACTGCATGAGTAAAACAAAGAAATTTAGAAATCCAGCCTATGCATGAGTAAAACAAAGAAATTTAGAAAATCCAGCCTATGCCAATATACAGTTGATCTCTTACTGATAAAGAAAGGAATGTTTACTTTGTATTAATATGTGATGTGAAAAAGGTGTATATTAATCTTCAAATTCTGCAAATTGTTGTAATGGGATAGTTTGCACAACATGGATGCCAAACTTTCAATGGATATATTTTCACAAGAAAAACCTTTTACTTTTTGTCAGCCCTAAAGTTTGGAGAATGCAGAAGAAAAGCATTACGGAATCACTGCTTATGTAAAAGAAAAATTAACGAACCTTTTGTCGTGTAAGTGCAGAAACACTGGTATTTGACATGGTAAAATCACCAACATGTCACATAAAAGATATGGCGAAACATTTGCTAAAAAAACTTAAAATTTCTCAGGGTTTGATATATTTTATAGAAAATGCTGATAAGATTTTTCAAATGATTAATTTTCTAGAATACAGAATTGGGCTCATATTTCTCACAGAAGCACACCTTGAGGTTTGGATTTGCATCCCATAACATGGATTTCCTTGGCTTCGGTGCTAGATTTGAAAGGTCCCATAACATGGAATTCATTGGCTTCGGTGCTGGATCTGAAAGATAACTAGATAAGCATAGTAATGTTGGCTATGGAAACGGATTTTGATTGTGAAATGGTGGATTTTTCTCGAAAAAAAATATATATATATCCGCAAAGAAAGGATGTAGCAACACGAAAAATAAATAGGGTATGGGCATCTGATTGGTCTGTATGGCTCTTCAATGGAGGAATCAGAAATCGGCTGTCCCTCGGTAAGATATGTAAAATGGCCGAGCTGCAACAAAATGCCGGGTTGTGATATTTAGGGTTTGCTACCTAATGGCACATGATGCTTCAATATTTCGATTACACCTATTGATGCTTTAATAAAATTACCAAAACGGCAATCATGAAGAGAGGCTACACAGCAACAACATACCTTCACGAAGATTAGGTGGATCTCGATGGTACCGCTCAGACCTCCTCCTTTGCTCTGTCAAAAGGCAGAATGGTACGAAGAAGAAGACCGCAAGCAAAACAGCAAGTTGAACTTCTGTCACAATTTCAGTATTCAAGAGACTGCTGCTGCTGAGTCCTGGAGGGGATGTTAAAGTTGGAGATCCAGAAGACCGTGGTGCAGAGGACGAGGATGGCGGTAGTGGTGGATGAGAGAAGGGCGAGGACCGTGGCAGTGGTGGATGAGAGGAGGACGAGGACGATGGTGGTGGTGGTGGAGAAGATGAGGCAGAGGATATGGACACCGCAGGGGCAGACATTGAGTGTCTCGGTGGCGGTGATCCACCCATGGGTAGCGGAGAAGCTGTTCTGGGAGGTCCCAACTCTGTAGCCAAACTGGATATACAGATCAATCACTCCACGATCTGTGATTTGTTCCAGGCTTCTGTTGGCAAGTGAATCAATCAAGGCCAGCAAGTGAATGAATAAATGCCTGCTCGCCTTGAAGATTTCATCCATATCTCCATATACACACATGTACGAATATCCTTTCATACCATTCTCGTTAGACACAAATGCTCAAAATGGTCAGATGCATCTTGTCAATGTGGAAAAGAATGACACAAATGCTCAAAATAGTCAAATGCCCACCAGGTCTGGAATTTGACCGTCCAAACATTTTTTTTCCCGGGAAAAAAGATTTGAAAGTTAAAATTTTCATGAGAGATTTAAATTGGCGGCAATACGGTTTAGCTTAAATATAATTTAGTTAATCTAAAAAATATTAAAGATAAAGATTTAATCACAAAAATAAAACAATTCATAAAATATAGTATTGTGAAATGTAATCACATAAAATTAAGAAATATGAATAATTAATATTATTTATATTAATATATATACATTTTAATATATGTGTGTTTTCTTTTTTATTAATATATGTAATTTTTTAGAATTAAATTTATTAAAATATGTTTTAATATAATATTAAGTCATTTTAAATGGAAAATATGGACAAAAACTATAATTTATGAAAAAGAAAAAAAAAACAAACAAAAAACAAAAAACTAACTAAAATAAAATAAAACTAATACAAAAAATTAGTAACTAATAGAAACGGAAGTTACTAAACAACCCATAATAAAACCTCAACCAATCACCCTACAAATAAATAAATGTAAATAATAATAATAAATAACAAAAAGTGAATTCTCAATGTTAAACTATGAATAAAGATCAAAAAAATTTGGTCAAATACAAACTAATACACAACAAAGCAAAATTGAATGTGTAATATCATGGGTATGGTAGGTATAATAAAGGTTAGAAAATCTATTTATTTGTAGCGTCTATTTTTTGTCATTATTTTTACGTCCATAAGTTGGAAATGAGATTTTTATAGACACAAAAAGAAATTTGAAGAAAAACTTTATGAATAATTTTTTGGTGTTATAAAGCCACACTAGTGAAGTATTGTGTTTTCTTCTTATAAAGCCACACTAGTGAAGTATTGTGTTTTCTTCTTCTAAGCTTAACTACCTTCAAGACTATCTCCCAGTTGTTATAAAAAGTTTGCATTTAACAAGAAGAAAATTTTGATGCTCACTAATCTGCAAAATGTTAGGGTTGTTCAAGTAAACTTGCCGTAGTAAAGTTATTGGTGGTTTTCTGGCTCCAGGTATATGGGCACCCATGGTTTTGCCCATGGTATTCATGTTTGATGTAGCCTATTTATAGGCCAAAAAGTTCCATGATTATTTGTCTATTGGCTAGTGGGGTTAAGTAATGGTGTCATTAGACACCATCACTTCTCTTGGTGCTTTATGATCCTAACATTTGGTGTCAAAGCCAAAGTGGTAAATATTAGAGTTGGAATGGTAAATATGAGAGGCTGAGAACAAAGCCTCATGAAAGAGTGTAAGGTTGTCAAGAGACTATGGTATTAGTTGCTTGCAACTTAGCACCAACAACAATGGAAAAAGAAAGCAGGGCTCCAACACCACATAGAAAATGATATTGTTTTTCGTGCAATTGATAAAGCAAGTAATGGAGAGGTAGGCAAGCATGCAATAAAAGTTTCTAGAAACTATAAATGCGAGCAAGATAGAATGATCCATGAGGAGGCTTGGAAAAGGCAAGAAATGGTGTGAATGGATCGAGAATATGAAATTATGGTTAAGGAATGAGTCATTGCAATCTCTAGAAATACAATGGTGAAGTTAATTGCATGGGCCTAGGAGAACTGAGGATCATGAAGATCATGATGCAGACAAGGACGAGTGAGATCATAGAAAATCTACCAAGAAAGGATTGTGTGTGTATGGTGAAAGGCTATGGTAGCCATGATAAAAGAGAATAACAGAAGTCACGACTGTAGGTTGTGTTGAAAAGCCAAGTTAAGGTATGGATTGCGCAAGATATAGAAACTTAGAGAGTGGTCGTCTGGACAAGAGAAAGAACATAACGAAGATGAAATCAATAGTGCTAAAGTTTAATGAAGGAGTCAGTATGTGTGAGAACACCCTATGGGTTTTGGTCCAAGGTATTCCCCTATGAGTTGTAAAGCCTGATGTTCAAGCAGACATTTTGCCCGAGAGCACACATAGTTGTAAGGCCTTAAGAGCTTGCTCAGGTATACATGTAATGCAATGGCACATGGAGTCATCAAGTTGTGGAATGGACCACTTGGAGAGGTACCAGGGTGGCAGGTGTATTTGTATCCTTGCTTGAGGGGGGGAATGTGAGAACTCAAATGAGATGGTTGATGAATGGAACCAAGTCAATCACCTGGAGTCAAGTTTAAGGGGGGATTGTTAGGTTTCTTCGAGTAAACTTAACCTAGTCAAGTTACTAGTGGTTTTCCAACTCCAAATATATGGGCACACATGGTTTTTCCCATGGTATGTGTGTTTGATGTAGCCTATTTGTAGGCCAAAAATCTTTATGATTATTTGTCCTGCTTGTCAATGGGATCGAGTAATAGCGTATTTAGACACACCACTTCTCTCAGTGCTTTGTGTGTTAAAAAATCAGAGAGGAAGAAAGATCCTCTTATGTTGATAATTACTTGTGATATTCTTGTAGTCTTATTAACTTTCTTTATGTTCTTCTTTTATCTTCATTTCATTAAGAAATCATCAAATCAAAACATGAAGATCAATAACACCAGATATAGGCACTCAGTCAAGGTTAAAACCCCTCTCTAAGGGAAAACCCAGTCAAAATTTTCCACTAGCAAATTCAAATCAAGTTGAGATAAACCAAGACCTTAGACCTGACCAAAAAACCTTCCTCCACCACCAAGTCAGCCTTCCAAGATGATTTTGCAAACTTTAGTAGTCTCCTCTTGCCTCCCAACTTCAACCCACCAACAACACACAATTTTCAGCCCCCAACATCCAGAATTTTGGTCTTACTACAAATCTGAAATTTCGGCCTCCCCAATAGCTTCACAATTTCGCATGTGTGAGTAAGAAAAATAGTCTTCAAAATTCTTCGCTAGGGTTTTTCTCTTTCTTCCCTGAATTTCATACTTTTTCCTTCTCCAACAACTACAGATTGAAATTTTTCATAATATCTCCAAATGAGGTTGAAGCTGCTTATTTATAGTTGTTTATGGCTCCAATTTGAGGTCGACTTGTCTAGGTTGAGGTAGACTTGGTGGAGGAGGCTTAGAAGATGTATTTACATCAAAATAAATTTACTTTTTAATAGATGAATCCCAAGAAGGGTATTTTACATGATGACAAAGACAAGGACTCTTGACATAAACCCTAGAAACCTACAATGGAAGCTTTGACCTAAAAACCATTGACCCAAGCATGAAACCCATGCTTTAATAAGATAATTTATTTTACAATAGAATTTATTTTTCTTTATTTTGATAAGTATATTACATCATGACTCAAATACAATTATGAAGACTGGCATTAGTTACATTTTTCGATACTCCCTCTTAACTAGGGTGGTATTCATAATTACATATATACAGAAGTATATGGAAGATCTCAAAATGATATTATTTATGAAGAGTCACAACCCACACAATGCTACAGATTAGATACCTAACCAGGGTACTCTAATCAGGTGAGACTAAGGTGTACTCAAGCTTTAGCCACTTTAGGTATCATCAAAATTTTAAGCTCTAACACCAACCCAAGGATCTAGGTGCGTATCCAAGGTCAGAGCTCCAAGACCAATGCCACCCTCCCTACTTCAGGATCTATACATCAATACATAGGTCAACGAGATGTCCTCCCAAGCATCTTGTTGCTACAAGATGCTTTATCTCTCATAATCAACTTAATAAAATACGTATCCACTAATCCAAGCATGCTTCAAACATTCAACCTTTTTACGGAGAGATCCTACACAATCACAACCCCAATTAGTAATAAACCTTCAATTATATATACAAGTAAACACAAACCTTCGGGGTCCCAATCACTCTAATGCTACTTATATCATCATCGAGTTATCCAAATACAACTTGTCAAAAGTTTCTTCTTCTCTCATTTCTTCAGTAGCATCAAATACAACCTTAGTGCTTCTCAAGTATTTTGTTTGCAAATCCATCTGTAATACTTTCTTTCATTCTTTAGTTTCATTATTTCTTGAAGGTATTTACCATGGCTGTCATAATATGTCCTCCCTCTTAACTGGGGAGATATACCATTTCTTCTATCCATGCTCCCGCTCAAATCAATAGCTTCCTTCTTTTATAGCATTGGAGAGACTTCAACTTTTCAAGGCTTCATTTCTTTTTCATGGCATCAAGCACATCTTGATCATTGTCACTCTTGTAGCTTCCTTCATCATGCTTATCATTATTATCATCAATTATGAACATCTTCAACATTTTTAATATTATATACCTATAAAACTTTCATAGAAGGTACAACCAAATATGAATATACATAAGCAGGAAGTCAACTATATCAAAATTATGTCATTTACAATGGAAGCATCAAAACATTTCAAGATTTAGACATCAAATACCTAAACCTAGTTAGGTTCATAATTAGGAAAGGGTCATATCTTTTATATACTAGACTTCAACATCTTGCTAGGGTTTTGTCATAAACCCTAAAATCCATCTATGAGACATAAAGCCTTAGATATCAATATCTCAATCAAAATATCAATCTAATCATCAAGTTTCAATAATGTGCTTTTAGAATTACATGTCAAACTCTACTAGGGTTTGTTGCAAACCCATCAAAACTAAATCATATCAATAATCGAAAACAATATATTCTGAGGGTTTCATTGTTATTTCCTTATATCAATTTCTTTCAATGTTGTAAAGCACATATGTAAACATCAAATTCCAAAATTAGATAACAATTTTGATCAAGCTAGGGTTTTGATCATACGACATAATATATACTTAGGTTTTCATTCCTAAGATCTTACTATAACTATTACAAGGGTTTTGTTCATAAACCCTAATTCACCAAACCCTAAAGTTCTAGGGTTTCATTATATAACTTAGATATTGACATTATCAAAACCCTAAATTTCAAAAGAATGGAATTTCATTATATGTTCTAGATTTTATTAACAATCCCTAAGTAAACTAAGGTTTCATTATTAACATTGACATACCCTTAGCATCAAGAGGTTAGGGTTTCATAGTGAACCCTAAAGGTTACAGTTTCACAAAAAATAAATAAATGTATAACAAGAGTAGATTCAATCTAATGATTAATCACCCTAACAAGAATCTTTATGATTCAAAACCCTAGAGATAACAATGTTAGTAATATATATCTAATTTCAAGTGACAATGATCATATTTTTTGCAACAAAAACTTGTATTCTAAGACATACCTCAAGTTGTTTCTTAACAAACCTTGTAAAGTATCATTTTGAAGGGCTTCCTTTGCAACAAAGCTTCTTTCACGACTCAAGTCCTTTTCTTTGAAGTTTCCTCCATAACATTTTTGTAATATGTAAGCTTTCATACCAAGGAAGATATAAATAGAAAAATTATGAGTATACAATACAAACAAATCTCAATATAAGGAGGAAACCAAACATGAAAGATGAAACAAAAAACAATATACTTATCTCTTGGTAAAATGGTGAAGGCTCCCTCTTAATTTAGTCTTTCTAAGGGATACCTACAACTTAAACAATTCAAAAAGTTCTAAGAAGATATATTAGATCTATGAACACTAGAAATCAAAACATAAAATAAAACATTACAAAAGTAAAAATAGTAGACTTAGAAGGATATGTAAGAGAAGACTTAATAATATATGTATTTGACTTCAGATTCTTCAACGTTTTTTTTCTTGGGTGGAGCTTCATCGACAACATTTGCATGTTCTCTTTCTCTCTTTTTGTTTCTTGGACTTTTAGGACATTGACTTTTGTAGTGTCCCATCTTATGACAGTTGTAGCATTCAATCTTTGATAAATCAACCTTCTTTTTTGATCTTTTGAACTTCTTGTACACCCCCTTCTTCTAGTGATGACCAGAGTAAGAATTTGAAGTATTGTTTTCTTCATCCTCCTTTTGTCACTTACTAATGAGATGTGGGCTTCTTCTTGACTGTATGCATTCCACATTTTTTCAAAGGTTGGAGTATCCTTCCAATTGTTAATTTCTGATGCAAAAGAGCTCCAAGATTTTGGTAGACCTAGTAGTGCAACAATCACAAGTTATTTCTCTGGTACAACTTCATCAATAGCTTTGAGTTCATCTCTTATTTTAGAGATCCTTACAAAATATGATGACACAATATCATCTTTTGTAATCTTTATTGTTCTTAGTTCATTCTTGAGACTAGCGATTTGACCAATGTTCTTGATGGTAAACAACTTGGAGAGAGCTACATTCATTTCTTGTGCAGAGTCTATATTATTGAAAAATGCACCAAAAAATTATCTGTTTGGTTTTTCCTTGATTAAAATGAGAAAATTTGAAATTTCACATCAACAAACAATTTGGAGGAGTTAACTGAGATGACATGGCTCTTTTTACTCAGTTAGCTTAGTTAATTCGAGTTTGGGGCATGAAGTTAAGTTATATGTAGTGATTCCTAAATTATAGGAGCCTAGGTTGAGTTAATTTCAATTGTAATAAGTTAAACTAGTTCTAATTGTTAATAGAACTAGTTGGTGGTCAATTAAGTAGTGAGACATCAATGTAATTCAGAGATCATCAAGTTAACTGATCAATCATCTAATAATTAGCTCATGCATGCAAAGTATATGAGTTGCCCAGTTGTGGTAGAGTTTCCAAGGCAGTTAACAAGAACATAGTTACCATCTAATAATTAGCTCATGCATGCAAAGAATATGAGTTGCCCAGTTGTGGTGGAGTTTCCAAGGCAGTTAACAAGAACATAGTTACCGATCAAACCAGAACTATTACCTCAAAACGAGGACTCTAGCAAAAAAACCCTAAAAAAACATTCGAAGTAAATTTTCGATTTTTCTTTTTAAATAACAGTACAAAACAATAAAAGTGTTGACGTCGGCATATATATATATATATATATATATATATATATATATATATATATATATATATATATAATTTTATTTTATTTTTTTAAATTTTTTTTGGGTAAATTTTCAACATTTTTTAGCAATGGCGTGTTTTTTGTTTTTTTAGCAATATGTGTCTTTTGTTTTTCTTGCAATATTTTTTTATAATGAAATTTTTAATTATTTTTGCAAAAAAAAAAAAAAATAATAATAATAACATTAATATTTTTAGATTAAGATTTTTTATGATGATGATGATGGTTAACGTCCACTAAGACCAAACTTTGGTCTATTGTACCTAGAGAAACGAATTATTTAGTTTGATTTAAGATTTTATTCCTATGCTCAAAAAGCTTGGGGAGAAGCCTCCCGAGCTCACTGTAATTTTGACAACGTAAAAGGCTAGGAAGGTCAGTATTGCAACAAAGATTTTGAAACTAAGATCTAATGTGATTGTACGCGGGGCACTCCAAGAGGAAGTGATTTTCATCCTCGATCTTCATATTCTCACAGAGATGGCAAAGCCTTTCCATCCATGGTGTTTTAGGAACTGCCCAACAACTCGTTTCACTATGGAGCTCATGAGAGTTCGTTCTAATCTTGGCTATATTAATTTTCTTCTTTGAGCTAGTTAAAACAGAGAGATACTTTTGATCTTCTAGGGTGAGGTTGATGACCTCCTTATAATATCTTAATTTTCTTTTAGCTGCTAAATCTTTCTCACGCCACATTTTTTCTTTGAACTTAGAAGTAACAATATTTTTAATGTTATTAATATTTTTCAATGCAACATTCTCGTCGATCTCCCAACGGTTTAACCAGGCACTGGTGTCTTTATACCAACCTCGTTTGAGCCTTAGGTGGTTTTGGTTGGAATTTAAAGCTAGCTTAGGAAGTCTATGGTCTCCTATGTTATTGAGTTTGTGCTTGTACAACAGAAGCCTAGTCATAGCTAGGCTCTCGATAGGGAAAGACCCACTTCTATAAGGAGAATAGGATAGGTTTTGTTGTTTTTAATTTTGAGGTTATACATTATAAAACGCTTATGTATTTGCTCAATATCTCTCCAGGATTCTCTAGAGATGCTACAACCCTAAACCTCACATCCATATAAGATAACCGGAGTGACTAAAGTTTCAAAGAGGAACTTCTTTCTATCCCATATTACGAGGTTTGTCGTTTTACAATTATTTTCAAGACCGAAATAAGCTTTCCATCCCCCATTAATCATTTTCTCAATGCTATAGTTCCAGTTGAGCTTGTGATGAATATCAATTCTTAGGTACTTGTAGCAAGACACTTCCTCCAAGTTACTATTGTCATACATAAAATTAGAGTAAGTGCCCTTCTTGGATTTGATAATCATAACTTTTGTTTTGTCAGTGTTAACAATCATACCCATGGTAGAGCAGAAATCCTTAAGAAGTATAAGTTGCTCATCAAGATCAGATGGGCACCTTGCGAGAAGAAAAATATCGTCAGCGTAGAGAAGAAGGATGATGACTATCCCAGCTAAGATCATGCCAGCACATCTTGCTTCCTCTAAACAACCTTCTAGATTGTCGATGTAAATGCCAAATAGGGTAGGGGAGAGGGGGAAACCTCATTTAACTCTGATATTACACTTAATATCTTTCGACCACCCCTCATTACTCTTTAACTTGGCAATTACATTCTTGTATAACCTTATAGCGGTAGCTCTCAACTCAAAAGGAACCTTTAGCTCTTCTAATCTGTTCCAAAGGTTGTTTTTAGGAACTGTATCGAAAGCCTTTCTAAAGTCCACAAAGCAACAAAAGAGATTGGATTTATCATTGCGGAATTCCTCCACAATGATCCTAAGCGTAACGAGGTTGTCTGTTGTTGAGTACTGCTTTCTAAAACCCGCTTGGCCTTTAGCCCGCTTACCTTCACTTTCAAGCCATATGCTCAACTTCCTTTCCAAAATAACACCATATAACTTGGCTAGGAGAGGGTTGATCATAATTGTCCGATAATTAGAGGGGTTATTTGTATCCCCACTTTTAAAAATAGGGATAATGAGGCTTTAAGTCCATGGTTTAGGGAACCCTTGCTTGACCGCTTGATTGAAAAGCTTGTGAATGTGGGGGATGAGGACAGGACCTCCAATTTTTAAGATTTCTGCCTAGTAACCTTCAATGTCCTTAGCTTTCCCATTAGCCAAGAAATTAACCCCAAAATCAATGTCTTCTAATGAGAAAACTTCTTTCGTTGTGAGCAGGGTTTCAAAGTTATCCATGACATTTGGAGATTCATAAAGATTTTTAAGATAAGAATTCCAGTCATGTAAAGAAATTTTATTATTATCTTTAGTTTTCCTAGTTAGAATCTGCCTCCGGAATTTCTTAGGAGCTACCTTAGAGAGGTGTAAGAGATTCTCTTGTCTTTTACGAATATACTGCCTTGTTTTCATTTTAGTTAGGGCTTTCTATATTTTTATCTTGCCAATTTTAAGAGATTCATCAACAACTTCCTTAATTGCTCTCCTCTCATTTTTACAATATTTGTCATACCATGGGTTGGTTTTGCTATTTATTTTATTACTTGAAACTTCAATTGAGAACTTGTTAATAGAATATGAGAGGGTTGTAGTAAAATTATGATAGAGATCTTCTATGTTGTCTATACTAGATAAAGGAAGCAAATTAGTTTTTAATTCATTTAGAAAGAGATCTTTTTTATTTCTATCAAAGATTAACTTCTTTTGGCTATAAGGATTATCTTCTATGGGATCTTTATGCATGACAAAATTCGGAGTTATAAGTAAAGGCCTATGATCAGAGTCAGGCTCGTGGTTGTTTAAGATGTCAAAATTTGTTATTTCATTGTATAAAAGGGGAGGTTTGAGATAACATAATCTACCATGCTGCTACCAAGCCCATGGATGTAGGTTATCTAGCTAGAATTGGGCCACTTCTTTAGACCGTTGCAAATTATGAGATCCTGAGCAATACAAAGCTTGACTAGCTCCGACCCAAACAAATTCTCCCCAAGGTCTTCAAAGCTCCTTTTGTATCGGCTAGCCAGAGGAAGGTCTTTCTCTAACCAAAGAGGATTAGGGTTGGAATGATTGCTTAGAAGAATATCTTGGTTGCTTGAAGTTAGAGCATTAAAGTCGCCCACTAAAAGGATATTGCCTTCATTCCTCAGGCTAGAAATATCATTTTCTAAACGATTGTAAGGACTATTTTTATCTAGATTATTTTTCGTATAGAAGTTAGAATTGATGGGGGGGAATAAATATTGCTATGTAGGTCTTTTTATCATAAATGTTAGTAATTTCTATCCAACTATATTGGTTGTAAGGGTCGTTTTTATAAATCCTAGCATGGGGAGAGATGTTCTTCTTAATGTAACAAGCTATACCCCCAATGCCTCTGCGGTAGGATTGCTTATTCCAGGTAGACCATAATGTAAAGCCATCTATGTTAGGGACCTTATATTATTCGTGCTCCCAAGTTTCAACAAGCAAAATAATATCAACATCATTCGAGATCCAACTTAGCTTAGGGCCTTTGTTCCATGGAAAGCCCTGACAGTTCCAAGAAAAAATCTGGATCATGTTGAATCGCTATTTATTATTATCTTTTTGGTTTCTATCACGAATAGCAACTTTTCTATTTCTAATTATTGCCCATTTTCCTTCCTTCCTAGCTTCCTTTACCTTTTGAACCTCCTTTCTCAATTTTGCTTGATCTTCTGGAATGAGATCTTCATTTATAAATATTCCCATTCCTTTTAGACTTGAGGTTTTACTAAGTATGTCATACTTATGGTTAGTAGAGCTCACCTTTATTCAGATCAACCTTCCTTTATTCTCAGTTAATTTCCCCAACCTTGTTGCTTCTGTGAGACACGTTGTTTCAATTTGTAATCTGTTATGTAATTCTATCTGGGCTATGGCTAAAGTATCCTCGTCTACCTCCTCTTTCAAACCGAAGATTATAAGGTTCAAGGCCCTTTTGTTATGCTCATGGTCTAATTCTATCAATTTTTTCATTTCATCTTTAATTGGTTTGATATCTAATTTACCTGCCACACTATTTAGGGTGAGGCAACTATTAACTTTTTCTTCTAGCTCTTTAATCATGTCCTTCATTTTAAGATTCTCTAAAGTATCAACATCTACTTGCTAGGATGTTTGGTTCATATATTGGTTTTGTTTTTCTATAACCTGCAACCTAGTCTCCGTTGCCTCCATCTTATTCTCCAATAGTTCTATTTTATTTTCTATTTGTTTTTGGATCTTGTCTTCAAGAGATGTGAATTTATTTTTCAGCATGGCTGCTAACTCTATTTGTAGCTTGAATTCTCTTTCTTCTCTACGTTTCTATAAAGACTCTATATACTCATAGAGGCTCTGTAGAGTAATTGTGCTAGGTCTACCTTTGGTAATCTTTGGTAATTGTGGTGAACTATTCATACTTGAAAATATATGAGCATATATGTATTAAAAAAATATAAGGAATGTGTGCACCTGATATCAGCAAGCCGGACCGCAGACGCACGTGCCCCAGATTATTTTTCTATTACCGCAGAGAGATCGTAAATACATCACCCTAAATTATTACCGCGGAGAGATCGTAAATAGGTTATGCACTTGCAAGTTGTGCTCAGTTGAGCAAAGTAATTGTAATACATCTCTATTCATCAGAGTAATGAAATAAGGCTTTAGGGCTTTTAGCAGTTTGCTTTCCCTAGGAAAAATACTATTTGCATGTGTGTGATTTCTTATTACATGTCTGAATTTTTTGTTCTAAATTGTGAATTAATGTCCACATAGCAATAAAGTAGGCTTGTGTCTTGTGATTTTGATTTAAACTTCATAAGTAGTTACAAATCTACACATAATTTCTACATATATTGGATATGTATGGGATTAGATTGTCCTTTACTCCATCTACTATAATATTCATGGCCAAGATATCAGTTTCCATGTACTTTTCCTTTCCTGCATCATCTGTAGGTTTCTTAACTTTTCCTTGAACAAAATCCAAAATTTTATGTCTAGAAAGAATCAGATCTATCATCTTCTTCCATGCCCCGTAGTTGGAGGCTCCTTCTAGCTTATTTTCTATCTTCATTGAGGTTGCCATATATTTTATAATATCACCTTCACTTGATATAGATAGTAGGATTTTCTTCTTATGTGATCCTTTCCTTAATGATCTTATTTTGTTCCTTTTTTCTTAACCCTTCTTTCAATAGACCTTTAAGGTGCCTTTTTCTTTCCTCCTTCTCTTTAGCTCTGAAACCATGTTAGAAAATCAAAAAGGCAAAAAGATTCTCTTATGTTGATAATTACTTGTGATATTCTTGTAGCCTTATTAACTTTCTTTATGTTCTTCTTTTATCTTCTCTTCATCAAGAAATCATCAAATCAAAACATGAATACCAACAACACCAAATATAGGAACTCAGCTAGGGCTAAAACCCCTCTCTAAGGGAAAACCTAGTCAAACTCTTCCACTAGCAAATTCAAATCAAGTTGAGATAAACCAAGACCTTAGATCTGACCAAAAGACCTTCCTCCACCACCAAGTCAGGCTTCCAAGATGATTCTGCAAACTTCATTATTCTCCTCTTTCCTGCCAACAACAACACAAATTTTTTGGCCCCCGGCTTCTAGAATTTCAGCCCTACTACAAATCTGAAATTTCAGCCTCCCCAACAGCTTTAGAATTTCGCACATGTGGGTAAAAAAATGGTCTTCAAACTTCTTCACTACGGTTTTTCTCTTTCTTCCTTGAATTTCACACTTTTTTCCTTCTCCAACAACTGCAGATCGAACTTTTTCAGAATAACTCCAACTGAGGTCGAGTAGTTGCCAATTTATAGCTATTTCTGGCTCTAGTTTGAGGCTGACTTCGTGGAGGAGGCATAAAAGACATAATTTAAATCAAAATAAATTTCTTTCTTGATAGATGAAGCCCAAGAAGAGTCTTTTACATGATGATAAATACAAGGACTCTTGACATAAACCCTATAAGCCTACAATGGAGGATTTGACCTAAAAACCATTGACCCAAGCATGAAACCCATGTTTTAATAAGCCAATTTATTTTACAATAAAATTTATTTTTCTTTCTTTTGATAAGTACATTACATCATGAATCAAATACAATTATGAAGACCGACACTAGTTACATTTTTCAACAGTGTGACCCTAACACATAAAATGTAAAGGAATAAACATGAAAAACAATTAGTCATCATCAAATTTCCACTTGAAAAGATAAATTTGAAATTCTAGCATTGATACCCACATCTCAAATGAGGATGACATGAGTGGAGATATACTAATGCACAGTAACAACATTCCACAACAGAGATATTTTGTATTACAATAGAGATGAATTTGTTTTGTTATCTCCAATATTTGTTTTTGATAGGTATTTGATGGAAAATAAAAATGACTAAATGTCAAAAGTGACTTGATGTGTTAAAATAAATTGAGTTAGTAAATTCAAATTTAAGTTACCTTTCATAATTTTCAATACTTGATTTCAAATTTATCTTTCATAATTTCCAATAGTTTATTTACTAATACTTGTTTATATTGAAGGTATGTCTAAAGTTGTTTGCACGGGGATATTGTTGGTTTGCTTAGGCTGACCCAGGTTCGATCCTTTATTGCGCACCAACAAATCCCTAAATCACTAGCCCTTTTGGCAGCGACCTGCAAGAAGATTGCAGTCTCACCCGAAGTGACTATGGGAGGTTACAGAACCATGTTTCTACAACCTTGAGGGATACTGCGATGTGGTGGTTTAACTCTATTTTTACTTAATACTTAATACTTTACTTTTTACTTCACAGGATTTGAATTATCTATTTAGCCATGCCATAAACAACCATAAAAAATACTCGGCGGAAGTAAAATATAACCAAAATACTGAACAGAAAGCAAAGATACATAATAATCATACACGAGATATGCCCATCAACATTGTACTTCTTTATATTAATTCTTTGAACATAGTACAATCCCTTCGACCTGTGCACCCAGCTGCAGGTGTCTGCGCACTCAGCTACAGACTTGTTGCGGCCTCATATTTTTGTTGCCGAAACATGGGGGATAACCACTCGGTCCAAACCTTAAGACAACTACTTTTCCATTTAAAGTGGTGGTTCTGACTGGGGTATGGGACCAGTTTCCTAGTGTGGGTTTTAAGATGAGAGTGGGTGGTTTCATGAGTGATTGCAATAGGATAACGATAATCTAAATGACCTATTCTATTATGCAAATCTCTAACTAACTTATTCTAATATAAACTCGGTTATTCTTGTGTGATATGCTATCTACAAAGATATCTACTTGACATGTGATAATAAAGATCAATCACACATAAAACAGAGATGATAACATATAAAGATAATTTCTTTGACTAAATAGTTAGTCAAAGAAATTATATAAACTATATCGCATATATGATGATTTATATATGAAAGTAGACAATTTCAGCTAGGCATCATACAATAGTGCAATTAATGCTTAACAGAAAGAATGTATCCCATACATAGCTCATGAAAATAAAGTGTTGTCAATAATTAAACAGAAACAGAATCAATCATACAAGATAAAAGAAACATACGTGTGAAGTTCTGCTTATGTGACTAATGACATGGATCAACTCTTTTCTTCGTATCAAATTATCTCCCAAGTATACAATAGTGCGTCAACAAAAGAAAGTAGTATGATATTTAAAAGAAATGATCATGTTCCATAATTTCACCAAAGCATTCACAAACTTACAATAGGGCATTCTTTGCAAATGTTTTTGACAAAATTCTGGACCCTTCTCTAAATGCATGAGAAGGGTAAAAATACTATTCTAACTAATGTGCAAAAATAGATTATACAAAAATTTGAGGAGGTTTCAAACAACCTTCCTCCTAACTTGTTAACTAATTCTAAAAATAAACAGTGGCTTGATGAGCAGAAGCTAATATTATGATTTGCTATCTGCTAGCTTATCCTTCAAATCACATACGTCGGTCATTGGTTTGACTTGAGGAGGTGCCCCAAAATGTGTTCTGACCTGTCCTACGAAGATCGCATCGGTGAGAGGTGGTAGCATCCACTGAGTCAAATGAAGTGAGCAGTTAAGGGTCATGATTTGGCCGTGTGGCTTGACGAGGTATTGCCAATACGAATTCCAGTTGGTCTTTGCCAATTTTTTGATTTCTTCCCTTTGAGTTTTTGTTTTTTCCTGCCAACTTTTATGCAAATCACTTAAATTTCTTTTGGATTGCCTTGTTTTACTAGTTTGGTGGTGGATAGAGTGTGGTTTACTCCCTTGATTATATTCTTCGCCACCCCAACTGTCTTGCCACTGCTAGCTTCACTTGCTTGATCCTTGCGTCCCAATCCATGAAAAGGATGTCCTTGTGAGTCTCCTCAATCTCAGGCAGATTGGTTTTCCTCCCATCTTTTGTTTCTTGCCATTCGATGAACTCTAAGATTTTGGTGTTTAGATCAGTAAACTCAGTTCTCTGGTCAATCTCTTTATCTGTTAACTGGTCGCTATTGATCAGATAAGGAGCGATGTGTGACATCTTTTCGCAGAATTGCTCTTGTTGTTTCAGGGGGAATTCAATTCTAGTGCCTCTTTAATGAACTCCTCGACAGTAGGAGTATCCTTATATATTTCCATGGCTTGCTGCAATTCTTGGAGTTGCATATTTTTCGCTGATATATCGGCTTCATGGCTTATATTTAGGAAGTCCATGCTCTCTTGCAATTGGGCGAGCTGGTCAGCGACTTGCCTGTTGACACTTGACCTCTCTGTTTCGAGTTGCTTCTCGAGCTGTGCGATCTTCTCCTCCTTTTCACTCAACAAAATAGAGACTTTGGTGGCTTTGTCCATGGTGGCTGTTGCATATGCTCTCGTAGACAGTGACAATCTAGTCAAGTTCTCAGTTGGGTTGGAAGGAATGTCTCTCCGG
Source organism: Pinus tabuliformis (assembly GCA_031772625.1). Classification (NCBI taxonomy): domain Eukaryota; kingdom Viridiplantae; phylum Streptophyta; class Pinopsida; order Pinales; family Pinaceae; genus Pinus; species Pinus tabuliformis. Next base: position 357,730,824 of record CM062816.1, read on the forward strand.
ACTATGTCCATTGGCTCGTTTCCAGGTGGAAGCTCAGGTGTTTCTACCCTTCTCCTTTTCCTCTATCTTTTTACTACAGCCTTGTGCAGCGGGCAGTAAAACACATCTAGAGGAGGGATTTAAGTCACTTTTAAGACAATTCTCTGTTTTGGACAGAGCATGGATAATCTCAGTCTGCTGAGACGTTGTTGCTTGCTCATCTATTGGCTTGGACTTTATATTGTCCTAATTATGCAAAGGAGTTTGACACTCCATTGTTTCCTGGGTATTTATGGTGTTGGGAGTGTCTTGTAGTTTCTTATTAAACTGATCCCACTCCTATTCCAAACTGTCAATTTTGACCTCTGAACTGATCTCTTTAGGTGGGGTGCTCATAACCTGTTTCTCGGATGACTTCTTGCTGGATTCTACTATGTTATCGGTGTCATGGGCCTTCCCTGTATCCAATGTTTTCTCAGTATTTACTTGAGATTCAATGCAAGAACTAGGTCCTTTGCTATTGACAATCACATTGGGTGTGGGCTTGTCCTCAATTTTCAACAAGTACATCAGTATTATTTTGAGCCTTCTGTTTCTGAATTCCTGAAAGTTTCCAAAATCTCTAGGACTCAGATTTGCCCTCGCCCATTCGAATGATTGTTCGAAGGATTTAGCTGATTGTAATAGGTCTTGAAAATCGTTAGCCTCGTGGTTATATGGCTTGATCTTTAGCGCAATAGTGATGTTATATGCTACCTTGTCGGGATCAAATTGCCTTTTCGGCAAAGTATGAAGCCCGAGGCCTTCCATGCTTAATGATTCCTTTATCACATGATTAAAATTTTCCAAAGAAAAAGAACCGCACTTGATAGGAAAAGATGGCCATAACAATTTCTTACTTTCTTTGAGAACTTTGGTCAGGCCTTTTCCCACAGTCTGGTAGGCAATTTCCCTTGCCAACAATTTATCATAAATATATAAGGGGAGGACATGTGGGTCTGTTGTGCTACCAAAAACCCTAACATAGGTGAACCATTCTTCAACAAAATATTTTCTAACAAGTAGAAGGTCTGTAGCAGCTTCTTGGGAAAATATGGGAGCTTTCTTATTGAAAATTAATTGATGCAGCAACAAAATAACAACATGATATATTGTATAGAAATGGGGTATGTAATGGGATTCCCACATTTGCTTATGTTTGAGATGGATAGGGTAGGGGTCCTGTAAGGTCCATTTCCAACCCATGACTGGAAATTTAGTACAAAAATAGATGGCATCCATAATGTAGGCACTAAAATAGAAAGGAGGAAGGTTCTCTGGAGAGGAGGATCTCTTCTGTCGATATTCGGTGATGATGGTGTTTAGGTTATCAGATAAGATGGTGGACCAATTCATAATGTGGGAATTAATACAGGCATCAATCAAAGGAATCCATTATATGGAAAACCTAGCATTATTGGGTAAACCCATATAGTCTACATAACATAGCAACTGCATAGTTGTAGGGGTTTGCCAAAGAGGCTATAGCATACATACCCGATTTCTCGAATTTGAATTTGTTCTCCAACACTCTCCAACCCTAAATCACCATGAAGGGCTCTTCGTGCTTCTTTGCGAAGTTGGCCACGTATGTGGTATCATATATATCATCATGGTTAGGTATATGGTACATTTGTTTCAGGTCCTCTGCTCTTAATCACCCCATGAGTTCCATTCGCGAATTCCTGAATTGCCTATCTTCAATTGTGAGGTTTTCCACCACCCACCTGATCATATCCATGTATGGTAGCATTTTAGCTCTCGCGCTATCCTATGAATGATCTGAAATGTGATCTTAAATAAAGGCTAAGGTAATACAAACTTATGTGCAGGAAATGCCTATATTACTTAGTGTAATGGATCGATAAGATTGCGAATAATATAGAAAATCAACAGTTAAAAGACACAATAAAACACATATCAACACATCCAAATGATAAAGGAGTTCACCAGACTTCCTGGCTACGTCTCCTGGTCCAAGCTTTTAGTGCAACCTCTATATTATGTCTTCAAAACAGAGATTACAAGTGTGAGCTCAAACATTGAGTCTCAACATAACAGTCAGTGGCAATACACAGAGTTTACACTTTAAAACAAAGTGTCACAACCTCCAGACCCCCCGGATGGCTTCACAACCTTTGCTCGGCTTTCCACCTTTGTACTCTGGCTCTCTGGCTCTCTGTCCTATTTGGCACAGTTTCTCTATTTATTTCTCAACTGCTAACTCCCATGCTGTTCTGTGTTATTCATGTTTTTATAACACGTTTTTGTTACAAAAATGCTTAAAGCGTGGAAACCAATTTGTTCATTATAGAAACAGTTTGAACAAAAGGACCGGCGGGAGCGGGTGGTCCCGACCGTTCGGCCTTTCTCTAGTGCTAATCCCGAAACAGATGAATTAGACAGCTGTCATGCCTCATTCACCAATAGCCCCTCTGACCATTGATCTACGATCCATTAATCCAATGGTTGACGACCATTTCAGGCGGCCCACTTGCACAAGGATTACTCGCCCGAAATAGTGGTTTTCTCTCTCCTGCATCGTGTTACGTGTCAACCAATGTATGGAATTGGGTGGAGCCCGTCCAATACCGCTTAGTGCTTGAAGCCTGTCTGAAATACCATTTACAAGAAATATATTGAAAAACCTTATGAAAAAGCTTTAAGTCAAAACTCAAATGATTTACACTCGAATCTATAACTCCTTTCGGGTCCGACATATCGCATAGTCTTTGGGCCTGCGGTTAAGTCCTCCCTTTGGTAACATTGCAATGCGATAAAGTGATCTCCACCGTTGGATTTGCGCGCCCGATCCAACGGCTCTCGTTATATCGCTGGATCACTGATCGCACTTCCCAATGGGCTGCCTCCGATACGTTCCACTGGCCACCTCCGATGCGATATCACTGATTCAATCCCGACCGTTGATCTAGCAGATCCAACGACTCAGTTTCAACGATACATCATTTCTGATTCTCTTGGATTTCCGCCATTTCTTAGTGTTTTTACTTTGATACTCTATTTTTGATATTTGAAGACTTAGAGGTTCAAGATCCATTTTGGATCACGCCTTCCCACTGAAAAGCTTTTGGACCACCAAAAGTTGGTTTTAAGCATCGATCAAGTGAGGATATTGTTCCTTCACTTGTCCAATTTCTATCCATCTAAATCCTACTCTCAGGTATTCAACATCCCCTCGACGCGTAGTTCTCACCTTCCTGTCCAGAACTGTGTCCTCCTGTAACTCATTGAGATACTCAGGCAACAGATCCTCAATATAAGGCAAATGACCTTACTCTTCAAGATCTTCAATCATTGAAGGTTCATACAATCTTAACTTCTTTGCATTAACGACTGAATAGATCTGCATAGAAGCTGGTAAATCAAGGCGAAAAGCATTTTCACAAATTTTTTCAAGTATCTTGAAAGGTTCATACCTTATTGGTTTAAGATTCTCACCTTCACCCTGCATTTTATCTTTGCTGATATACAACTAGACTTGATCACCAACTTGGACACTATGCTCAACTCGATGTTTATCATGTCTTGCCTTGTACTTGGCTTGACTTCTTTCCAGTTGTTCCTGTACTGCCTGGTGAATTTCCTGGATTTGTTCAATGAACTTGGTTGCTTTGTCCACATCACTGTGTCCATCAACTACTATGTATTTACCAAAGACAAAATCCAAGGGGGACTTTGGTATAAAACCAAAACAATTCTCAAAAGGACATCTCTGAGTAGAAGAGTGTTTGGCACGATTGTAAGCATGTTGCACATAACACAAATGCTCATCCCAAAGCTTGTGATGCTTGCTGCAATAGCCTCTGAGCAACTGGATCACTATCTTGTTGACCACTTCTCTCTGACCATCGGTCCGTGGATGAAATGTTGTGCTTTTCTTCAATCTGGTGTCCATTAACTCCCATAAACTTGACCAAAACTTCCCAACAAATCGAGAATCTCGATCAGATACAATAGAAGTGGGTAACCCAAAATGAATCCATACATTCTGAAAGAACAACTTTGTTGTTTGTTTAGTTGTAACCTGACACATTTTGCTGAACGTGTCCACAACTACATACAAATAACCATGACCTTTCCTAGACTTTGGCAATCCCCCAACAAAATCCATGGAAACACTTTCCCAAGGACGAGAAGGAATTGGAAGTGGAGTGTACAAGCCTAATTTTCTATTACTGGGCTTGCGTATAGCACACATAGTACACCCTTTGATATATCTAGAAACTATCTCATGCATTCTTGGCCAGTAATAGAACCTTTGCAATTGTGCAACTGTTTTACTTACACCAAAATGACCTAATATGAGAGAAGTATGTGCTTCTTGAATTACGTTAACTCTTTCAGCTTTTGGAATGCATAGCTTTCCCAAATGATATAAGAGTTGGTCCTTTACATAATAATCCAATTCTTCTACCTGCTTGCCATGACTTAAAGTTGCATATACATCTTTAAAATCTACATCTTGAGCATATTGTTCAATGTAACTTTCATGAATTACTGAGTTATGCTTAAGTATAGTAGATGCATTTATGATTGGTCTTGATAACATATCTGCAACCTTATTGTGTATGCCTTTCTTATATCTGATGACAAGATGAAATTGTTGTAGAAAACCCATCCACCTATAATGTCTTGATTGCTGCAATTTAGTTTGTGAGTGCAAATATTGAAGTGGTTGATGATCTGTATGTATGATTGTTTCTTTACCCATTATGTAATGTTTCCACTTTTTCACACTTTGTACTAATGCATACAATTCTTTATCATATGTAGGATAATTAACTACTGCAAAAGTAAATGTCTCAGAATGATAGCATATGGGCTTCCTGTGTTGCATCAACACTGCTCCCATGGCATAGTCACTGGCATCTATCTCAATCTCAAATGGATGTTGAAGATCTGGCAGTGCTAGTACTGGTGCTGTACTAATTTTCTCTTTCAAGGTGTTGAAGGCTTTCTGTTGTTTTCCTCCCCACTGAAACACATGTTTCAAACTTGTTAAAGCATGTAAAGGAGTTGCAATTAATGAAAAGTTAGCAATAAACTTTCTCCAGTATTGTGCTGCCCCTAGGAAACTCCTAACTTCTGAAGTAGATTTGGGTTTAGGCCAATTCACAATGACTTCAACCTTAGAGGGATCTATCTTCAATTCACCATCCCCTACAATATAACCCAAATAATTTAAAGATGTTTTGCCAAATTCACATTTCAACAGTTTTACATAGAGATTTTCTCTTTTTAAAACATCTAAAGTATGCTTCACATGCTATACATGTTCATCCCATGTCTTACTAAAAACAAGAATGTCATCTAAATAAACTATTACAAAACCATCAATAAATGGTCTACATCATTCATAACTCGCATAATGTAGCAGGAGCATTAGTTAGGCCAAAAGGCATAACCAACCATTCATAAAGTCCTTGCTTTGTCTTGAAAGCAGTCTTCCAGGCATCCTGTTCTGCAACTCTGATTTGATGATAACCACTTCTTAAATCTAACTTAGAAAAGTAAACTGCTTCTTTCAATTGATCTAACAAATCATCTATTTGAGGAAGAGGATAACGATTCTTGATCGTTATTTTATTTAGTGCTCTAAAATCAATACACATTCTCCACGAACCATCTTTCTTTCTCACCAGCACAATTGGCGATGCGCTTGGTCGTATAAACCCCTTGTTGAGCAACTCCTGTACCTGCTTCTTTATCTCTGCATTCTCTAAAGCTGATAACCTGTACATTCCAATGTTAGGTAGTGGAGCATCTTGCTGTAAATGAATATCATGTACTATTTCCCGCTTGGGTGGCAGATCTTTAGGTTCTTGAAATAGAATATCATACTCCAATTTTTTTTTAACTAAATCAGCTTTCTGTCTAGGATCACAAACTTCAAATGCATTGGATTTTTCAGGATCCTTTGCCAAGTTTACGACCATTAGTAAAAATTGCTTACTTGAATTCACAATTCTTTTCATCTGCCCTAAGTTTATGAGAGAGAAGTTATCTTTAAGTTTATGAGCCCTTAAAGTGTATTCTATTCCCTCTTTAGTGAGTTGACACTTATTCTCAACTCTATAGAAAATAGCTTTTCTATCATACAAGTATGGACTTCCTAAAACAATACCACATATATCCAATGGAACTATATCTAACTCAACCTCATCTACAAATGTTGATCCAATAGCAAACCTAAGTTTACATTGTCTCATTACTTGTAGCTTTGTTTTATCACACACCCAACCTAATGGATATGGGTTTTTATGAGGCTTTGTTCTAAACCCAACTTATTTACAATTGTTTTAGAAGTCAAGTTTACTTGTGATCCACTATCAAATAAAGTATCAATCTTATTATGCTTGGAAATTACTCTAATATGAAATAGCTCATTTCTTTTCCTCTCATTACTTTCATTATCAACAGATTGTGAATAATTACTTGTGGATGCTTCAGAATCTTTACCTTTAATACTTGTGGTTGTAACTGTTGTTTCATCACCTGAGTATGACCCTAAGTCCTTCTGCATAGCAACAACATTATTTCTCTCCTTATCCCTGAACTTCTTAGGCTTCAGTTCTGGATGCAAAGACCAACAGTGTGCCTCATCGTGTCCTTCTTTCTTACAATGAGTGCATGAAGGTTTATCCTTCTTTACAGTGTTTTCTTTCCTCTCCTTCCAATTCGGTTTCTTCTTTTCCTTGTTCTTGTTTACAAAATATTTAGATGATTTCCAAACCTCTGGGTTTACATTCTTACCTCTCGTCTCTAGATGTGTTGCTTGAACTGATACATAATCTAAGCTAGCGGGATTAAACATAAGTATAGTACGCTTTAAATGACTATGAAGACCACCTATATACTTCAATAAAGTCTCAGGTGAGTCCAATGAAATACCTAGAGTTAAAGATCTTTTCCTGAATTCCTGAGTATAACTCTGTACACTCTGTCCCTTCAATTGCCAAAGAGTTTGCCAACTCATCATTGCCTGCTGCATGTAAGCCAAAGGATAGAATTGCTTTTTGATAGCAGAAACAAATTCATTCCAGGTAGAAATGATTTTACCATGTTTTTGAAGATCAGCTTGTGTCTTGCCTTCCCACCATACCAGTGCAGTTCCTCCTAGTCGAAGGCTAGCTAGCTGGATCTTCTTCCTTTCTGATTCAACGTTTTTCACCCTGCAATATACATCAATTTGCCTTATCCAATTATCTAGCTTCTCTGCATTAAGTTCTCCATCATAAATTGGCAAATCAAACTTTACATCTAATTTGATTAAGGAAGTTTTCTTCTTCTTCTTAGAAGAGCTAGTTTTATGCGAAGAGGATGACTCTGAGGACGATGATGATGATGATGGAGGAGATGGTGGAGGAGGCATTCCTCCTTTTCCTTTGTCTTCTGGAGGTGCAAATAGAAAAGGTTCCTTTGCTCCTTTGTCTGGTGTTGGTGTTGAAGTGCCTTCACCTCGACCCTTTTTGAACTCCAGATACATCTCTTCCACCATAGCTCTTATGGTCATAAAATTGTCTAGAAACTAAGATTCTGATCCCAATGGAGTTTCTTCTGCCATTCTTATCTGAGAAAAGACTCTTCCAATCTTTGGATTAGCCTCAACAAGTTCTCCTTCTCCTTTTCGAAGCTTTAATCTAGTTAGCATTCAAATTCCTACACAAGCTTGTCTAACCTTAACAAAAACCTTAAGCTCTGATACCACTTGATCTAAAATGCGATCTTAAATAAAGACTAAGGTATTACAGACTTATGTGTAGGAAATTCCTATATTACTTAGTGCAATGGATCGATAAGATTGTGAATAATATAGACAATCAACAATTAAAAGACACAATAAAACACATATCAACACAACCAAATGATAAAGGAGTTCACCAGACTTCCTGGCTACGTCTCTTGGTCCAAGATTTCAGTGCGACCTCTATATTATGTCTTCAAAATAGAGATTACAAGTGTGAGCTCAAACACTGAGTCTCAACACAACAATCAGTGGCAATACACAAAGTTTACACTTTAAAACAAAGTGTCACGACCTCCAGACCCCCTGGATGGCTTCACAACCTCTGCTCGGCTTTCCACCTCTGTACTCTGGCTCTCTATCCTATTTGGCACAGTTTCTCTGTATATTTATCAACTGCTGAACTCCCCTGCTATTATGTGTTATTCGTGTTTTTATAACACATTTTTGTTACAAAAATGCTTAAAGCGTGGAAACCAATTTGTTCATAATAGAAACAGTTTGAACGAAAGGACTGGCAGGCGCGGGTGGTCCTGACCGTCCGACCTTTCTCCAACGCTAATCCCAAAACAGATGAATTGGATGGTTGTCATGCCTCGTCCACCAACAACCCCTTTGATTGTTGATCTACTCTCCATTAATCCAACGACTGACGGCCATTTCGGGTGGCCCACTTGCACGGGGATTACCCGCCTGAAAAAGTGGTTTCCTCCCTACGCCATGCTACGTATCAGCCAATGTATGGAATCGGGCAGAGCCTGTCCAATACCGCTTACTGCTTGAAGCCCATCTGAAATACCATTTACAAAGAAATATATTCAAAAACCTAATGAAAAAGCTTTAAGTCAGAACTCAAATGATTTAAACCAGAATCTATAACTCCTTTTGGGTCCGGCGTATCGCATAGTCTTTGGGCCTGTGGTTAAGTCCTCCCTTTGGTAACATTGCGATGTGATAAAGTGATCTCCACCGTTGGATCTGCACGCTCGACCCGAAAACTCTTGTTATATCGTTGGATCGCTAATCGCACTTCCAAATGGGTTGCCTCCGATACATTCCGCTGGCCACCTCTGATGCGATATCGCCGATTCAATCCCGACTATTGATCTGGCAGATCCAACGGCTCAGTTTCAACGATCCACCATTTTCGATTCTCTTGGATTTATGCCATTTCTTAGTGTTTTTACTTTGATACTCTGTTTCCGATATTTGAAGACTTAGAGGTTCAAGATCCATTTTGGATCAATGAAGGAAATAATAGACATCATCCTTGAATTGAAGTCCTAAAGGTCTTGTTGAATCAACTGTTGCTTTTGTGACAGTAACCTTGGGACGCTTATCCTCAATCCTATTGTATATGACCTCCCAGGCTGTTTCTCCCTCGTCAATGCTGCAGACCGTATCAGAGATACATTGCTATGTTTCTTCTGTTTCTTCATCACCTTCCTTAATGACATGTCTTTTGTAGCTTTCCTGAAATGAACGAGATATATCAGCGTAGACGACATCGGGAAATTAAGACTGAAAGATTTTATGAAATGACTTTCGATCGTGGGAAAGGTTTAGATGAGATATCCAACATTAACTGCCCATAACTTGGAAAATCATTACCTCTCCTTGGGTCGCTAAACATTTATTAACCTGTAAAACCATTCATTATTACATTCAAACACATTTAATTCACATGCTTACCGCCCTATTCACACATCACAATCTTTAAAATGATGTAATGTAGTGTTTCCTGCTTGTAAGGCGAAAATGTGATTGCAATATCGCAATATTGCATTTCACAAATCATTAATGAAGTTCATAGTGGCAAGGCTTAATTACTTGCGATTTCTGCGAAATGCGATTGCGAGTTCGCAAGTTGTTTAATTGGGATATCACAGCGGGGGTTTGATAGCACATTGCAATTTCTTAAAGGTGTTTCATGTTCATTACATGGAAAAAACGTGATTTGCGATTTGCGATGAGGATCCTATCTTTGGGTTGTTTTAAGAGTTTTTTGAGGCAATTTCTTAGAGTTAGGTTTTATTATTCTAAGACCAAAAATTTAAAAAGGGTCCCCATTTATATGTCTAATATCAGCTATTGCTATATATAATTGGGGGGGGGGGTTTCATAGTACAACAATTGGTGATTCACTTGGGAGAACCAATTATCTCTGAGTAGTTTTCCAAAATTCCTAAAACTTTCAAAGTAATTAGGGTTATAGGAATAAGAATTACATGAGTTATAAAGTAAGCAACATTTCTCTAGAATCATAATCACTTACTCAATCTATTTATTCAACTACTTTACTCTTGTAGTGATAAAAATACAAATGTTTGTATCATCCAATAATAAAATTTAAAGTGATATAGTAGGTGTCTTCTAGAGATCAGTTTTTTTTTTGGTTTTTACTCATTTATCATAGATAGAGCCTCTATTAACAGCAGGCGTTTATAGCCTCGACATGGTTATCTTTTAACCAACAATGGTTCATTGTCCCTTATGAAGCAATTTTCAAAACTCAAAATGATATTCACTTGCTTTGAATCTCACTTGGATCTTGTCCTTTTTTACTTTTTAATACAATCTTTTCTTTTAGGTTTCTTAAAATACATTGTCTAGGCTTGGTGACCTAATAATGACAATGCCATTCACTGGTTGTAACTAAACTGAACAAGCTGGCTCTTGATGAGACCCCTCGTCCTCTGATCAATGAGATCATTCGCTTATTACCCTGTTTTGATATGTAGTTTTGGTAATATCAGTTTAATTATTTCCCTATGATCATGGTAAACAAGCTCGTAATGAGACTTTTTATCTTCTAAGTTTCGTATATTTTAGAATTACACTCTGAAAATAGGAAAATTTTATCAGATGGGGTGAATCATTGGCTCTTTTAAGAGTTTTGGATGATAATGATAGAGTTTTAAGATACTGATTTGCAGAAAGTCTTTACTAGGTTAAAGATTATTTTCTTCACTGATACCAAAACATTCATACTTTATAAAGATAAGAGTTTGTTCATAGAATAAATGTTTTTAGCAAGATCAAGTTTTTCCAAAGAAATGAGGTTTACTTTGGTACTCAAATGTCCTAATTATTTCTTTTAACTTTTACTTACTTATAGAAGCGAAAAATCAGAAATGTTGTCAAAGATTTTATTTTGAAAAGCCAAAAGTAAATACTACTTAACCTTTATTTTCCTAAGAATCTTAAAGGCGATATGATACAAAATTGGAAGAGGCTATCTTTTAAGAAAAGTATTTTTTCAAGATTTTCCCATTAACAGGCAAAGAATCTATCTTACCTGACAAGTCTTGTAAAAGAAATGTTGATTGACCAATTTTCTCAATGATTTGAAAAGGGCCAAGCCATAGTCTTTGGAATTTGGTATGTTTACCTTTTTCCTTGTGTGCTTTGTCCCATTTTAAAACCAAATCACCTACTTCAAAAGTTTTTTGACTGGCAGAGGTTGTATCAAAAGAGGCTTTGACTAATTGTTGATGATGGAAGTGGGTTGCTTTAGCCTTTTCTCGTTCTTCTTCAAGCTTAAGAATCTGAAACTGTCTTGCCTGAAGAGAAGAGGACAAGTTCTCATTGATGAATTGCACTAGGGAAAGAGATGGGATTGTTGTGTTTGTGGGAAGAACACATTCTTTTCCATAAACTAAAGCAAAAGGAGAAGAACCAATGGAGGCCTTCTATGTAATTCTATCTGCCCAAAGAGCAAATGTCAATGCTTTGTGCAATTCCTATGATTTTGGTCAACAATCCTTTTGATAATTTTGATGATATTTTTGTTTGTTGATTCTGCTAATACATTAACTTGTGGATAATAGTTGGTTGAATATTTTAACTTAAAACCTCGCTTTAGAGCAAATTCTACCATTGCATTTCCAGAAAAATAAGATGCATTATCAAACATTAAAGCTGAGGGTAGGCCAAACCTAGTAATTATGTGTTGATCAATGAAATCCGTAATATTAGCTATCTTTAGTGGGATAGCTTCTACCCATTTGGTGAAAAAATTAGTAGTTGTAAGGGTGTATCTAAGCTGTTTGGAAGAGTTAGGAACAATCTCACCAATTATGTCCAATCCCCATTGTTCAAATGGTTGTTGTATGTTTACTGGTTGCAAAGGGAATGTTGGCTTCCTTTCTCTTCCAACTATAGTTTGACACGTTTTACACTTCCTTGCATATTCATGTGCATCCTTAAATATTGTTGGCCAATAATATCTTGCATGCATGATTTTGTGAGTTGTGGTATTTCCTCTGAATGTCCTCCAGCTGGTCCATCATGTAATTCCTGCATGACCTTCTCAGCTTCAGGTTTTTCCAGGCATCTCAACAATACTAAATCATAATTTTTTCTAAACAATACATCATTGACTAATTCATACTGATTTGATTTCAACCTTAAAGCACACTTTGTTTTATAATTAAGATGCATAGGAGCATACCCATTCTTCAAATAAAATTTCAAATCAACATATTGTGATTGTTCATCATTGAGGATTACCTCTAATATTTGTACTTGATTACCTTGATCTTCTCCTGTTGATAAGTGGGAAGCTCCAGTTAACATCCTGCAAAAACCTTGGCCCCTAACAATTTTAGCTGGTCGGATTTCTACATCATATTCTTGAAGCGTGGTAACCCAATTGGCTCTTTTCTCCCCTACTTCCCTTTGGATCAATAATTGCCTTACTGCGGGGTAGGGTACTACAATATTTGTATGGGTTTTGAGAAGAAAAGGCCTGAAATGTTTCAAGGTCTTAAAAATAGAAAATGCTTGTTTTTCAACAGCTGAATAATTTAACTCGGCACCTTGCAAATTGGAACTAAAAAAAGAGATGGGTGCCTCGACATTTTTATTGTTCAGCTATGTTAAAATTGTTGCATATGATGTATCGGATGAAAAAGTATATAATACAAATGGTTTGAGAAAGTCAGGAGTTGTCAAAGAAGGAGAATTAATAATGGCCTTTTTAATTAACTCAAATGACTCTCTTTCGTCTTTGCCCCATTTGAAAACTATGTTTTTTCTTATCATTGCTTGAAGGGGTAAGACGATCTGTGAAAAATATAGAACACATCTTTTTACAAATTAATTTGGCCTAGGAATGATTGCATGCTATTTTTGTTATGTGGAAGAGTAATCTTTTCAATTTCTTGGACTCTATCAAGATCAATGTAAATCCCTTTCTTGGACACTATAAACCCAAGCAGTTTGCCTTCTGGTAAAGCAAAATAAGATTTTTTGGGATTTAAGGAAATGTCATATTTCTTGCATCTTTCAAAAATGTGCTTCAGGTCACTCAAATGATTGTTCCTATCCTTAGAATAGACTGTGATGTCATCTAAGTAAATAACAACTGATCTATTAATCAAACCTTTGAAAGCAATATCCATAGCACATTGAAATGTAGCACCTGCGTTAATGAGTCCGAAAGGCATCTTCTGATAGGCATATGTTCCCCACTTGGTCCTCAATGTTGTCTTTAATTTGTCATTTGGATGCACAAGGATTTGATTATATCCTGAAAACCCATCTAGAAAAGACATTAATTTGGGACTTGCAACTGATTGCAATATCTGTTCCATGGTATGCAAAGGAAAGCTATATTTTTGACAAGTTTTATTCATATTTCTAAAATCAATACAAATCCTAATATCACCGTTCTTTTTCCTTACAGGCACCATATTTGATACCCACTTTGAGTGCCTAATAGGGAAGATTATTTTGGCTTTCGGAAGCTTGTTCAATTCAGATTTGATTTGACTCTCAAGGTTTGGGTGAATTTTCCAAAGCTTTTGTTGAACTGTTTTTTCATCTGAAATCATAGGTATGGTATGTTGAATTACGGGGTATCATAGGCCTTGAGATCTGTGTAATCCCAAACAAAGACATCTTTGTATGTTTTCAACAACCTAATGAATGATATTATTTCTTCAGATGATAGGCCAAGACCTAGGTTGACGTTTTGAGGTTGACCCTAGGTTTACTACTTCAAATCTCAAAGTAGAACTTTGAGTTTTGGAGTTGGTAACTTTCTTGAACCTATTCTTTAGATCATAGAGATCTTCCATCTTAACTACAGACTTTGGGATCGGGTTTTGGTCTTGATTGTGTTTAATTTGCAGATCATGCTCATGTTCATTTATGACCCGTTCCTCATACAACCCTTCTAATGTAAGGAAATTAACTATATATGCATCGTTATCGATTACTCTCCAATTTGTTACATTATCAGGAATAAACGACCTAAATATTAATTCTATTGAAAATATGTCTGGAATGAAATCTTCCGAGGGTATAAACTTGGATGCCACATTAGCGAGTAAGTCAGCACTTGTGTTCTGCAACCTAGGAACTAAAGAAATATTAAAAGCAGTGAAATGGGAAGTAAGTTTTTGGGCTAACGATTGATAATGCTTAAGGTGCCAGAGACATAATGAATTGTATTTCTTACCTGATTGATGATTATTTCAAAATCCCCATAGACTTGCAAATATTTAACATTAAGACCAATGACTTTAGAAAGTCCTTTGATCAATGCTTCATGTTCAACGATATTATTAGTGCATTGAAATTCAAGTTTGCAAGCTAACATGGTCTTCTCTCCTTGCGGGTTGATCAAAATGCATCCTGCGCCTACGCCGTCTTCAGATTTGGAACCGTCAGAATAGAGAGTCTAGAACAAAGAATTATTTGAAATCTTATTTACTATATTTACACACTTAGAAGCATATGTTTGAAGTTTTCTATTTGAGATGCTACAATATTATCTAGGAAGGGAGACCTCTGAGCATTAAAGGATCCAAAAAATGACTCGGCTGAGTAATTTGCAATGATGTTATTGGTGAAGGCAACAAGTTCATTGCTTCCCTCGAGGTCAGTGATTGTGTATTTCATGAACTTTTCTCGGTCTACTCTAATTTGATTTGGTTTACCGTTATGTGGCAACCACATGTGGGACCAATCAATTGTGAAGTAACCGTGCAACCTTTTAGACCAGTCCCTACTTAGAATCAAACCATAGAATTATGGGATATCAACCACTAGAATATCAATTATTTGTGAAACTTTTGGATTAGAGGAAATCCTAATTGAAACTGATGTTATTTCTCCAAGTACCTCTACTTTCGTCCTGTCTAATTGAACTATGTGTACTGCAGATTTTTGAGGTGTAATATTCAATTTGGTGCACACAACTCTTGGCATAATATTTGAAGAGGCTCTTGAATCAACAAGGCAATTATGAACATTTTTGTTGAAAATTTCATAAGTAAGAAGAAATGGAGGAATATGAGACATATATCTATCCTTGATTAGGACTAAATATGAAGGATCTACTTTGTTTGAAGATGAGGGAGGTTTTCCCATATCGTAGGTAACTTGAGTAACCACAGCAGTGGTAAAGGAGATACAGGAACTGCTTTTAACTCTCTTAATAGAATTTTCTGTTGTTGTTTGAGTTTAGTGAGTTCGTGTAACGAAATGTTTGCTCTAGTTTTTTTCATATCTTCCATTATAACTGAGATTACCAAAGTTTTGGAAGCAGTTGGAGGATCTAGTGGAATAAGGCCAGTTTGGATAATCTTAGACTTCTTGCTTAGGGTTTTCTCCTTTATAGTGGTAGCAGTCTTTGATTTCTGATTTTTTATAGACATATCAAGAGAGTTTTTACTCCTTGTGGTTACTAGCATAGCTTGTGCTTCTTCTTCATTTGGGAGGATGAAATCCAACATTCCATTTAATTCAACTTCTTCTTCTATTTCGACTTCCTCTTCGGTTGGTGAGTCTTCTTCTGCTTCTTGATCAGATTCGGCATTTGAAATAGTATTAGGCGGTTGCGATGCAGAAGAAGGATTTACTGTAAACGATCGAAAAGGTTTCTTTGGGGCAAAGGATTCAGCGACCTGTTTCTTAATCTCAACCATTTCATTAGACATGGTATTTAACACTTTCTGAAGGCCTTCAAGATCGAAAGGGTCCTTTGAAGCTTTCTTTTTTGGTTCATCCTTAAATGTTACTTTCTTTGACTTCCTCTCGTCTGTTTGTGATCTCTTTTCTAAAGCTATAATCCTTCTTTCTACAGACAGGGCTTCTTTCATGTTTTCTACAAGGGTCACCTTATTGGCTCTATCTACAAAAATTGCAATATTAGAAGGAAGAGATGATATGTGCCATTCTATTATACATCTACTGTAGGTTTTGATGCAGCTGGGAATCTATTTAGAAACTTGTTAAATCTGGAGTTGAAATCTTTGATCCTTTCATCTGAATTAGCTTTTAAGTTAGAAAGATCATTGATCAAGGATGCTATGGTCCTGTCATCACCAAATTTTGCAAGAAATACTTCTTGAAAGGTATCCCAGTCTCTTATTGAACCTACTAGAAGGGAAAAATACCAAGATCCAACAGATCCTTGGAAGGTATACAAGAATAGTCTACAACATCTTCATGTGCAACTCCATTAAGATTCATGGCTAACATAAAGTTGTTTATATGTTCTTCAGTAGGAAGACCATCGTATCGTTGGGATTTTACTTAGGTAGCCATTTTTCTGGGTTTACTAGGAGCGCATTTTGATTTGCAACCAGAACAACACTAGGATTTGTCTAAGTTTGAGCGGGTTGATTGGCCATAACTTGAGTTGGAGACTGAGAAGATGGGAAGGTCAATCCAGAAGTAGGTATGGATGGTGAAGAACTTACTACTAGGTTAGTACTACTAGTAGCATTACTAATTGG
This sequence comes from Pinus tabuliformis, assembly GCA_031772625.1. Classification (NCBI taxonomy): domain Eukaryota; kingdom Viridiplantae; phylum Streptophyta; class Pinopsida; order Pinales; family Pinaceae; genus Pinus; species Pinus tabuliformis. The sequence continues at coordinate 357,747,357 of CM062816.1, forward strand.
AGAGGTGGATTGTTGAGAAGTTGTGGAGAGAGTAGAAGTGAATGTTTGAAAAGGTGAAGTGATCTCACTGGTATCTGAATCAGATCCCGGTGAGGTAACTTTCCTATGTCGTGGAGGGATGGGGAACTCAAAAGGGGTTACTCCAAGTCTTTCACTTTTTAATCTAGTTAATACACTAGTTTGTTGTAATAAGGAAGTAACACTTTCTTCATAAACTTTGGCCTCTCTGGTTTCTCGATAGAAATGGATATCTGTTCCAATTTTCGTATCAAAGAATGGACTTCGGGAGACTCGGGAGTATAATCTGGTGAAGGTGGTTGTCTTACCACTTCAAGAGATGAGGGAGATGTTTCTACAACTTCAGATTTCTAATCAGGAGATTTTGAACGAGATCTAGAAGGTGTAGAAGTCGTGGAGGGGTTTTGACTCTTATGAATGTTTTTTGAATGATCTTTAGGTTTATATTTCATTCATAGTCAGATGACCCTCCTTCTAGTGCAAAAATGTTGTGGCCTCAGATTTCTGCTGCCGAAACATGGGGGATAACCACCCGGTCCGGACCTTAAGACAACTCCTTTTCCGTTTAAAGTGGTGGCTCCAACTAGGGATAATGGGACCAATTTCCCAGTGTGGGTTTTAAGATGAGAGTGGGCAGTTTCACGAGTGATTGCAATAGCATAATGATAATCTAAATGGCCTATTCTATTATGCAAATCTCTAACTAAATTATTCTAATATAAGCCTGGGTATTCTTGTGTGATATGCGATCTATAAAGATATATGCTTGATGTGTGATAATAAAGATCAATCACGCATAAACCAAAGATGATAACGTATAAAGATAATTTCTTTGACTAAATAGTTAGTCAAAGAAATTGTATAAACTATATCACATATATGATGATTTATATATAAAAGTAGGCAATTTCAGCTAGGCATCATACAATAGTGCAATTAACGCTTAACATAAAGAATGTATCCCATACGTAGCTCATGAAAATAAAGTTTTGTCACTAATTAAATAGACACATAATCAATCATACAAGATAGAAGTACCATATGTGTGAAGCTCTGCTCATCTGACTAATTACATGGATCAACTCCTTTCTTTAGATCAAATTATCTCCCAAGTATACAATAGTGCATCAACAAAGGAAAGTAGTCTGATATTTAAAAGAAATGATCATGTTCCATAATTTCACCAAAGCACTCACAAAATTACAATAGTGCATTCTTTGCTAATGTTTTTGATAAAAATATGGACCCTTCTTTAATGCATGAGAAGGGTATAAATACTATTCTAACTAATGTGCAAAAATAGATTATACAAAAAATTGAGGAGGTTTCAAACAACCTTCCTCCTATCTAGTTCACTAACTCTAAAAATAAACATTGGCTTGATGAGCAGAGGCTGGGATTGTGATTTGCTATCTGCTAGCTTGTCCTTCAAATTGCATATATCGACCATCGGTTTGACTTGAGGAGGTGCCCCAATGTGTTCTGACCTATCCTGTGAAGATCGCATCGGTGAGAGGTGGAAACATCTGTTGAGTCGAATGAAGTGAGTAGTTAAGGGTCATGATTTGGCTGTGCGGCTTGACGAGGTATTGCCAATACGAATCCCAGTCAGTTTTTGCCAATTTTGCGATTGCTTCCCTTTGAGTTTCTACTTTTTCCTGCCAGCTTTTATGCAAATCACTTAAATTAGACATTTCTTTTAGATTTCCTTCTTTTACCAGGTTGGTGGTGAACAGAGTGTGGTTTACCACCTTGATTATGTTCTTCACCACCCTAGCTGCTCTTTCCACTGCTAGCTCCGCTTGCTTGATCCTTGTGTCCCAATCTGTGAAAAGGATGTCCTTGTGAGTCTCCTCAATCTCAGGCAAATTGGCTTTCCTCCCATCTTCTGTTTCTTTCCATTTGATGAACTCTGAGATTCTAGTGTTTAGATCAGTAAAATCAGTTCTCTAGTCAATTGCTTTATCTGTTAGCTGGTCGCTAGTGATCAAATAAGGAGCGATGTGTGACAACTTTTGGTACAATTGCTCTTATTGTTTCATTAGGAGAGAATTCAATTCTAGTGCCTCTTTAATGAACTCCTTGACAGTAGGAGTATCCTTATATCTTTCCATGGCTTGCTACAATTCTTGGAGTTGCATATTTTTGGCCGATATATTGGCTTCATGGCTTATCTTTATGACCTCCATGTTAACACTTGCCCTCTCTGTTTCGAGATTTTGCTCAAATTGCGTGATATTCTCCTCCTTTTCTCTCAACAAAGTAGAGAATTTAGTGGCTTTGTCCATGGTGGTCGTCACATATTCTCCCGTAAAATGTGACAATATAGTCAAGTTCTCAGCTGGGTTGGAAGGAATGTCTCTCTAGATTATGTCTGTTGGCTCATTTCCAGGTGGAAGCTCAGGTGTTTCTACCCTTATCCTTTTCCTCTGTCTTTTTACTACAACCTTGTGCAGCAGGCTGTAGAACACATCTAGAGGAGGGATTTCAGTCACTTTCAAGAGTCACAATCTCTATTGTCGGCAAAGCAATGATAATCTTAGTTGCTTGCTCATCTATTGGCTTGGACTCTGTATTGTCCTGATTATGCAGAGGAGTTTGAAACTCCATTGTTTCCTGGGTATCTGTGGTGTTGGGAGTGTCTTGCAGTTTCTTATTAAACTGATCCCACTCCTGTTCCAAACTGTCAATTTTGACCTTTGAACTGATCTCTTTAGGTGGGGTGTTCATAACCTATTCTCGGCTGACATCCTGTTGGATTCTGCTGTGTTATCGGTGTCATGGGCCTTCTCTATATCTAGTGTTTTCTCAGTATTTACCTGAGATTCAATGCGAGAACTAGGTCTTTCACTATTGAACGTCACATTGGGTGTGAGCTTGTCCTCGATTTTCAACAAGTGCATTGGGATTATTTCGAGGCACAGTAGTGATGTTATATGCTACCTTGTCGGGATCAAATTGCCTTTTCGGAAAAGTATGAAGCCTGAGGCCTTCCATGCTTACTGATTCCTTTATTTCATGATTAAAATTTGCCAAAGAAAAAGAACCGCACTTGATAGGAAAATATGGCCATAACAATTTCTTACTTTCTTTAAGAACTTTGGTCAGGTCTTTTCCCATGGTCTGGTAGGCGATTTCCCTCACCAACAATTTATCAGAAATATATACGGGGAGGACATGTGGGTTTGTTGTGATACCAAAAACCCTAACATAGGTGAACCATTCCTCAACAAAATGTTTGCCAACAACCAGAAGGCCTGTAGCGACTTCTTGGGAAAACCTGGGACCTTTCCTATTGAAAATTAATTGATGCAGTGGCAAAATAACAACATGTCATATTTATAGAAATGGGGTATGTAATGGGATTCCCACATTTTCTTATGACTAATATGGATAGGGTAGGGGTTCTGTAAGGTCCATTTTCAACCCATGATTGGAAATTTAGTACAAAAACAGATGGCATCCATAATTTAGGCACTAAAATAGAAAGGAGGAAGGTTCTCTAGAGAGGAGGATCTCTTCTGTCGATATTCAGTGATGATGGTGGCTAGGTTATCAGATAGGATGTTGGCCCAATTCATAATGTGGGAATTAACACAGGCATCAATCAAAGGGATCAATTCTATGGAAAATTTAGCATTATTGAGTAACCCATATAGTCTACATTACATAGTAGCTGCATAGTTGTAGGGGTTTGCCAAAGAGGCTATAGCATACATACCCAATTTCTCGAATTTGAATTTGTTCTCCAACACTCTCCAGCCCCGAATCACCTTGAAGGGCTCTTGGTTCTTCTTTGCGAAGTTGGCCACGTATGTGGTATCATATATATCTTGAGGGTCAGGTATATGGTACATTTGTTTTAGGTCCTCTGCTCTTAAGGACCCCATGAGTTCCATTTGCGAATTCCTGAATTGCCTATCTTCAATTGTGAGGTTTTCCACCACCCACCTGATCATATCTGTGTATGGCAGGATTTTAGCTCTCGCTCCTATCCTATGAAGGAAATAACAGGCAACATCCTTGAATTGGAGTCCTGAAGGTCTTGTTGAATTAGTTGTTGCTTTTGTGACAGTAACCTTGGGATGCTCATCCTCAAGCTTGTTGTATATGACCTCCCAGGTTGTTGCTCCCCCATCAGTGCTGCAGACCGTATCAGAGAATATAGGATCCATTTCTGTAAACTTGGACTCTGCAATGCTCTGTTTCTTTTGTTTCTGCATCACCTTCCTTAATGACATGTCTTTTGTAGCTTGCCTAAAATGAACGAGATATATCAGCACAGATGGTATCGGGCAATTAAGACTAAAAGCTTTTCTGAAATGACTTTGGATCGTGGGAAAGGTTTAGATGAGATATCCAATGTTAACTGCCCATAACTTGGAAAATCATTGCCTCTCCTTGGGCCGCTAAACATTTATTAACCTATCAAACCATTCATTATTACATTCAAACACATTTAATTCACATGCTTACCGCTCTATTCACACATCGCAATCTTTAAAATGATGTAATGTAGTGTTTCTTGCTTGTAAGGCGAAAATGCGCAAATCGTTAATGAATTTCATAGTGGCAAGGCTTACTTACTTGCGATTTTGCAAATTTTTTAATTGGGATATCGTAGTGGGAGGTTTGATCACACATCACAATTTCTTAAAGGTGTTTCATGTTCATTACATGGAAAAAACGTGATTTGCGATTTGCGATGGGGATCCTATCTTTGGGTTGTTTTAAGAGTTTTTTGAGGGTAAGTGTGGAAGAAGTTCTCTGACTCTTTTTCTTTCAGGTGTTGCCCATGAATTCAAGGCAAAATTATGGACAACACTGATATTAAGTCACAAATATGTTTTGAGGATTTGTTGTTACAGACCATTGTTGTTACACCTCAAGTTGTTATTACATCTCAAGTTGTTGTTACACTGTGAGATGTTGTTACACCTCAAGTTGCTTTTACATCTCAAGTCGTTGTTACACTGCGAGATGCGATTACACTACAACTCTCAAAGACCATGGGTACTATTCCATGAGACAGCTGTCGAGAAGCATGAATTACCTATGGGCGGTCAAGAATCTAGGCGGTTGTGATTTTAGAAAATGATGTAACTTGAATAGGCCTTGTATTTAGAATCAAGTTGTAACAATTTCTATTTTCTTTTATTATTGATCAACATGAAAATTTTAAGATTCTCATGACTTATCTGTTCCCTATTTTGGGCATGTAAACTTTATAAAAGGATTTAGTTCCATGGAAGGGAACATGCAACACGATATAGTACCGTCATTTTAATTATGTAATTCACAGCTATTTCAATACAAGAACATCATTGGTGATGCTTTTACAAATTTTGTGTTGAATTCCTAAATAGTTCTTAATTCATCCATGTGCCCTGCTAGGGAGGAAGGGCCCTCCTGTTATAGACAATTTTGTGCCTTACAGCAACAGGTATGAATTGTCAATAATCCAAGGGATCCAAAGTTCCCTAAACATGATGTTCCTACCCCTAGAGGAACAAGGTCAGCAAACCAACAGCTCTCAGATCAGTTCTCCACCTGGAAACACTAAAAAACAAGCAATCCTGAAATCAAAGCAGGTGCTCCACTAGGCTTCTGCGCTGAAACACAACTCCTCCACGGTGTACCTACGTTGCAAAGCAGGTAGAACAAAGGCCACCTGCGTTGAGCGAGATTGGACAAGTGGCACACTGAGTCATTGCTCCAAAAATGACACTTGGATCAGGGATTTCGCCTTGTGATGAGTCAGAGGCTCTGTTTCTCCAAGTGGAAGCAAAGTTCTCCAAGTGGACTCAAGAACTGAAGATCAACTGAAGAGAGAGAGGACACAAGGCAGCTACACATCAGTTGCAAGCTGACTCATCCTTTCTCAATTCATCTATATATTGAGCTCTCTCCTATGAGCTCAGGAGGCTGGAATTTTGTGCAAAGTAATTATATGCTGTTGGTTTCACTATAGAGCTATTGGGTGATTGCTTGAGGGAGGTGAAGAGGAGAAATTCTTTCTGCTGGGAGGTGTTGCTGGATTGTAGCCTTCAATGGTTGTAACACTCTCAGAACCTTTACTTCTTCATTAATAAAAGCTATTGAGGTTCTTCTATATGCTCTTGTTTCAATGATATATTGTGATAATTGTATATTTGATTTACACTAATCCCTGAATCAGTTATGATTGCATGTTGCTTGTAGTTTCCTTCTTTGCTATTTTGCAGGATCTCATTGTAGCTGGGCCAGCAATAGAGCAAAGAGCTGGGAGCAAGCAGCCATAGAGAAGAGTTTGGATTCGACATTAAGCGCAAGGCAACGGTTAGTGCATTCCTTCATTCTCTTTTGCTTTCATAAAGAAGTAAACCTTCAGTAGTTTTCCTTTACAGTTGTTGCTGAGGTACTATCACCCTTAGAGTGGGATAGGGTCATCCGAATCGGATACTTTTCCCTACAACAAACTGGCGACTCCGCTGGGGATCGTATCTGTTTGATTGTGTTTGTAGTATTTTGCTATTCATTTCCTGAACAAAAGAGTACCAAATCGAAAAGCTTTTGACTATATCAAAAGCGAAGTAGAGGGCAGCTACTCTAGCTCATTTCTGAGCTTGTTCATGATTTGAAGAGCTGATCTACAAGGATCCTTGTAAGCTCTTAGTGATAGCTTTTCATCCTCCTTGTCATCCCTTTGAGTGTGCTTGACTGATTGCTTCTGATTTGAGAAAAAACTGTGCATTTTTGAGAAAATTGTGACCCGGAAACTGAGAAAACGCAACTTTCGTTTTCCAAAGCAGGTAGTACACAGGCTAACTGCTTTGCAACGCAGGTCCCGAAGGGGCTACCTGCGCTGAGAGCCAGACTGGCTGTGCAGCACCTGCGTTGGCCCAATTTTGCCTAGTGCTGTTGGGGTTTCCTCCCTTTCTCTTGCCTGTTTTCACCATAGATTTGGCTGCCAGTTACCAGTCTTGCACCTGTTCTGAAACCAACATTACTTGCCATCATTCCGCCTCTGTTATATAACGAAATTGTACTTGTTCTTTTGTATTTCTTGCGTCATTTACAATTTCCCATAACGAAAAGTAAACTAGTCTTGCTTTGGCCTCTTAGATCTGAACCTGTGTTAGGCATTTTGCTGGTCTAAAGAGTTAGCTTGTTTGCTGTCCATAGCTGATTAGTCATTTTACTTTCGTCATTATGGTTTGATTTCATGTATTTCCAGTGATTAAACAAGTAAATCTTAAGGTGTCTTTTGATTTTGGACAAGCTTGTTTGCTTTCGCTTTAAATCGAAATCAAAGTTATATAGCAACTTTCTTTTTGTAACCCATCAACATTAAGAAAGGGAAAAGAAAATACATGCATTGTGCATTTCACATTTGAAAAAGTTTGCATGATGATTTAGGAGAAAGTGCATTAGTTTGTGCTGTATGAATTGTGTGAAAAGATTTGCCTTTCTTCTCCCTCGGTAGTTAAGATTTTCTTCAGTCAAAAAGATTTTGAAAAAGCTTGCTTCTCATCTTAGGCTGCATTTAGGAATTTGTCATATACATCTCGTGGTGAACCTTGAAAGGCAAACTTTAAAAAGATCAACTTAAAATATACTGAATGAACCTAACAACGCATTTGAAACATAACGCAAACACATAGAGGTCTAGGTAGAGACGTGTTCCGGCGTCGTTAAACATAGTGACTGTCGATCTCTACGAAGGTGGGTGATTCCTCCTGAGAGTCGGTGGCACTAATACGGACTTGTGCTCCCACGTACCGTCGCGTATATATTGGGAGACCCCTATAGGAAATTATCATTTATCCTTAGGAAGCCGTGTCGGCCGCCCTACTGATCGCGATGCAGTGAACACAGCATTCACGAAGATCGACCACCCGTACCGTAAAACGTATTCTGTGGTTTCGCGAAAGGTTTGGCACACCCTCTGCCTAGATCTCCAGAGCAGTTTCTTTTGGCCCTTTTCAAACTCTATAACTGAAAAGGTCCAACCGAGCATTTGTCACTTCGGGCTCGTTAATACATCGAAGGAGACTAGAGTCATCTTTAGCTTTTTCTCGACTCTTAAAACATGAAAAAGCAAAGTTATGTTTAAAAGCATCTAATAAAATTCATTCAAATCGGAAACACAAATTTTCCCCTTTATATTTTAGTTGATCGAGTAATCCGCAATCGTGGAAGAAAGTCAATTGAATATCCGTCGTTCTCGGAGGCTTGCGAGTCAACCGTCTTTGTCTCCGGAATCGAAAACAGTCCGGGCAAAGCGAACTCGTCGAACCAGTTCAAAATCTCCTTTAAAAGTTAGAACAAGTGTTGCAACAACATCTGAGATTCTGGTTACTCCAAACATTTCCGGAAACCCTGCCTCCATAGAAGAAGTTCAACCGCCACAGAAGGACAGTAATACTGATCCTAGTCTGGGGGCAAATACTTGTATGACTGAACCAGTTCCATCTGCAACCGGTCCAGAGAGTTTTGTTCCTCAAACATCTGTCACTGTCGATACAACCCCTTCTTCGGCACCGGAAATATTTCACGGACCTGACGGTCTTCCTCTTCCACCTGGTCTGATTGCGATAGAGGAAATTATAGAGGAACCGCAAGTATCCACTCCAACTCATTTTGGAGTAGGGGTCACTCTATTTCCTGCTACAACAGAAGTTTGTCCATCACCAGTGGAAGTTCCTGTAGAATCACTAGGCAATCAATTGGATAGACTCAAAATGTCTGAACAACCGTCGACATCTAGGACTGTGTCAAATGACACGGCGACAGCAGAAGTACCTGCTGCGAATCCAACAATGATCGCCGGCATACCATCTGTCCCAACTAGCTCTCAATCGCTAGAAGGAGTCCACCAAGGGACTATCTCGACAGTATGGTCTGTTCCTGTTTGTTCCGGAGTAATGTCTGGTAACTCTTATGGTGAGACTCATCAAATTGACCCTTTTGGGAATCTAATTAGGCCATCCAGTCCTCCAGGACAATCAATTGCCTTGAGTTCTGGATTACCACCGTATGGGGGGCAGTATGCCCTTTCATTACCCCCTCCGGGAGGGTACCCATACGGGAGTTCTCAACCTTATTCAAGTTATGGTGGAATTGCAGCGAGTAGTTGGGTACCTATGCTATCCCAACCACCAAGAGTTGTATATTCTATGCAACAGTGTGTACCTGTGACGAACATCCCAACTACACCGGCTATTGTAACCGTGTCGCAAGTTCAAACGATGCCTGTCGTATGTCAACCTCAGATTTCTCAGGTTCTCATGCAACAGCCCCTTGACCCTGCGACCCAACCACAATCGCCTACTGGTGGGGCAACACAAGTACAATCGGGTACAATCACCCCACATCTTGGTCCAACGGTTAGTGTAGCGCAACAACCCATGGTATCACAACCGTGGATAGTGCAATACCAACAGCCACAATTCCAACAAGTGTACCAAGGTTCTGAACAACAAATCTTTGCGAATACTGGACAACCATATATCCAAAATGGTCAAAATCAACCACTTTATAGTGGTCAAGTCCATCAACCGTATCAATCATACCAACATCAACTCCATTATGCTGGTATGCAAAGACCAACTGTTCAAGCGATTCCATCGTATCCTGGTTACGCTTCACCTAACTTGAATCAACAGTTACCATTCGTGGTGACTTTAGAGTTGCCTGATTTACATCGGTTAACCAATGATCCAATTGCTTACGCCCCTTGGTGGCCAGTGATTCCGCACAAACTTCCATCCGACATTCCTAAATTCAATGGAAATCCAGGTGAAGACCCGTCGAATCATGTGATGACATTTCATCTATGGTGTTCGTCGAACACTTTAAATGACGATTCGATAAGGCTTCGCCTCTTTCAGAGGACATTGACAGGTCCAGCGGCAAAATGGTATATAGAATTGCCTAGAGCTTCGTTCGACAATTTTAGCTCCCTTGCCACGACATTCTTAACCCACTTTCAATTACCAATAAGGTATGAAACGGGAACAGAGATATTGACCAACTTCAAACAGACAACCGCAACTCATATATCAGATCATATACATGAGTGGCGACGTCGACGAAGAATGGTTAAAACATACGTTCCTGATCAGCTTTTAGCTGAGTGGTTTATAAAGTCGTTACTTCCGGCCATAACGGAAGATGTGGCAAAGGGGGAGTCGTAACAGAAGAGCAGGTTATCGCTCGTGCACAATATTTGGACTTAGTATATACTCAGTCCGGCACGCTCTATGACAAAATACCAGACACCCCTAGACCAGAGTTTTCGATCCCTCCTCCTCCTAAATCAAACAGTGACTCTCATGCCGGCGATGGCGTGATTGGCACGGCAAACGCGAATCCGAAAAGGACCCATCAAAAGAAGGCCCGTAAGGATTCGAATCAAAATGCACATGAAGAAGTTCTTGCTTCGGAAGTAAATGCCGTATCGACAGATAAAGGCAAAGAAACCAATCAACCAGGAAGCAAGAAGAAACAAAACAAAGGGAAGAAGAATAAACAAGGTGAATCATCTCCTAAGAAAAATTCTTCAAACCCTCCTGGGAATAGGAAACGGTATCCATGTCAAATATGCGATGACAAAGATCACAACACTAAGGATTGCCCATTCAAAGTTGAGCTAAAGAGGTTCTTTAAAAGTCCTCATACCTCAACTGTGTCAAGTGATCAATTTCCTAACCCAGGTCAAAATCTGGTTGATAGTGGAAACGCTTCCCCATCTCAAGTGCTTATGTTGTCGGTTTCAAAACAGCAAAATGATGCTTTGATTTCGACAAGGAACAAAGATTACGGGAATCCACAGGTGTCGAACGATAAAGGTAAAGATCAACCTAGCAGTTCGACAACAACTTCGGCAGAAGTTGTACCCCCCATCACGCATGAATTAACGATAAAACCGCCAAAGGGAGTAGTACACAAGTCGACCTTTAATCCTCGTGCCAGAGCGGCACAACATTATAACATAGTGGAAGATTTGGCACAATCGCCATCTGCTATGTCGACTCTTGAGGTACTACAACATTGCCCATCCCAAAGGCAGGCATTGTTATCAGCAATTGGTGGGGTGGATCCTAAAGATTCCAATCTGGTGTCCTTTGATCACAAAGGGTATGATCCTCAGTTACTAGCTCAACTAGCTTTCCTCGTCCAAGTGAAAGCCCTCAACAAAATAGTTCATAGAACGATTATTGATGAGGGGGCATCGACATGTATTATGTCAATGAGTTGCTGGAAAACTTTAGGATCTCCAACCTTGTCGCGATCATCGACAACATTGAAAGCATTCGACGGAAGGATATATACCCCTTACAGTATCCTTAGTAACCTTAAAGTTGAACTAGGGGGCAAAACAGTAGAAATAGATGTTGAAGTCATTGATGGCAATCTTGACTACAACATCCTACTGGGAAGACCATGGATTTATGCCATGCAAGCTATTGTGTCGACTTATTTTAGGAAGATCGCATTCCCCTTTGAAGGAGGGATTACGGTCGTCGATCAACAAAACTTCCTCCCTAATGGTTCACAAGTTACAGGAAGCGTTCCCATGATCCATGGCAGCGACCGGTCGATTCAAGATATTGGAGTAGGTCTGTTGAAAGATCCCACTATGATGGGAACTTTCGCGCTACCACCTCCTATTTGCATAGGAAATGTACCATTTGTAGCAACATGCAATATGGTATCCACCTTGAAAGTCACAAAAGGCAGAGTCGCTATGGATCATTCGATGGTTTTGCCGCCAAGCCCCATGGAAATATTGTAGCAATCAATGTTTCAAGCCTGGGAGGCGAACCCCAATCAGCGCTCATCGAGCGTTTGGGTAGATAGATCTAGAGAAAATGGTACCCCATTAGATCCTTGGTCAAAAGTACATGGGACTGACGAAGGAATCTTACAATCAATGATGATTGAGGGGGCACCATGGAATGACCACCACCATCGTTCCCTTCTTCCAGAATACGAAGAAGATACTCAAAAGGATCTTTACCACCCTTCAGTCTTTGAATTCCTAACAAATACTGTAAACACGGTGGATTCCGAGCGAAACTTATCCAATATTGAAGAGACTATAGCCATAAATATCTCGACCAAAACAGGTATTGTAGAGAATATTCATGTTGGCAAAGGTTGTTCCCCTTCAGAACTGGAAATATATAACGCTCTCTTTCGCGAATTTAGAGATGTCTTTGCTTGGTCATATGATGAAATGCCAGGCATCGACTCGAGTATCGTTGAACATGAAATTAAAATGTATCCTGATGTCAAACCAGTAAGGCAACGGCTTCGACAGGTTCACCCTAAGAAAGCCGCTGCCATTAAGGCAGAAGTTGAGAAACTTCTCCATGCTGGATTCATCTACCCGGTTCCGCTAACTGATTGGGTATCGAATATTGTACCTGTTATGAAAAAACAAGGAACAATACGAGTGTGCGTCGATTATAGGGACGTAAATCAAGCTTGTTCGAAGGACAACTACCCTACACCCTTCATCGACCAGATAATTGATGAATGCGCCGGATGTGAAATCTTTTCCTTTATGGACGGATTCTCCGGGTATAATCAAATTAATATCCGCCCGCAGGACCAGTCGAAGACTGCATTTATATGTCCGTGGGGCACATTCGCTTATCGAAAATTACCCTTTGGTTTAAAGAACGCAGGGGCGACATTTCAGAGGGCTATGAATTATGCCTTCCATGACATCAAGAGCATTGTTCAACCATATCTCGACGATCTTCCGGCTCATTCGCGAAAGCGGACTGATCATCCGCAGCATCTAAGAGCGATATTTCTACGTTGCCGACACTACAAGATAAGACTCAATCCGCACAAATGTGTATTTTGCGTCGGTTCTGGTCGTTTACTTGGCTTTGTAGTCTCTAAAGATGGGATTCATCTCGATCCCTGTAAGGTTCAGGCAATCATCAATTTGCCCCCACCTTCGAATTTGCTTCAGATTCAGAAACTCCAAGGGAAAGCAAACTTTCTGAGGAGGTTCATTCCAAATTACGCAGAACTTGCTAAAGGTTATACACGTCTTTTGAAAAAAGATGTACCCTTCGATTGGGACCAGGTTGCGCAAGCTTCCTTTGACACTTTGAAAGAATCTCTAATAAAAGCATCATTAATGTACGCCCCAGATTATCTCAGGGATTTTAACCTGTATCTAGCTGCAGCAGATAGAACCATTGCGATGGTTTTAGTTCAAGAAGTCGTTGGAATTGAACATCCTGTATATTATTTAAGTAAAAACTTAAATGATACAGAAAGTAAATATTCTTACGTTGAAAAGCTAGCACTTGCTGCTGTTCAAGCGGTACAGAGATTTCGACATTATATCCTCTTTAGGAAAACTACCATTCTGTCAGATTGCAACCCCATGACTTATATACTGTCGCGACAGTTGCTGGGGGGCAAGTATTCCAAATGGATAGCGATCCTTCAAGAGTTTGATCTGGAATTTGTGAAATCCAAGTCAAAGAAAGCTCTGGTATTCACAGAATTATTATGCGATCTCCCATCATCGTCCAACGACGAAACTTCCAAGGAGTCAATCGTGGACGAGACTCTATTTCTGATATCTGCAAGCGATGAATGGTATGGAGATATAATCATCTATCCCCAAACCCAAAAGTTTCGGCCTGACACCTCACACTCCGAACAGAAACGTATACGATACCAAGCAAAAGACTACATGATCGTCGGTGATACTCTTTACCGTCGTGGTATCGATACCATTCTGAGGAGGTGTCTCACCCATGAAGAAGCCGAAAAAGCCCTGAATGAGTGTCATTCAGGCGCGTGTGGGGGGCATCAATCAGGTTTCGCTACAGCCCAAAAGATATTAAGAGCAGGATATTTTTGGCCAACAATGTTCAAAGATTGCATAATCGCAGTCCGAAGTTGCCATTCCTGCCAAATCTTTGATAGCAAAACCAGAAGACCGCCCGCACCCCTGCAACCAATAGTTACAGTTGGGCCTTTCGCCAAATGGGGCATCGATTTCATGCAATGTAACCCCACCTCGACCGGGGGGCATGGGTATATTATAGTCGCAGTAGACTATTTTACCAAGTGGGCCGAGGCGATGCCTACATTGGACAATACTGGTGAAACAGCTGCCCTTTTCTTTTTTAATCATGTAGTCGCCAGGTTCGGCGTACCCCAGGCTATAGTTACAGATCATGGATCGCATTTCCGCAATCACATGATGGTCGAATTAGCTGCCAAACTAGGGCTATCTCACGACAGCTCTACTCCGTATTATCCACAAGCCAACGGACAAGTTGAAGCAATCAACAAGGTCCTGAAGCGTATGTTGCAAAGGATGATCGGAGTTCATAAAAGAAGATGGCACCTAATCTTGTATGCAGCCTTGTGGGCCTACCGAACCTCGGTAAGAAACGCGACCGGATTCACACCTTTCCAATTGGTGTACGGTCTAGAAGCAGTCTTACCGATCCAGTGTGAAATTTCGTCGCTTAAACTCGCAATTGATCTCCTCCCCGGAACTTCGGAAGAAGAGGCTCGTTTCTTGGAATTAATCCAATTGGATGAAACCCATCGTGATGCCGCTTTGGCTAACGAAGCCCATAAGAAACGAGTCAAGGCTCAGTTCGACAAAAATGTCAAACCCCGTGTCTTCTCAGAAGGTGATTTGGTCTTACTTTATGACCAAGAATCCGATAAATTAGGAGCAGGTAAATTCAATTCCTTATGGATGGGCCCCTATATTGTTAAAAGAGTGTTAGCAAAAGGAGCCTACGAGTTAATAGATTACGACGGAATTCCACTGGCGCAGCCCCGGAACGGGCTGTACCTCAAGCGTTACTATGCTTAAATAGTAACCTGCATGCTTTTGTTGTATTTTGTTTTCGCCAAAGTTCTTGTTCTGGTTGAGTGATTCCCCTTATTCATTCGTTGCAGATGTCAAACCTTATGGAGACATGTGTTGGATATGCCGACGGAGCGAGTCGTAGTTCGCGGAACCTATCCTCCGCAGCATGGGCCATTTTTGATCCAAGTGGCGAGTTAGTAAGTTTCAAAGGTGTATGTATTGGGCAATCAACGAATAACATCGCTGAATATAGCGCGTTGATAGAACTACTCTCTGATGCCATCACACGAGGCATACGCCGACTAATTGTCAGGCTAGACTCACAGCTCGTAGTACTACAACTCAATGGTATATATTCTGTTCGTAATCCAGCTATTTATCGCATGTTCCTAAGAGTAAAGATCTTGGAAAGACGATTTGATTCAATTCAATATCAACATATTTCAAGAAATCTAAACACATTAACTGACTCATTGGCAAACTATGTGTTAGATAGACATTTGCAACATTTATAAAAAGGACACATCATAAAAGTGTACATATGAATCATCCAAATCAACCAGAATAAGACTCGAAAATCAAAATATATATACAAGCTGTTCATAAAGTTCATACATAATGTCCTGTAACCGAGACAAAAATTGGTCATATGACCTAAAAACTCAAAATGCTAGGGGGCACCCTAGCCTAGTGATGCTCCTGATAGTAAGCCACAGTCTGTGCTATCATGCGCAGAAGATGGGTCCATCGTCTAGGTACGCCGATAGTATGCTGCTGCATCGGTAAAGGTAACTCGTCAATCTGTACATCCGGAAGACCACGGGTAAGGTTCTCAACCTACCCCTGCACAGCCGTAAGGGTCTCTGTGTCGCTAAGATCACGGATAATAACTCTCCGAGTAGGCTCCTCTGCCGGAGCGCAACAGGTGGTCTCAGACGAACTGCCGGACGAACAGGACCGACATCTGCAAGCACACATGAGTTCAATTAAAGTCTTGAAAGAATAAAGCACAAGAACATTATGAATGAAAACAATGAACAGTAATGTGGTTGAAGTTCTTACCAGTAGCATCCCACTGAGCACCGTCTGGCAGTACCATATCCGGATCACCCCGGAAATCCATACCAACATATGGGTACTCGAAAAAAGCCATCTCTTGGCGATCGAACCACCTAAAGAAAGCGGCATTGAAAGAAATCTGGGATTGACCTGCATGTCTGGACATGTGATCGACCCATCGCTGCATACGTGGCTCGGTAGGAGAAGGCACTCCGAGATCAATGTATTGAGGTTGCATCAGAGGGATCTTCTCCAAGGCGAAGGCAGTCAGAATCGAACCAAAACCAAAGTTCTTCAGCTTTCCGTCCTTCACCTTGTTCAATTGATTTTTCATCTGACTAAGCACTGCATCACTCCAGTTGAAGATTTTCGGTTGGAGACATTCCAAGGCGTGCTGCATATGAGACCTGTTGGCAACATGTAAAGATGCGCTACCAGCCATCCTACCAAGAGTATACAGAATGGACCTGAGAGGCCTGCTAGTAACATCACGGATAACCACCTTGCTGTCTCTGCTCGGCTGGGACCCCTCCCTGCAATACTGGTGAACATAATCTCTCACGGAATCATTCCCCCGAACTGTACCTGATAAAGAAATGGGGGCACCCCGCCTTGACAGGCCAGTCAAGAAGTAAATATCTGTCACAGTCAATGGAATAGGTTTGTTCCTGATCTGGAATACTTGGTTAATAGGATCCCAAGCATCAAGCAAGTACTGCAGTAGTGAAATCTGTGCTCTCATGCTAGAGATACGGAAAAACTTCAGTAAACCACAGTCTCGTAATGCGCCCACCGTAACAGGATCATGAAGGGCAATCATATCTTCTTCTTCATGTTCTCGTTCTCGCCATGTTAGGGCCATCTTGATCAAGAATCCCTGCAAAACAATCAAGAGAATGAGTCAGCTCCTGAAATTGATGAAAAACTGGCGAAAATTTCATCAAAATCTGCAAAAAATTGTTGCTTTTATGCCCCAAAGAAGGTGCCCAGTGTACTACCTGCGTTGGGGGACAAGCTGCCTTCAAACAGCTTGGATCCCAACGCAGTTTTCGAGTGAGGAACCTGCGTTGATCAGAGGGCGCCCTGGCAAAACCCCAGAGGCTCAATAGAACAGCAAAACAGACATGAAACAGGAAAATGAAACCATGAAAATGAAGAGCTAAGGTTTAGCTCCTACCTGGTCCAAACGGCGCTGAAAATCATCCGCAGAATCTCCCAGAATCAGCTGATGAAAATCAAGGGGAAAGAGGCTCCTCCAAAGCTCCAACAAGCAAATGCAAATGAAATGGTAAAATGAGAGGTAAAAACCCTTTTTATTTGCTTTCTTACGTAATTCGAGGTAAATATTAATGTGTTAATCTCATTTTCAAGTAAATATTACTCATTTCTAACTAGTTTGTTGCAGCAATTTGAAAATGCAGTGCTATCAGTGAAAAGAGAAGCTAGTTATGGTAAAAAATCAAAAGTAAACCATATAATTGAGCAAGGTTTGAACGCATTCAAGCTCGTTAAAAAATGAACTGCCCCTTAAAGTTTAGGGGGCATATGCCTCATCTGCATTATTATGCTGGGGGCATCCATAATCGAGCAGTTTTTGTACAGAGTTCATGCTCGTTAAAAAATAAACATAAATTGTGAGCAATATTTCCCTACAGTTCAAGCTCATCCAGAAAAAATGAACCGGTAAATAACCTTGAGAAATGTAACCTTTGACAGCCATATTAAAGTCCTTGGTCGTGTTTATATGCCGTCACCTCCATCCGTTCATTTGGCCAATCGTTCATCTCCATATGTTTGTTTACCCATTTTGAGGAACAGCTGCGAAGAGTGATTTCACTTAGCCATCCTTGTGACACTGCCGTGATTGGAAAATTCCAACCTGTACCTGGAATCTGCTGCTATCCCTGTTCATCACTCGTTCCTCAAAAGACGAGTCTTCTTTGAGCTCTTTTCACTGACTCGTAAAATATGAAAAGTTTGCCGAGTTTTGGCCTTCCAGCTCGTTAAAGCGACCGGAAAGCTATCCCTCCTCTAGATTTTAATCTTTTTGGACCTGAGGGATTATTGCACAAAAAGATCGAGCGCTTGTTTTGTTCGGCTCGTTAAAGCAATCGAAAATTCATCCCTTCTGTATTGTTTTATACTTTTTCGGACTTAAGGGATTAGATGACGAAAAAGGAATTTTGGAGTCGACTTTATGTACCTTTTCAGACTCTCTAAAAATGAAAAGGACCGAGTTATCCTTGTCGTTAGACTCGTTAAATTTATTAAATAGCGACAAACTTGTCTTTAGACGAGAACGAGTTTCCCTATCGCTAGGCTCGTTAAAACATAGCGATGGGCTTGCCCGAAGGGCAGGTTATAGAACAAGCATATGTTATCCTCCTCAAGCTTGACAAAAATAAAGAGGTACTGGTCAGCAATGACTGGGGAAAAATTGGGAGAACCTCACAGCATTAATGGTAGCAAGTCGCTCTTGAACATGACACTTTGTCCTCCGTATCACATCGGGTTGGGTTGTTTCATTCACCGGTCTCATAACCATGGTCCTCGCCACACCATCCACATTTGGGGTAATGCTACCAATCCATCACATCAGTGTCGTTATATGTTCAAGAGATGTTGTTCTGCAAAGAGTCAACCGTGTCCCATCCACTGCCATACATTGTCCTTCATCCATTTCATGACCGCCACCCTGAATCATACATCACAGTTTGTTTTCACCTCATCACAATCACTAGCTCCGTTCCGTGTCACTGATGTGGGATTCATTAAGGCCCTCCTTTGACGGATCGCTCCTTGTCGACATCAGCTCACTATCCAAGGAGTTGATCTAGGAACACCCCCTTCAGTACTTTGAAGCTTGCATGCCTCAATGGCAAGTTTCTCACTTCCGGCGACAGGTATACATCAATGACCTTCGACCAGAAGATTTTGCATGGTGGTCGACGCCAAGTCCTTTATTCCCATCATATGAATTGTACTGCCGTACCTTGAGGGTCATCATCCTTATCGGTGATTCCTCTCGCGCTTGTTAACGGTTTACATCATTGACCGGTAATCAAGCGATGTCTTTCCGTGTTCGACTTCAAGAAATTATCACACAGATCGACTTGTACATCGAGTGAAGATCGGAAGAGATTGAAGACCCCAGATCTAGTTTCATCCATCCGGGCTGCGATATATATTCAGGATATAAAGACATTTGATATGTACATCATTGCAGCAGATGATCATCCTCCTCAAAGGATGATAATTACAGCAGAGAATTATCAGTCTACCATCAGACAATCGTCTGTTCTATGTACCAAAATGTATTTATAAAGCTGAGCATGGGAATGCCCGCCTCAGCTAGATCATGAAAAAGTATGAAAGAATAATGTATTGTATTGTATCTTATTACAGGACACTTCTCGCCGATTGAATGAACTTCGGATCCTCCTAATAAAGCATTTCACCCGATAAACGACCTCATAGTTTAGGGGGCATTTGTTATAGACAATTTTGTGCCTTACAACAACAGGTATGAATTGTCAATAATCCAAGGGATCCAAAGTTCCCTAAACATGATGTTCCTACCCCTAGAGGAACAAGGTCAGCAAACCAACAGCTCTCAGATCAGTTCTCCACCTGGAAACACTCAAAAACAAGCAATCCTGAAATCAAAGCAGATGCTCCACTAGGCTTCTGCGCTGAAACACAACTCCTCCATGGTGTACCTGCGTTGCAAAGCAGGTAGAACAAAGGCCACCTGCGTTGAGCGAGATTGGACAAGTGGCACACTGAGTCATTGCTCCAAAAATGACACTTGGATCAGGGATTTCGCCTTGTGATGAGTCAGAGGCTCTGTTTCTCCAAGTGGAAGCAAAGTTCTCCAAGTGGACTCAAGAACTGAAGATCAACTGAAGAGAGAGAGGACACAAGGCAGCTACACATCAGTTGCAAGCTGACTCATCCTTTCTCAATTCATCTATGTATTGAGCTCTCTCCTATGAGCTCAGGAGGCTGGAATTTTGTGCAAAGTAATTATATGCTGTTGGTTTCACTATAGAGCTATTGGGTGATTGCTTGAGGGAGGTGAAGAGGAGAAATTCTTTCTACTGGGAGGTGTTGCTGGATTGGAGCCTTCAATGGTTGTAACACTCTCAGAACCTTTACTTCTTCATTAATAAAAGCTATTGAGGTTCTTCTATATGCTCTTGTTTCAATGATATATTGTGATAATTGTATATTTGATTTACACTAATCCCTGAATCAGTTATGATTGCATGTTGCTTGTAGTTTCCTTCTTTGCTATTTTGCAGGATCTCATTGTAGTTGGGCCAACAATAGAGCAAAGAGCTGGGAGCAAGCAGCCATAGAGAAGAGTTTGTATTCGACATTAAGCGCAAGGCAACGGTTAGTGCATTCCTTCATTCTCTTTTGCTTTCATAAAGAAGTAAACCTTCAGTAGTTTTCCTTTACAGTTGTTGCTGAGGTACTATCACCCTTAGAGTGGGATAGGGTCATCTGAATCGGATACTTTTCCCTACAACACTTCCTCTTTAGCAGGGATTGCAATAACAGTTGTAGTAGTAGATTAATTATTATTTTTTCGTAAGTGTTAAGTTAGTGTTGTCGCTATATAATTCATAGAGCAGATTTATCTGTTTTTCAGATTTATTATATGATGTCACACATGATTGATTTAAGCTGTAATGTTTGATCAGTTGGTTCAGTCATTGATATTGTTTGTGGCACGCCCGTTTCTTGGTAAAACATGAAGTGTGATTTCATTCTTGTAGAATGTGTTTTTATTTTTTCATGAGTGTTTAATTTCTGCAATTGGTTTCATTGACATTTCTTTCCATTCTTTATTTCTATCCTTGGCTATTATGTATCATCACAGATAGTGCAGAAACCTTTGAAATAAACAAACCTACCCTAGTTGACAATTAAATGGTTGTGGTTTAGCCAATTAAACAGTGATTAAACCGACACAACATTTTGGCATCATTTCCGGGGAAGGCAGTTGACGTAATAGTCAGCCAAGTGTGTTTCATTAATATAGTATTTCTAGTGCACAAGTGTTGGGCAATAAGAGAAGAGGTAAGAACCTATGGATCACTATAACATACCTGGGCGATCGCACCACTGTGATCATTAGGACACTTAGGGTGTGTGAATTTTTTGGATTTTCTTTAGACATTTTTTCCATCTTTACTAGAGCTGGGTGGTAAGACAAGAGGTAAGAACCTGTGCATCGTTCTAATATATCTGAGAGGGCTCACCACTATAGAAGCTGAGACACTTATGGTGTGAAATAAATACAAATATGGTCCATGTGTAAGGTGTAGGAGTAACGAACATACCAAAACACAACCACTCTAATAAATCACAGGAAAAACGAGTCATAAAAGGAACAAGAAGAGCACATATTTGGGGAGGAAAACATTTATTAAAGAGCTAATCTCAAAATAAGAGAAAGAATAGTCAAACTCATAGAGGGATACAAGAAAAACAGGGCCACAAATTTTTTTTACCCCCATAGTAAGGCCAGAAGCATATGGTTCCTTTGTCTCTGGACCTTATTATCCTCAAACTAGTGTAACCACTCCCAAAACGTAGACTCAATTCAAGAACAACAGGGGGAAACTAGTGGTAAGGACCTTAGGTTTGAGGGCTAAGGGGAAACCAATGGGGAACACCAAGGGCCCGAATCAAAAGAGCATTCATTGACTTATCAATATCCGGATTCAGGCAGCGCGGTGAAACAACCAGCCTTGGAGCAACCTGAGCTATCATCTCAAAATCTTCACATATATGAAAGTCACCTAGACAGTCTGAAGAAGGAGACTCATCATAGAAAGATTCAAGAGGATAAAAAATGGGGTACAATAATAAAAATAACAACAACAAAACAGATGCCACCATTACCACCTTTGAGTTCCCAATAGGCAATATAAGGGGCGAATCTCCCATGAAAAACATTCCTTTGTCAGCTCTTCCATCTTTTCAAGGATTGGTTGTAGAAGACCCTAACACCTTCTTGTTTGAATTTGATGTCTTGTGTAGGAGCTATGATTATACTTTAGATGCTAAAACGCTGAAATTGTTCCCTACTACTCTATAAGGAGCAACATTGAGATGGTTTATGGGACTAGGCTCTGCTACTATTTGGACGTGGGGCAACATGAAAGCTACATTCATATCCAAGTATCAGGACTATTGTCGGACCAAGGACCTAAGGGAAGAAATATTCAGAATGACACAGGAGGAGGAAGAAATCTTGGAGGATAATTTGGGAAAATACCATTATAACTTGCAAAGATCTAAACATAGTGATTTAGATCTAAAAATCTTGAAAACCATATTCATAAAGGGAATGAGAGATTATTTCCTTGATACCCTGGATCTATTAGGAAAGGGAGACATATCTCAGGAATCATTTGATGAGATAATAAAGCTCTGCCTAAGATGCTCGAGAGGGTCATCGAGAGGAAGAATCATGGTATAAGATGCCTATGTCAGAATACAGAAATATGCAAACGGAGGTGTGACTAGAGCTGAGATCAGAAATCTATTTGAAAACCTTAAAATTGATCTCCTCAGTACCTTATCTACTCAAATAACGACGACACAAGTGAAGAAAGCATAAGATGAAGTTGATACAACTTTAGCTGTGTTCTGCCCGAAATGTAGGGAGAAGCATTCCCTGAAGGAATGCAGAGTAAACAACATCAACTTGTGCAACATTTGTGATCTAGAGCATTCTACAGGTTATTGCCTGGAGCTTCCCAAACTAAAAGTGGTGCTCAAAGAATAAAGTAAGGAAGTTGAGTATTCCTATTTCATTGGATCTTGGAAATCATGGCAACCACGACCCCTGGGTATGTCTCAATACTTCTCTTCTTTTAATCTGTGGAATAATATATATAATGCTAAACAATCCCCTTGCTAGTATTCTACTCCTTCTCCAGCACAATTTCCTTCACCTTGGAACCAGTGGTCTCCCTCTCCACCTTTCCAATACCCTCCATCTCAGCCATATCCTTGGACTCAGAATTGGAGAGGAAATTCCCTAGGTCCAGCCCCTCCTGCAATGCCAATGCAACAACAATTACAACTGCCACCTCTTCAAACACCTGCTACTACACCTCCTATACGACCCCAATTACTTGTGCAACCTAACCCTAACCCAAACAATAAGGCATCCTAGAACATTGAGGCCCCGACTACCTTCCAGACTTATTACATCACTCCTGTTGGATGTAACAAAATTCATCTTCAGTCAGGAAAAGTGATTAACCCAAAACACTCTCCTATTATCACTGAAGAAGAGTGTGAGTCACCCAAAGAAGATACCACAGATCTTGAAGATGTTGTCACACATGTAACAACTAACTCAGGAAGGACTATTGCACCTGTAACAACCAATTCGAGTAAAGCTGATACACCTGTAATAACTGACTCGACTATGATAACTAAGGATCCTCTATATCCCCAAAGATTAGTCAAAGATGGGATGACTTTACAACCAGAATTTGATTTCCTTAGGGAGTTAAAAATTTTACACATACAGATTCCTCTACTACAGGCTATTAAAGATGTGCCTATTTATGCAAAAACAGTAAGAGATTTGTGTGTTAAAAATCCTGGGAGGAAGCCTAAGGACCCCACTACTATTCATGTGATGGGAAAGTTGTCCGAATTGATGATTGATTAGCCTCTCTTAACCAAATATAACGATCCAGGAAATCACACAGTCACTGTTTACATCGATGACAAGCCTATTACCAATATATTGATTGATTTAGGGGTAACCATTAATGTAATGAATGAGGAGATATTCACCACCTTGGGGTTACATGGACTAAGACAGACACCTATGGTGTTGGAATTAGCAGACATGTCCCATGTCAAACCTGAGGGAGTGTTAGAAGACGTAGTGATCACAGTGGATTCTTGGAGATATCCAATTGACTTCCTTATTTTACAAACTAAATCAAACTTGGGGGGGCATCCTTTGATTCTAGGGAGACCTTGGCTAGCCACTGCAAACACATTCATAGGATGCAGGTCTGGATCTATGATACTTTCATATGGCTAGGACACAAAGAACCTTAGTATATATCCCTAGAAAAACCAAATATGGATTCGGGAAACCTCTTGTGGGATGAATTTGAACCCGAATTAGATTACTCCCAGCCACTTCTCACCCTTAGGAAAGATCAATACTTCAAGGATGAGACAAAAGATGATATCATAAATATTTTTATTAGTAATTCACTTTTTTTTTACTTCTATTGAGGACTCGGGGGAGGAAGATGTTGTAGAAGACCTTCACTTTGAACAGATGAAGACCACTCCAAACGTTGCTTAGCAGTCAATCCAAACCTAACTGCTGAGAAAAACAGATTGTTGTTACAACTGTTACAAAATACAAAAAGGTGTTTGCATGGGATTATACAGACATGAAAGGGATCCATCCCAGCCTGTGCACTCACCACATATATTTAAAGGATGGCTGCAATCTAGTTAGACAACTGCAATGACGTATGAACCCTACACTAAAGGAGGTAGTGAAAGAAGAACTATAGAAAATTCTGAATGCCAACTTCATTTATCCAATTTCTAATAGTCAATGGGTATCCCCACTTGTCATTGTCCCTAAAATAATGGCAAGTGGAGACTTTGTGTAGATTATAGAGAACTCAACAAAGACACCCAAAAGGACCATTTACTTCTACCATTCATAGATTAGGTCCTTGATACCCTGTCCGGGAAGATTTTTTTTTCATTTTTGGACGGTTTTAATGGTTACAACCAGATACATATCGCCCCGAAATATTAGGATAAAACAACTTTTACCTGCCCTTGGGGAACCTTCACATACAAGGTTCTTCCTTTTGGACTCTGTAATGTGCCAACAACTTTCCAAAGGGAAATATTGGGAATTTTCTCGGATCTGTTGAATGACTATCTAGAAATCTTCATGGATGACTTTACACCTTACGGTGATGCCTTTGAAACAACATTAGTTAATTTAGAAAAAGTATTAGAATGATGTGTGCAGACTAATTCTCACATGATGGTGAATGAAGGGATTGTGCTGGGACATTTTATTTCTGCTCACGGGATTAAAGTAAACCCTACTAAGATAGAGGTAATCTTGAAAATCCCAATTCCCAAGACACAAAACAGGTACGTAGTTTTTTGGGTCATGCAGGGTACTATAGGAGGTTTATAGATTTTCTTTTTCAAAGATTGCATCTCCTTTATTCTCCTTACTTACGAAAGATGTGGAATTTGTATGGACAGGGAAGTGCGAGCATGCCTTTATGGAATTAAAGAACTGTGTATCAACAACTCCTATTTTGCGAGGACCAAACTGGAGTTTGTCATTTCACATAACTACAAATGCATCTGATACTGTTGTGGGAGATGTATTGGGTCAACTTGGAGGATAGAAAATCGTATGTTATCTATTACATAAGCAAGAACTTGACTCTAGTTGAACTCAATTACATGGTGACAGAAAAAGAGTTCCTTCCAGTAGTGCATGCCATAAACAAATTTCGACACTACATCACATGATATAAAGTGTTTGTACACACTGACCACTCTGCCATTCGCTTTTTAATGAATAAACCAGTCACTAATGGTAGGATTACATGGTGGTTATTCATGTTACAGGAGTTTGATATAACAATCCTAAATAAACCTGAGAAAGATAATGTAGTGCCTTATTTTCTTTCTAGGTTAATTACTGGTGATGAAAGCATGCCTCTTGAAGATTCTTTTCATGATGAAGAACTTTTTTCTATTTCAACTCACTCATCGTGGTATGCACACATAGCTAATTATCTTGCTGCAGGAAGATTTCCACAATACCTATCCTCCAGAGAAAAGAAAAGAATTGTCCAGCAAAGTGTTAGATATTCGTGGATTGAGGGAAATCTCTATCACACTAGGCCAAATCATCAGATTAGGTGTTATGTGAGGGAGGATGAAATATTTGATATCCTTAGAGATTGTCATGAGGAACCTTATGGAGGACACTTTACAGATAAGAGGACATGATACAAGGTGCTCTCAATAGGATACTATTGGCCCACAATATTTCAGGATGCTAAGAAATTCGCAAAGGGATGTGACAGTTGCCAGAGAATGGGTCAACCACTCCAGTAAAATGAGATGCCATTACGACCTCAAATAGTTTTAGAGCCATTTGAGAAATGGGTCTTGGATTTTGTAGGACCAATTAACCCTTCATCCCAACAAAAGTCCTACATCTTGGTCTGCACAAACTATGTCACAAAATGGGTTGAGGCGAAGGCATTGACCAGAGCCATAGAGCAGGTTGTTTCAGAATTTTTGTTTGAAGACATTTTTGTTCACTTTGGGATACCCAGAGAAATAGTGATAGATGGAGGGCCCCAATTCACATCTCATTTGATTCAGAAGCTAGTTGAAAAATACAAAATCTGTCATAGGATTACTTCACCTTATCATCCACAAGCGAATGGCCAAGTGGAGAGCACCAACAAGGTTATTGAGGGAATTCTTACCAAGATTGTGGCCAACCATTAGAGGAATTGGGTTGATAAAATTCCAGAGGCGTTGTGGGCATACAAGACTACATGGAGGAATACTACAAGATTCTCACCATACGAATTAGTGTATGGTAAAAATCCTTTATTTCCCATAGAGTTCGAAATCAAGACATTAAGAACAACGTTATAGGTGAATTTGGATTTGGAAAAAACACAAAAAAATGCTACAGGTGAACTCGTAGCTGGAAACAACACAGAAGCAACGGTTGAATTAGCTCAATGAGCTAGATGAGAAAAGGCTAGATGCTATTAAGAAAACAGACATCATTCAACAACAAAGGGTTAAGTGGCACGATAGATTCATTAAAAAGAAGAAGTTTCAAAAATGAGATTGGGCTCTATTATATGATTTGATATTCAAGGATTTCAAGGGGAAGCTCTACACCAGGTGGTTAACTCCTTATGAAGTTAACACAGTATTTGACGGTGCCCATTAGCAAGTAATGGTGTCCTACCACTGTCAATGGTAACTAAATTCACAATCCCATATATATATATGTATATATTTTCCCAGGGAAAAATCGTAATTTTCAATTATAGTGGAAAATTACATGTTGTAGATGCCATTGGCATGTGTTGTACGAGTGATCGAAGTCATCTAAAAGTAGAAAGTCCGTAGTAGTCTGTACAATAAAAACCTAGGAAGGGTATACCATAATGTATCTGTATGCATATACATATATGTTACAAAATTTCAATAATAACCAAGAAATCACATCTGTGAGTCACTGTTTATTTGTCTCAAAAAAACTATGGTAATTTAGGGCCTATCATCCCTTTGTAGATCCTATTCAATATATGGCCTGTGGTAGAACTAATAGGCCTGCCCCTGTCTTTCCTCCTGTATCAGCCATTCCCCTCTGGGATGGTGCGCTGCCTCTTTAGAAAGCTGATCCGCAAATTTGTTGCGCTCCTTGTAAATATGAGAACATGAAATCTGATCAAAATGTGTTTTTAAAAACAATGCATCATCCAAAATGTTCCTGAGTGTGTGAACATGGCATGTAGTAATGCAATTGAACCAATTTATGACAATATTAGAGTCCCTAAAGACTTGTAATTGTCTGCAGTTTTGGTATAATGCAAAGTATAATAGATGTTGAAGCGAAAGGAGCTCAGTGAAATTGTTTGTGCCAGCACCCAATCCCATACAGATGTGGAAGATGTGCGTCTCGGATAGGTGTAGTAGAATCCCCCCCCCCACACCCCTAGTCTTGAGCAGAGCCGTCAAAGTAGGCCCAAAGGTGAGCTTGGTCAATAACCTCCATGATGATTATTCGAATCGTGGCAGACTGTTCATCATCCAAAATTTCATTGTAATTTTTGCATATTTTCAGGACAATAAGAGGCCATCTAATGTGTTTGCAGTGAAAAATGATGTTATTTCTGCAGAGCCATATGTTCCAGCAAAGAATTAAAGGGAGATTTCAGGATTTCATGGTGGGGGCAGCATTCTACCAGCTGTTCCAAGAATCCTTTATACTATCCCCTTCCCATCGTTGACAGATATTTAGCATGGGCAACACCTATTCCCAAAGTTGTTGTGTGATGGTGCAAGATAGGAATAAGTGATTGTTCGATTCCTCCTCCCATCGACATAGTACACACAAGGATGGACCCTGGAAGGATCGTTTCCTAATATTAGTACCGGATGGAGTCTTGTCCATGATGACGTTCCACTTGAGAAGACGTGTGTGTGGTGGGCCTTTTAATTTCCTTAATTAGCTTTCAAGTGTCTTGGGCTTATGAGCTGCATGGATGATAGGGTATCTATCTTTTGGTGTGTATCTCTCCCTCATAGTTGGAGCCTAGATCGGTTCATCCTCATTGTCCCTGAGCCTCACATGAGATTTAGTTAAAGCATTTGTGTATTGCCTCCACTCCATACTCCACTGATAAGGTATACCAAGATCATCAACAGAAAGCCAAGCTTGTTGATAAATGGAAGTATTCAATAGGTCCTCTATATGGGCAATGGTAGCCATGCCTCTATGGTTTAGGAAAGCTATTAGTTTTGGAGGTAGGTTGTACAGGTTTCCACATCCGATCCATGGGTCAGCCCCGATGTGGACAGCCTAACCATTACCAATTCGCCAAGTGAGTTCACTCCTGATAATGGGAAGAGTATGAATGACATTTTTCCATGTCACTGATATTCTTTGTTTGTTCCAAGATGATAGCCGAACCCATTCCATAATATTACGAGGCCAGATATATTTATAGGTAACAACTTCTTTTCATAGGCTTTTATGCTTTAGGAGAAGCCAACCTAACTTGGCCGCAAGTGCCTGAGAAAAAGTAGAGAGATTCTTGAGGCCCCATCCACCCCATTTTTTTAGGACTGCAATTCTTCTCCATTTAACCCATGCAAAGGGTTTCCCTTCCTTGTGCCCCTTCCATAAGAAATTGTAGCATATCCTTTGAATCCGAGATAAGATACCTTGAGGAATCCAGGAAAGAGACATCCAATAGATCGGGGTGGCTTCTAGAATAGATTTTATGAGCACCAGACGACTTGCTCTAGATAGTAGTCGATGGCTCCAGTTGTTCAATATTCTTTCAACCTTGGCCACTAACCAAGTCCAATCAGCTATTTTGTATCCATGAGATTTTATCCTGAATCCCAGGTATTTCAATCCATCCACCAGTTGTAATCTCTGGAAGGGAAATTTTTTGTATGCTTGACAGGATTCCTAAGGGGAGCAAGCAGAAAGGGTGATGGTGGATTTGGATCTGTTTATTTCCATCCTCGTTGCTATGCTAAATAAAAGCAGCACCTCGGAGAGAGTATTATTGTCTTGTATGCCTCCATTAAGGAAGATCAGAATATCATCCACGAACAACGAGTGTGTGAGAGTGCACTGATCCATGATCTTGAGTCCCATAAGCCTACCAGATCTTCTTTCCGATGAGATCAACCTACTTAACCCTTCCATCACAATCAGGAAGAGCAACGAGGATAATGGGCATCCTTGTCAGAGTCCTCGTTCCACATGAAAAGAATAGGAGGCTGATCCATTTATGAGAGTATCGAATGAGATAGATGTAATGCAACACATGATCCATCTAATGAATGGGATAGGGAAAACCATGTGAGTAAGAATCATCCTTATGTAAAGCCAACTGACTCAATCAAAAGCCTTAGAGAGATCTATTTTGAGTATGGTGCCTTTCAGATTCTTCTGCTTGATGGAATGAAGGAATTCCTAGGATGTGCCTATGGCTTCATGGATCTGACGGTTATGGAGAAAGGAAAATTTTTCAGGGGATATATGGTCAGATAGGATCGGTATGATTCGGTTGGAAATAATCTTGTAGAGGCAGTTGCAGAGAGAGATGGGTCGAAAGTCGCTGAAAGATTGAGGGGAGTCCATCTTGGGAATCAGGGCAATGAAGATGGTATTTATGGCTTCATACATTCTCCCTGATTTTCTGCATTCCTCAATCACCTTGAGTAGGTCTGGGCCAATAATGTCGAAAAATGTTAGATAGAATTCCACTGACCATCCGTTCGGCCCCAAAATTTTATCCTTCTTGAACCAATTCAATGTACTCTTCAGTTCCCCCATGGTAAATGGTTTGATAAGGTCCTCCTCAAAGTCTAGCTCCACAAATCTAGGGAAATGCCCCACAATGCGAATAATATCTGCAAGTGTTGCACCTGGTGGGGCTTTGAAAAGCTGCTTGAAGTGTGTATTTCCCATCTGTGCCAGCTGATTATAGGTGTTGGCTATCTGCCCATGTTCTGTGGGCATCTGCCATATAGTATTGCAGGCCCTCCTTCCATTGGAAAATTTATGAAAGAACTTGGTGTTTCCATCCCCAGCTTGTAGCCATATCGCTCTGCTCTTGAGCCTCCATGTCTCTTCCCGATCCAGCAAAATCTTGGATCTTTGGGCTTCCAAGCCTGTTAAATGAAGTTTAGCTTCTACTGAGGTGTACCCTCTGCCTTGGTCATCCGTTAGCGAATCCAACTGTCTTTCAATATCACAGAGAGTTTGCTCCTCCCTGGCCTTTTTCCCCATTGCCCAGGATATAGAGAGTCTTTTAAGATTTACCAGATTACGACAAAAACCCTCAGCCACACAGAGATCATTTGTTAGGGGATGATCTCTCCAATACTCTGATACTAACCTAAGATAATTAGGGTCCTTTAACCAGGTCGAGTTGAATTTAAAGGATGACCTGGGCTTTCTTGTAGGACCAGCCAGTTCCAAATAGATGGGGGTATGGTCTGAGATCCCACTAGAACCCACCCACTGCCTATAATTTGTGAAGGTTTCTAACAGGTCTTCATGAATGAGAAACCGATCCAATCTTCTACCTAGTGCTGCTTCTCCTGTCCTTCTGTTGTGCCAAGTTGGCAACTTTTTGTTCATGGGGATATCAATAAGGTGGTGCTGCTCCAATAGCATTTCTAGCTGGTCCGAGAGTGGATCCAACTGTGAATGATGTCCCCAGGATTCTTCATGACCAATGGTAAAATTTAGGTCTCCGCCTAATATAGTAGAGTTGTCTATCAGGGGGTGCCCTAATAACTTGTGCCAGAAGTCCAGTCTGCTATGATTAGGGGCATATATATTAATAATGTGGAGATTCCTACCCAGTTCTGCAGAGAAAATTTCCATACCCAGGAACCCATGCCCACCCCAAGTAGAGGTAATCTTGATGGTACAGGGATTTACCCCTAGATAAATACCCCCTGAATGCCCTACGACAACTAATGCCTGAAAGATCCATATAGGCATCATAGCTTGAAGGGTCCTAGCTATCTGCTCAACCAAGCCTAGGGTCTCTTGAAGAAATATGATATCACAGGGCTCAGAGTCCAAAATCCTCTTCAGAGCTAATTTTTTTGGAGGGCTAGCTAAACCCCTAAAGTTAAAAGATACCCACTTTATGGAGAAACCCTTCCATGGGTATCATGTGCTCTAAGTACCCTTTCAATAGTGTTTTGTCTGCCTAGGGCCACATCAGCCCTTGAAAGCTTGATGGCTTTAGGAATCTTGGAGGGCCTCCCCCGGGAGGGTTTGGGCTCCGCATTAGTGGAGGAGATACCCAATCCAAATGATTCAGGGAGTACCAGGATGCGAGATCGGAGGTTGTAGGAATATGTTCACGATGCAGAAGGGGATACAAGGGGGCCGCAATTACCAGGAGTGTGTACAATCGGGGGTGTAGTGGAGAAGATGGTCAGAGGAGGGTCGAGCGAACAATTGATAAGAGTGGTCTTCATGTAAGGAATGGATGCAGAAGAAGCCATAGATAAAATGAAATTAGTAAAATTTAAAGCAGAGGAATAGAGGGGAGGATCAATACCTGTAGATGGAGTAGCCGTTGTAGTAGACCAGGATCTAGTCATGGGCGGGGAGATAGGTGAAACCTGGGTAGTGCACGATAGCCAAACAGTGTCCCCAGCCGCTGCCAATGGACTATCCGGACCTGAGGGCTACTCATCCACTATCGGGTCTTTAGACTACAAATGCTTCTTACCCTTGGAAGCGAGAGGAGATGATGGCGAGATAAGTGGGCATTATTTGAATAGATGCCCAACCTTGTGGCATCTTTTGCACCGGAAGGGAATGCCTTCATAATCAAGGATTTTTCTGCGCGAATAATGCCTCCAGTGGAGGGTTATCTGCTCCTCCAATTCCTCCCTAGTATCTAAATGAGCTAGAATATGAGCCATGATCATATTTCCAGAGGATTCATAGGTCTTATTATGCTCCAGATAAGTTCCCAGTGCATTACCAAAGTGTTTGAAAACATCCTCATACCAAAATTGCATAGGAAGCCCTGGTAAGCGAACCCATATCGACCCAGCGCCTAACTGTTCCCTTTTAGGGTCAAATAGGGGGTTCCATTTTTTCAGCACAACAGGTGCAAGTTCGATGTGCCAAAATCTCGAGAGGATCCAATTAGTATACTCCTCCCTATGGAAACTAAGAGCAAACCACCCTCGCGTGAGGACTCGGATCAAGGGAAATTCTTTGAGGATTGAACCCCATATTTCCATGGTCCATCGTTGCACTCGCTCCACAGAGTAGTTCCGCCCTCGAACGTGTCCCACCAAGACCCTGTTGGTCGTGTCCACCACTTTGCCCATCGTAAGGTCTTTCCCAAAAGAGAGGTTAATGTCCTTGTCTGTTACCTTTAAGCACCTCCCATTCTTGACATTGTTGGACTGGCGAGCCGTTAGGTAGTCCCAGAAGGGACCCCTGATACCTTAGTAAATCACTTGTAGAGATGGGGGAGTACTTTTAGGGTTTGGGACAAGCGTGATGCAACAACTCGAGGGAATAGGGAAACTATGAGTGGGACAATTAGGGTTAGGAATAGCACATCCTGCCGGTGAGGAGAAGTGGGGGTTTGATGTCTCAAATTATGAGATTCCTGGGGAGATGGGGGTACCAGATGGAGG
Source organism: Pinus tabuliformis (assembly GCA_031772625.1). Classification (NCBI taxonomy): domain Eukaryota; kingdom Viridiplantae; phylum Streptophyta; class Pinopsida; order Pinales; family Pinaceae; genus Pinus; species Pinus tabuliformis. The sequence continues at coordinate 357,780,304 of CM062816.1, forward strand.
AACAGAATGAGGAAGGTCAGGAAGCAGAGAGTCAAATGAGGGTGATGGATGAAGGCAAGCTCCGATGAGTTTGAGGATTGCCATGGAGAGCGAAGGATAGTCCAAATCGGATGCGGCATCTAGTGCAACAGTGGGCAGTAGGTGGGGCATAGATGGCCTAGGGCAGTTCAGGAAGGATTCTGAGCAGACAGCAGGCGAAAAGATGAGCCAAAGAAGCCAGAACCTAACACGATGCAAGGGCATGACCATCTCCTCGTAGGGATTTGGGCCCGCTGAGTAGTGATGACATATTGTTCCATACCGGCTGTTAAGATGGAGGTTAGTGGATGGTAACGGTCGCGCGCAAATGTTGGGGTCAGACCACAAACCGTAATACCAAGGAGACCGTAGGTAGGAGACTGGAAGGTGCGATGAAAGAGGCACCCGTGAAGTTTATCCTAGTCCCCGAGGTGCAAGAATGCGAAGTCACAGGGTCTCCATCATCGCCATTCTAATATATATATATATATATATAATATATATATATATATATATATATATATATATATATATATATATATAAACAAAAAATATATATAAAAAAATGTGTGATAAAACTATGTAAATAAGAATTTGACTGTGAAAACCTCTTATAGGGGCGCAGGCAGACAAATTGTGATAGTTGAAAACCACCACGTGGTGATTGTTACACATTCTTATCTTTCTGTAACAACATCATTTATCTCATGCACATCTTACAATATGTTGTTATGAGTTTTAGCCTTTTCTTGTTCTTCACAAATTTTGGTAAGCATTTGTAAAGATTAGTATAAATAAGAATATGTTGTAGAAACAGTGTTAGAAATTGTATTTGATGTTACATGTGTAACAACTGACAACCTGCAATAGTGACCCAGGTGAAATCATCTGCCACAATAAATAACATTCATCAGCATCTTGCTACAGGAGCAAATGACACAACCAACATGTCATCGCCAGAATTAATTATATCGCTGGTACCTTTTCGCCAATCCCTTTTTGCCACATCACCTCAGGTACATCACACAAAATGTATATTGCTTTTTCCTCTGTTTAACATTTATGGAAATTAATATGGCACTTTCTTTGATTTTCGTTGCATTAAACTCGGGGGGAGGGTGAATCATTTCGCAATCTATGATTTAAAACTAAAATTAAAAGTGACAACCCTGTAATCATTATTAAACCCTGCAATTATTGTTATCTCTTTATGCCAATCATGCCAAGGACTAAATCACATTTAAGCCAGACCTCCATGATCCAGGATCAATAATGAGATCATAATGTGTGTAGTACGATCCCCTTGATCTGACATTCCTGCTTTTATTGCCTACCTCATTGCCTTGATATCAACCTCAACGAAGCATTGCACCCTCACTTCAAAATTCTCAGAGAAAACACAGAGTGCAGTAACTGAAACAGAAATGGGAGGAGTAGCAGTCCAACACGAGCCCAATTTGACTGAAGCATTGGAAAATTTCCTTGAGGCATGCCAGATTTTTAAGGAAGCAAGATGGTTTGAGTTCTTTGAGCGACTTAAGGGATCAAAGGAGTCGGTTGCCATGGAATTCACTAAAAACCTGGACATAAACTAGACAGAGGTTAGGGAGTTGAAGCTAGAAGTTACGGAAGAAGTAATTGCCTGAGTAATAGCATTGCGGGCCAAGGGAAAAAGGTGGTTTAACCAAAATATTAATGACCCCTCCCTTAAGGTGGAATTCCTACGAGGAGAAGAGAAATTGGAGAAAAAAGGCAGGGGAATTGACAGGTTATCACTCCCTCAGCCATGGGGAGATGTTGCCCTATACATCATCAAGTACATTACTTGTGAAGGAAGGGAAACAATCATGTTCAATTACCATTTTCCATTGTTAAACCACCTTCGACACAGGCAGTTGGTCAATCTCCCATATTTCCTGCTAGAAAATATAAGGCACATGTCTGTTGCCGTGAAGATTGTTGCACACCCAAAGAGTTGTGTTACCAACCACGACCTCATCAAGTTAATTGTGCTGGATGCATTGAATCGTCAAGGCAGGAGTTGGGAGGTGTTTATGAGTAGAAAGACGAGGACTTCTTGCTGAAGGCAAGTTGAAATCCTTGATGACGCTCCAAGGGAAGCTAGGGAGACTAAAGAACAAGGGAAATCCTTAGGAGGTAGGATTAAGAAAAGATCAGTGGAGAAGCCGATAGGTGGCAGGATACCGAAGAAGAGGCTGAAAGTCATCTCACAGCCAAAACCTTCACCTCCATCCAGAAAGGAGTTGAGCAAGCACAAAGACACAGGGAACAAGCGTGTCGGTGTGTTATATTACACTGGGAGCAACGGTGAATAGACTAGACAAAATCGAAAGTGTTATAATTTACCAGTGTGTCGTATTACTCAGGTAGCACTGGTGTGTTATTTTATAGATGGCACATCGTGCTACATATAGTCATTTAAAAAAAATGGAGAGGGCTGAAAAGTTTTGGATCTAATTCAATAAGTGATTCCCCTACTTTATATTCAAAACACCCTATATATAGTAAGTACACAAACCCATTAAATCTAAAATGTTTAAATTGAAAAACTCTAATTGTGAAGTGGTAGAGAAAGTTAAACCCTAATGTGAAATTTTATAGGAAGAAGCAAGGGTTTAAGGTAAGTATTGAATTTTTTTGTTTTTTGTTTTGTTTTGTTTTTTGTTTGTTTGTTTTTTTTTTTAAATTTAAATAGGAACAAAGATCATAAAAAAATTTACTAGTAAAATCTATAGTAAATTTTTTATTATACATGGTTTTTAATTTATTTTTTTCTCAGAATTGTGAATAAATCTAACAAAAATTGTAAAATATTTTAACAGTAAAATTTAAAATTATTGCTATCTAGGATTTTGAGTGAATCACCATACCTTTCAACTTCTGATCTTTCGGCAGATCCAAAATATTTTGCAGCTCTGATATGATCTTCTCTTGCAAATGATCTCTCTTTTAATTAAACCCTAACAGAAATTGTAAATTTTTTTATTAGTAAAATAAGCAATAAAATTTAAAACTTAGTATGTAGATTTTTGAGTGAATCACCATACCTTTTAGTTTCTGATCTTCTGAATAGTTCTGTTGCTCCATAGTATTATGATGTTGTTGCATAGTGCTCTTGGTATATCTCTGTTGCAAATCACTCCCTTGAAATTTTGGGTAAAATAATGAAATGATGAATAACTTTTTACTAATTAGATTGCATTTTTTTATTATTTAATTTCTCCGCACATCAGTGCATTTGATAGTCAAGCCTACCAGCGAATTTATATAAAAAGTGCACCAACATTTATGAGGCGCCATATTTTTCAATGCACTGACATGATTCAATTTTTTTTCAGTTTTGAAATTCCGAAACAGTGAAAATATATATATATATATATATATATATATATATATATATATATATATATATATATATAGATATTTATGCAATGGTGTGTTCTATATTTAAAAGAGAATTCAGATAATTGAATTCATTTTTATTTTCTATATTCAGGAAACAGTTGCATACCTGTGTTGTTTTTTATTTAAACATACCAATGTGTTTTTATGTGAAAGAGCATTGACATGATAACTTATTTTTTATTTTTATTTTTTCGGAATGTCGGAAACCGGTGCAGGGATTATTTTGAACACCCTAGTGATCTTATTATTTAAACGGACATGTACGATTTATTCCTATTATCACACTAGTGGGGTTTAAAAGCTATCTGAAATTTATTTTCATGTAAAATGGCACATTATTCTCAAATTATCCTTTAGGATGCATCCACATGAATTACAATAGTTCATAGTATATATTTTCTGCTTAAAGTCGCCTTGTTCTTGAAAAATATTTTCAAAACTATATTGAAATTCATATTGTGGTTATATGGTTCTCGTGATTAATTTTAGATATTCACACAAAATTTTATTTCTGATTTTTCTCAAATACAAGGAAAAAATCTCAATAATATCAAATGTAAGTTCAAATTTTATTTATATTGTGATTATCTAATTGATTTTTTTTTTTTAAATCCATGTCAATTTGAATAAAAATATGTGCTAATGATTTGCAGGATCCAAATTTAGAATCGAGTTCAAATGCAGAAAATATTACTCAATATTATTTTCAAAAACGTCGAAAGCTCTTATCAAGAGCAGCATATCAAAAGCAATTGGTAGATGAAAATGGACAACCTCTTCACCCTTCCAATTGGAAGATGGCATCTTCTAGCCGCAATCCCTAATAAAAGATGGTAATAATTGTTTGTTATATTGAAATTTCAACAAACCAATTGCATTATCTTGCTTACTAATATCATTGATATTGTACTAATGGTGTTCAATATTTTTTGAAATTAGGATTCTAGTGATGATGAGTGACCCACCTACCATCTTCCAATGCACCCCACTACAATGTCAAATCGAGAGAATGTTTCATTAAGAGAAATACTCGGAGAAGAAGCATACAAATAATGGTTGAATCAACCACCTATTCAATTCCCACTACATCTAGATTCACCAATTAGGAATGACTACAACAATAGTAGTTCTTCATCACAATTTGGAAATGGAGGCAATCAAATGGAGGTTGGTATGGATGATTACTTACGGGATATGAATTCCATGGAAGCAATGTTGTTAGATGCATTCCAGAACGATGAGTTAGGGGATGATGCTCATATCACTAATACCTTATTCGAAAGCCTGAAATATGCTTCCACCACCCCTCTCTTTGGACTTGGCGGCAAGTCAAAGTCTACTCAAATAGGGACAATAATGTTGTTGTACAATTTGAAAGCAAATTTTGGCATGTCAAATGCATGTTTCTCGGTAATAAATAGCTAATTGAGTTGCATGATCGATCAAGTTCCTTATATTTTGTCACACAATAAAATTTTAAAATGGTCGATTTTATGAATGTTAGATAATGGCATTGTACAATTATATTCCTCACAAACTACAGTATATTAAAAAATAAGGTTATTTCGAGAGAAAATTCGTGTCGGGTAGCAGTGAAGAGGCAAAGCAGTTGTTGAAAATGTTGGGTGTCGAATACATATCATATCATGCATGTCTGAATGATTGTATTATTTATAGAGGAGAATATGAAAAAAAAGAGATATGTCTGAAATATGGGCATGATAGGTATCGTAATTAAAAAAAAACAGGTAAATCACATGGTCCTCCTCATAATATATTGAGGCACACACATATAATCCCATGGATTCAAAGACTCTTTCATTGCAAAGAATTAGCTATGTTGCAGGGATGACATGCCTCACACAAAAGTGGTTCAACTGTTATGCGAATCCCAACAAATTCAATAGCCATGAAGCATAAAGCGGATAATTGGCCTGAAAAATTCAAGGATGAAGTGTGAAGTCTATGACTTAGCATAGTCATGGATGATGTCAACCCATATTCCCTCCAAAACACCAACTATTCTATTTTGCCTATAGTAGTTATCAATAACAATATCCCCCCCATGTTTGTCCGTGAAGAATGAACATCTGATGCTGGCTGTCATAGTCCCTAGTGTTGTAGGGAAAAGTATCCGACTCGGATGACCCTAACCCACTCTAAGGGTGACAGTTCCTTAGCAACAACTGTAAAACAAACTAATGAAAGTTTACTTCTTTATGAAAGCAAAAGAGAATGGAGGAAGCACTAACCGTTGCCTTGCGCTTAATGTCGAATCCAAACTCTCCTCTTTGGCCGCTTGCTCCTAGCTCTTTGTCCTTCTGCTCGCCCAGCTACAATGAGATTCTGCACAATGACAAAGAAGGAAACTACAAGGGGCATGCAATCATAACTGGTTCATGGATTAGTGTAAACCAAACATGCAATCATCACAATATATAATTGAACAAAAGCACATAGAAGAACCTCAATAGCTTTTATTAATGAAGAAATAAAGGTTCTGAGAGGATTACAACCATTGCAGGCTCCAACCCAGCAACACCTCCCAGCAGAAAGAATTGCTCTTCTTCACCTCTCTCAAACAATCACCCAATAACTCAAGAATGAAACCAACAGCATATCATTACTTTGCACAAAATTCCAGCCTCCTGAGCTCATAGGAGAGAGCTCAATATATAGATGATTTGAGAAAGGATGAGTCAGCTTGCAACTGATGTGTAGTTGCCTTGTGTCCTCTCTCTCTTCAGTTAATCTTTAGTTGATCTTCAGTTCTTGAGTCCACTTGGTGAACCTTGCTTCCACTTGGAGAAACAAAGCCTCTGACTCATCACAAGGTGAAATACCTGATCCAAGTGTCATTTTTGGAAGATTCCAAAGCTATGACTCACTCTGCCACATGTCCAAACTCGCCCAACGCAGGTGGGCTTTGTTCTGCCTGCTTTGCAACGCAGGTACACCATGGAGCAGTTGTGTTTCAGCGCAGAAACCCAGTGGAGCACCTGCTTTGATTTCAGGATTGCTTGTTTTTGAGTGTTTTCAGGTGGAGAAATGATCTGAGAGCTGTTGGTTTGCTGACCTTGTTCCTTTAGGGGTAGGAACATCATGTTTTAGGGAACTTTGGATCCCTTGGATTATTGACAATTCATGCTTGTTGCTGTAAGGCACAAAATTGTCTATAACAGATGCCCCCTAAAGTATGAGGTCGTTTATCGGGTGAAATGCTTTATTGAGAGGATCCGAAGTTCATTCAATCTGCTGAGAAGTGTCCTGTAATAAGATACAATGCAATACATTATTTTTCATACATTTTTCATGATCTAGCTGAGGCGGGCATTCCCATGCTCAGCTTTATAAATACATTTTGGTACATAGAACAGACGATCGTCTGATGCTAGACTGATAATTCTCTGCCGAATTTATCGTCCTTCACTGATAATTCTCTGCCGAATTTATCATCTTTTGAGAAGGATGATCATCTGTTGCAATGATGCACATATCAAATGTCTTTATGTCCTGAATATATATCGCAGCCCGGATGGATGAAACTAGATCCGGGGTCTTCAATCTCTTCCGATCTTTACTGGATGTACAAGTCGATCCATGTGAGAATTTCTTGAAGTCGAACATGGAAAGACATCGCTTGATTACCGGTCAATAATGTAAACCGTTAACAAGCGCGAGAGGAATCACCGATAAGGATGATGACCCTCAAGGTACGGCAGTACAATCTACATGGTGGGAATAAAGGACTTGGCGTCGACCACCATGCAAAATCTTCTGGTCGAAGGTCATTGATGTATACCTGTCGCCGGAAGTGAGAAACTTGCCATTGAGGCATGCAAGCTTCAAAGTACTGAGGGGGGTGTTCCTAGATCAACTCCTTGGATAATGAGCTGATGTCGACAAGGAGCGATCTGTCAAAGGAGGGCCTTAATGAATCCCACATCAGTGACACGGAACGGAGCTAGTGATTATGATGAGGTGAAAACAAACTGTGATGTATGATTCAGGGTGGCGGTCATGAAATGGATGAAGGATAATGTATGGCAGTGGGTGGAACAGGGTTGACTCTTTACAGAACCACATCTCTTGAACATATAACGACACTGATGTAATGGATTGGTAGCATTACCCCAATTGTGGATGGTGTGGCGAGGACCATGATTTTGCGATCGGTGAATGAAACAACCCAACCCGAAGCGGACGGAGGACAAAGTGTCATGTTCAAGAGCGACTTGCTACCATTAATACTGTGAGGTTCTCCCAATTTTTCCCCAGTCATTGCTGACCAGTACCTCTTTATTTTTGTCAAGCTTGAGGAGGATAACATATGCTTGTTCTATAACCTGCCCTTCGGGCAAGCCCATCGCTATGTTTTAACGAGCCTAGCGATAGGGAAACTCGTTCTCGTCTAAAGACAAGTTTGTCGCTATTTAATCATTTTAATGAGTCTAACGACAAGGAAAACTCGGTCCTTTTCATTTTTAGAGAGTCTGAAAAGGTACGAAAAGTTAACTCCAAAATTCCTTTTTCGTCATCTAATCCCTTAAGTCCGAAAAAGTTTAAAACAATACAGAAGGGATGAATTTTCGGTTGCTTTAACGAGCCGAACAAAACAAGCGCTCGATCTTTTTGTGCAATAATCCCTCGGGTCCAAAAAGATTAAAATCTAGAGGAGGGATAGCTTTCCGGTCGCTTTAACGAGCTGGAAGGCCAAAACTCGGCAAACTTTTCATATTTTACGAGTCAGTGAAAAGAGCTCAAAGAAGACTCGTCTTTTGAGGAACGAGTGATGAACAGGGATAGCAGCAGATTCCAGGTACAGGTTGGAATTCTCCAATCACGGCAGTGTCACAAGGATGGCTAAGTGAAATCACTCTTCGCAGCTGTTCCTCAAAAAGGGTAAACAAACATATGGAGGTGAACGATTGGCCAAATGAACGGATGGAGGTGATGGCATATAAAACACGACCAAGGGCTTTTAATATGGCTTACAAAGGTTACATTTCTCGAGGTTGTTTACCGGTTCATTTTTTCTGAATGAGCTTGAACTGCTAGGGAAAGATTGCTCACAATCTACGTTTATTTTTTAACGAGCATGAACTTCTGCACAAAAACTGCTCGATTCTTGCGTTTATTTTTTAACGAGCATGAACATTGCTAAAACTGCTCGATGATGCCCCCAGCATAATAATAATGCAGATGAGGCCCATGCCCCCTAAATAATAAGGGGACATTTCATTTTTTAAAGAGGTTGACATCGCAAAGAACTATCCTCTTTTACTCCTTATTTCATTTTTTAAACGAGGTTGACTTGAGAAAGGAACTATCCTCGAAACTTTTAGATCCATTAAAAATAGAAGGCTTCATATCCCGTTGCATCCAACTCCGCAAGATTACTTGGCGGTGGTGGGATAAAAGTGTCCATTGACGGAGGGCCTTTTGGGAAAATTACTCCGATATATTGGATAGGATGATTGCTTCCATGGATCGATGGAATGCTTCTTGTGTTGGATGGCGGCTCAACTTCTGTCGAAGTTGTTGTCGAACTGCCTGGTCGACCTTTTCTTTCACCATTCAACGGCTGTGGATTCCCACGGCTTTTGTTTAATGTCGAAATTAAAGCATCATCTTGGTGCTTAAAACTTGACAACATCATGACTTGTGATGGGGAAGCATTTCCACTGTCAACCAGATTCTGACTTGGGTCGGGAAACGGATCAGTTAATACGGCTGGAGTGTGCGGATTCTTTACGAATCTCTTGAACTCAGCTTTGTACGGACAATCTGCCGTCCGATGATCGTCGTCACATATGTGACACGGAGGCCGTTTCCTATTCCTAGGAGAGTTTGAAGAATTTTTCTTAGGGGATGACCCACCTTGTTTATTCTTCCTCCCTTTGTTTTGATTCTTCTTGCTTCCTGGTTGATAGGTTTCTTTGCCCTTATCTGTCGATACGGCATTTACTTCCGAAGCAAGAACTTCTTCATGCGCATTTTGATTCGAATCCTTACGGGCCTTCTTTTGATTGGTCCTTTTCGGATTCGTGTTTGCCGCGCCAATCACGCCATCGCCGGCATGAGAGTCACTGTTTGATTTAGCAGGAGGAGGGATTGAAAACTCTGGTCTAGGGGCGTCTGGTATTTTGTCATAGAGCGTGCCAGACTGAGTATATACTAAATCCAAGTATTGTGCACGAGCGATAACTTGCTCTTCTGTTACGACTCCTCCCTTTGCTACATCTTCCGTTATAGCCGGAAGTAATGACTTTATAAACCACTCAGCTAAAAGCTGATCAGGAACGTATGTTTTAACCATTCTTCGTCGACGTCGCCACTCATGTATATGATCTGATATATGAGTTGCGGTTGTCTGTTTGAAGTTAGTCAATATCTCTGTTCCTGTTTCATACCTTATTGGTAATTGAAAGTGGGTCAAGAATGTTGTGGCAAGGGAGCCAAAATTTTCGAACGAAGCTCTAGGAAATTCTATATACCATTTTGCCGCTGGACCTGTCAATGTCCTCTGAAAGAGGCGAAGCCTTATCGAATCGTCATTCAAAGTGTTCGACGAACACCATAGATGAAATGTCATCACATGATTCGACGGGTCTTCACCTGGATTTCCATTGAATTTAGGGATGTCGGATGGAAGTTTGTGTGGAATCACTGGCCACCAAGGGGCGTAAGCAATTGGATCGTTTGTTAACCGATGTAAATCAGGCAATTCTAAAGTCGCCACGAATGGTAACTGCTGGTTCAAGTTAGGTGAAGCGTAACCAGGATACGATGGAATCGCCTGAACAGTCGGTCTTTGCATACCAGCATAATGGAGTTGATGTTGGTATGATGAATACGGTTGATGGACTTGACCACTATAAAGTGGTTGATTTTGACCATTTTGAATATATGGTTGTCCAGTATTCGCAAATATTTGCTGTTCAGAACCTTGGTACACTTGTTGGAATTGCGGCTGTTGGTATTGCATTATCCACGATTGCGACACCATGGGTTGCTGCGCTACACTAACCATTGGACCAAGATGTGGGGTAGTTGTACCCAACTGTACTTGTGTTGTCCCACCAGTAGGTGATTGTGGTTGGGTCGCAGGGTCAAGTGGCTGTTGCATGAGAAACTGAGCAATCTGAGGTTGACACACAACAGGCATTGTTTGAACTTGCGACACGGTCACAATAGCCGGTGTAGTTGGGATGTTTGTCACAGGTACACACTGTTGCATAGAATATACAACTCTCGGTGGCTGGGATAGCACCGGTACCCAACTACTTGTTGCAATTCCGCCATAACTTGAATAAGGTTGAGAGCTCCCGTATGGGTACTGCCCCCCATACGGTAGCAACCCAGAACTCAAGGCAACTGCCTGCCTTGGAGGACTGGATGGCCTAATTAGATTCCCAAAAGGGTCAATTTGATGAGCCTCACCATGAGAGTTACCAGACATTACTCCGGAACAAACAGGAACAGACCATACTGTCGAGATAGTCTCTTGCTAGACTCCTTCTAGCGACTGCGAGCTAGTTGGGACAGATGGTATACCGGCGAACATTGTTGGATTTGCAGCAGGTAATTCTGCCGTCGCCGTGTCATTCGACACAGTCCTAGATGTCGACGGTTGTTCAGTCATTTTTAGTCTATCCAATTGATCACCTAGTGATTCTACAGGAACTTCCACTGGTGATGGACAAACTTCTGTTGTAGCAGGAAATAGAGCGACCCCTACTCCAAACTGACTTGGAGTGGATACTTGTGGTTCTTCTATAATTTCCTCTATCGCAATCAGACCAGGTGGAAGAGGAAGACCGTCAGGTCCGTAAAAGATTTCCGATGCCGAAGAAGGGGTTGTATCGACCGCGACGGATGTTTGAGGAACAAAACTCTCTGGACCGGTTACAGATGGAACTGGTTCAGTCATACAAGTATTTGCCCCCAGACTAGGATCAGTGTTACTGTCCCTCTGTGGCGATTGAACTTCTTCTATTGAGGCAGGGTTTCCGGAAATGTTTGGAGTGACCAGAATCTCAGATGATGTTGGAACGCTTGTTCTAACTTTTAAAGGAGATTTTGAACTGGTTCGACGAGCTCGCTTTGTCCGGATTGTTTTCGATTCCGGAGACAAAGACGGTTGACTCGCAAGCCTCCGAGAACGACAGATATTCAATTGACTTTCTTCCACGATTGCGGATTACTCGATCAACTAAAATATAAAGGGGAAAATTTGTGTTTCCGATTTGAATGAATTTTATTAGACGCTTTTAAACATAACTTTGCTTTTTCATGTTTTAAGAGTCGAGAAAAAGCTAAAGATGACTCTAGTCGCCTTCGATGTATTAACGAGCCCGAAGTGACAAATGCTCGGTTGGACCTTTTCAGTTATAGAGTTTGAAAAGGGCCAAAAGAAACTGCTCTGGAGATCTAGGCAGAGGGTGTGCCAAACCTTTCGCGAAACCACAGAATACGTTTTACGGTACGGGTGGTCGATCTTCGTGAATGCTGTGTTCACTGCATCGCGATCAGTAGGGCGGTCGACACGGCTTCCTATGGATAAAGGATAATTGCCTATAGGGGTCTCCCAATATATACGCGAGGGTACGTGGGAGCACAAGTCCGTATTAGTGCCACCGACTCTCAGGAGGAATCACCCACCTTCGTAGAGATCGACAGTCACTATGTTTAACGACGCCGGAACACGTCTCTACCTAGACCTCTAGATGTTTGCGTTATGTTTCAAATGCGTTGTTAGGTTCATTCAGTATATTTTAAGTTGATCTTTTTAAAGTTTGCCTTTCAAGGTTCACCACGAGATGTATATGACAAATTCCTAAATGCAGCCTAAGATGAGAAGCAAGCTTTTTCAAATCTTTTTGACTGATGAAAATCTTAACTACTGAGGGAGAAGAAAAGCAAATCCTTTTCACACAGTTCATACAGCACAAACTAATGCACTTTCTCCTAAATCATCATGCAAACTTTTTCAAATGCAAAATGCACAATGCATGTATTTTCTTTTCCCTTTCTTAATGTGGATAGATACAAAAAGAAAGTGGTTATATAACTTTGATTTCGATTTAAAGCGAAAGTAAACAAGTTTGTCCAAAATCAAAAGACGCCTTAAGATTCACTTGCTTAATCACTGGAAATACATGAAATCAAACCATACGAACGAAAGTAAAATGACTAACCAGCTATGGACAACAAACAAGCTAACTCTTTAGACTAGCAAAACGCCTAACACAGGTTCAGATCTAAGAGGCCAAAAGCATGACTAGTTTACTTTTCGTTATGGGAAATTGTAAATGAGCAAGAAATACAAAGAACAAGCACAATTTCGTTATATAACAGAGGCGGAATAATGGCAAGTAATATTGGTTTCAAAACAGGTACAAGATTGACACTTAGCAGCAAAACTAAGTGAAAACAGGCAAGAGAAAAGAGGAAACCCCAAATGCACTAAGCAAATTTGGGTCAACGCAGGCTCTGCACAGTCAAACTGGCTCTCAGCGCAGGTAGCTAGTTCGGGACCTGCGTTGCAAAGCAGGTAGCCTGTGTACTACCTGCTTTGGAAAACGAGAGTTGCGTTTTCACAGTTTCCGGGTCATAATTTTCTAAAAAATGCACGGTTTTTGCTCAAATCAGAAGCATTCAGTCAAGCATACTCAAAGGGATGATTTAGAAGGTGCAAAGCTATCACTAAGAGCTTACAAGGATCTTTGTAGATCAGCTCTTCAAATCATGAATCTGCTCAGAAAATGAGCAAGAGTAGCAGCCCCTCTACTTCGCTTTTGATATAGTCAAAAGCTTTTCGATTTGGTACTCTTTTGTTCAGGAAATGAATAGCAAAAATACTACAAACACAATAAAACGGATACGATCCCCAGCGGAGTCGCCAGTTTGTTGTAGGGAAAAGTATCCGACTCGGATGACCCTAACCCACTCTAAGGGTGACAGTTCCTTAGCAACAACTGTAAAACAAACTAATGAAAGTTTACTTCTTTATGAAAGCAAAAGAGAATGGAGGAAGCACTAACCGTTGCCTTGTGCTTAATGTCGAATCCAAACTCTCCTCTTTGGCCGCTTGCTCCTAGCTCTTTGTCCTTCTGCTCGCCCAGCTACAATGAGATTCTGCACAATGACAAAGAAGGAAACTACAAGGGGCATGCAATCATAACTGGTTCATGGATTAGTGTAAACCAAACATGCAATCATCACAATATATAATTGAACAAAAGCACATAGAAGAACCTCAATAGCTTTTATTAATGAAGAAATAAAGGTTCTGAGAGGATTACAACCATTGCAGGCTCCAACCCAGCAACACCTCCCAGCAGAAAGAATTGCTCTTCTTCACCTCTCTCAAACAATCACCCAATAACTCAAGAATGAAACCAACAGCATATCATTACTTTGCACAAAATTCCAGCCTCCTGAGCTCATAGGAGAGAGCTCAATATATAGATGATTTGAGAAAGGATGAGTCAGCTTGCAACTGATGTGTAGCTGCCTTGTGTCCTCTCTCTCTTCAGTTAATCTTTAGTTGATCTTCAGTTCTTGAGTCCACTTGGTGAACCTTGCTTCCACTTGGAGAAACAAAGCCTCTGAATCATCACAAGGCGAAATACTTGATCCAAGTGTCATTTTTGGAAGATTCCAAAGCTATGACTCACTCTGCCACATGTCCAAACTCGCCCAACGCAGGTGGGCTTTGTTCTGCCTGCTTTGCAACGCAGGTACACCATGGAGCAGTTGTGTTTCAGCACAGAAACCCAGTGGAGCACCTGCTTTGATTTCAGGATTGCTTGTTTTTGAGTGTTTTCAGGTGGAGAACTGATCTGAGAGCTGTTGGTTTGCTGACCTTGTTCCTCTAGGGGTAGGAACATCATGTTTTAGGGAACTTTGGATCCCTTGGATTATTGACAATTCATGCTTGTTGCTGTAAGGCACAAAATTGTCTATAACACCTAGTAGAAGACAAGTGAAGGATATGGATGTCTACTTACAACCATTGGTAGATGAATTTAAGGAATTATGGGAAGGGATACATGTGTATGATGTATCAATACCCATCACAATAGAGAGGAGTTTTATGTTATATGGAATATGTGCTTAAACCATACATGATTATCCAGGCTTAGGAGTTTTCTATGGTAAATTACATTCTTATTGATTTGTTTAGTAACAATATTGTTTCGCATATTAATTTAATTCGTTGCAATTGTTCAGATCTTCATGGTCGCTAACGTGTCGGCCTATATACAATAATTTTGCAGGTATTGTAACAAAAGGGTATCATGGATGTAAATGTTGTGGACCTTCTTTGAAGGCTATGTGGTCCAACCACCTACGAAATCCAGTGTATTATTGCTCTAGGGTATTGCTCCCAGAAGAACACCCTTACAAAAGAGAAAAATATGCTTTCAATGGTAAATTAGAGAGAACCTAAAGGAATATAGTAATGACACCAGCTGAATGGATTAGAGCATATGAGATAGAGAAGGAGTTTAAAGAAATGTTTGATTCAAATGGGGAGCCTATGTTCGATGATCCATATTTCTTCGACACCTATGTTGGGAAATTTCCCATTGGGATGAAAAAGAAATATGCCTTTTATGTGTTGAAGATTTTAGGGAAATTAGGTGTAGAGTGATTCTTCGGGACTAGATAACAACTTGTGATGTCTTTTTACTTTTCTTGTTAGCTTAATCTTCTTCTTTTCTTATTAATTCATTTGTGTGTGCTTCATCATACTGCTATGAAAACATAAAACAAGAACATAAGATGTTGGCTTTTTGCCAAGGCCAAAACCTCTCTTCTCTTGAGAGGAAAACCCTTTAGTAAGTTTCTCTTATTGAAGCTTCTTATTTATCAATTCCAACCCCTAGACCCTTGACAATAACATCCTCCAAGCACAAGTCAAGCCCTTTCAATATTACTTCTTCTTGCAGCACTTCATCCTCCTCCTTCTAGCGCTTAGTCTTTCTTCCTTCGGCTCTTCTTCCGACAACTGTAGAGACCTTCGATGTATACTTTAGAGTGACCCTTGATCTTTTCTTCCCTTGCTAGTGATGGAGCCTTTCAAACTTAAGGAGATGATATTGTTGCCTCCCAACTGAGCCTTCTTCTCTTTCACAAATATTGTAGACTTTAGAGCAGCAATAATGCAGCTCTAGTTCTTCGCACGTGTGAGGGAATACCCTCACAAGAATTATGTTAGACTTCTCCTTCTAGCTTTTCTTGTAGAGCCTTCTTCCATGCTTGAGAGAGAGACCTTAAAGGCCTAATGATCTATCCCAACCAATGAAATTATATGACTATTAAAGTGGTGATGTTCTGACTACAGGTAGGGCTTCCTTTTGCACGTGTGACTGTAACAACCCTTTAAGACTTCGGTTTTTATTCCTCCTTTCTTCACTACCTTGGAGACCCTTTACTTGTCTTATTATTACCCTTTATTTGTCTTCCACCTTCACTGATTTCAAAGGTTATAACTTGACATTATAGTGGAGTGCACAACCTCTATATATAGAGGTTTGTCCCTCCTTTTAGGCTGACTTGAAGACTGTTTGTAGGCCGACTTGATAATTATCATTCAGAAAGCTTCTTTAGTAGGTGTTGTTGCATGGATGAGACTTGTTGACATTGCTTGGAGGTATTCTCTTGACTCTAATACATAAACATACATGGTATAACATGCCCTTAAGGTCTTCAACATTTTCTTTTGACTATTTGACTCACCTATAACATTTTAACTTGTGCTAGAGCTATTTCAATGAGCAAGAAAGTCATTGAAATATATTATAAAAATAATATTTCTTTTCTTGAATAAATACAAATATCAAAAGTAAATTTATGAAGACCGAACCTAGTTACATTTCCTTCAACACTCCTTCTTAACTAAGGAGGCATTCATACAACATTACAAGGTGCTTAGCTATTATCAATCTTAAATAATTCACATAAGAGAAACCAGATTTGCAATCCATCTATTATAGTATCATAATAACCAACATTATTTCCACAACGAGGCCTTGATTGACAACTCTATCTCTCAATAGATCACAACACAATGTTGGCGAGACCAATGACTTATAGAAACCCCAGTCATTGTCTCTCAAGGTACATACCCACCCGCGTGTTCCCTGAGTATGACCTTCTAGGACTATTCTTATCTTGGGTTCCCAGATCTCAAAGAATATCGGTCCTCTTGCCTACTCTTGTCTTGGATTCCCTACACATCCTCAAAGAGTATCATATGCCAGATGATTACCCAATCCTACCATTCTTTCTTCCTAAGCAAAGACAAGAATGTTGTGTCTATCTTGTGTCTACATTTCCATTCATAACATTCATCTAGACTTATGGATGTTAGTCCTGGTTTAGTGCATGACATATGACATGGAAAAGCACAATTGTCACTCCTTTGTAATTAGGGTTGATCCAAAACTCCCTCTTAATTAGGGACCTATTAGAACTCCCTCTTAACTAGGGACTCTTTCATTCATCAATAACTTCTTCTTCGTGGGTTCTTCATACGCTTGATCTCCTTCCTTTCTTTGATGTCATGAAGTCTTTGTTCGAACCTCTTCTAGGTAGGGCACCATCCATCGATCACTTTCCTTTATGGTTTTTCATGTCATTTCTTATTTCATGGAAAGTGACTTTCTTGTCATACATTAGGTTTTCTTGTCATCTGGCTACTCCTTTGTCATTTGTCCATGCTTCAGAATACTCTTATCATGGATGCTTTATTGTACTTGCTTGTTCACATGCTTCGACCTAATAGCCCATCATGAATTCATCCTTATATTGCTTCAACTTTAAATTGTGCTTTTTCTGGATGTATTCTTCATCATGACATCTTCGTAGAGTAGAATCAATTATCTGCATCTTTCATATCTCCAAGGCCTTCATGGGTGTCAAGGGTCCTTCCTTCCTTTGTCAGAGTTGTCCTGCCTTCTTTCGGGAGATATATTTAGTGGTTCTTTGTCAGATATTGATTCTTTGTGATCATGATGTTCTTCAGATGCTTGATCTCTTTCTTCATTTTCTTCTTCTTGGATAGATTGTTTAACTACCATATGCTCCTTGTGAGATCACTTCTCCATTGTTTTCTTCTTAGTCAACAATCTTATACTCCTTATGTGAGCATATCCTTTTTTTGACCTTCATTGTGTTGTAGTACATGGCTTTGAGCATGTCATTGGTTAAAGAGTTTATTTCCTACTTGATCATGCTATAGAACTATTCCCATGACTCAATAATATAAAAATGATAACATGAATAAACTTTGATGCATACATAGCTCATCTTGATTCTCCTTTTATCATCTTAGCTTCATTTGGTTGTCCTTGGTGTGGCCCTTCTTGCTTCATCTTAGCTTGCCTGCATAAAATCCTTTTCTTGAATCCCATGAATGGGATTCCTAATGAGACATCTACTTTGGTTCATGATCCTTCATTTGAAGATTCTATCATAATATCTTAAAGACCCTTTCCTTGCAAATGTTTATTTTCTTTTGATGATGGAGGTCTTCTAAGATTCGTAATCATGATCAATTTTTCTTTCATCATGGATGAGGTCCTATACTAGGTATGCTCCTTCTACATGAATATCTTGAGCTATATCTACCATGTTCCTATATTCTAGAAGATATTCCTAACCATGCATTTTTTTTGTCATTATAAATGCTACTTCTTCATGAGTATCTAGAAATCTATGTACTTCATGCTTCTAGATTCTAGAAGATGTTTCTAGCCATGCAATTTTTATTTTATTCCTACATCCTCCTATCCTACTCAAAACTTTGAAACAAGACTTGAAGTAAAGAGTTTGGCTTATTCATAGTAGAGATCCGAAGGACCTTCCTTATTTTGATTCTTTTCTTCTTCTTTCACCTCTTGAGTCATGTGAGATTCTTCCCTCTTTCTTTTGTTGTTGTTGTCCTTCTTAATCTTAGGACAATTCCTTTTGAGTTTTCATATTCTTCCATAGCATTGGATTTTGGACATGCCTTTGTTGTTTGTTCTTCGTGGACCAAATTTACCAAATTTTCCCTTTCCCTTGGCCATGGTAGCAAATGCTTGCTCATTTTATCCCACATCTTCCTTTGCTTGATGTGAAGTTGCTCGAATCCTCAGGTAGAGCATTGCGTACTACAATTTTCATTTCTCTATTAGACATGACT
The DNA here is from genome assembly GCA_031772625.1 of Pinus tabuliformis. Taxonomy (NCBI): domain Eukaryota; kingdom Viridiplantae; phylum Streptophyta; class Pinopsida; order Pinales; family Pinaceae; genus Pinus; species Pinus tabuliformis. The sequence goes on from CM062816.1 coordinate 357,798,947, forward strand.
TCCCCAAGCTCTTGAAGTTGATCCCTCATCTCAGAGATCTTCATGAAGTAGGGAGCTATTCCTTCCTTTGATATATTAATTTTGTACAATTCATTTCTTAGAGATATCACTTCTCTGGTTGTGGATACTGAGAATAGCTCTACTAGCTTATCATAAATTTATTTTGATGTTTCAAATTTGGAGATATAAGGAGTGAGAGAGTCCTTGATAGATTCTATTAGAATCCTTTGAGATCTTGTCTAATCCTTATTGTACTTCGATAAAGCTTGGGTTTGTTCCTTAGCAAGGATAGTGATATTCCCTTTCACATGTTCTAGAAGTTCATTCTCCTTGAGAAGTAAATAAATCCTCTTCTTCCATGCAAGAAAGTTATTGGTACCTACCAATTTATTGATTTCCTTGCAAAAAGACATTGATGTATATTCAGAAGGGGATATATACTTACATGATAGATTTTGACATGTAGTTGAATTCTTTCCTCCTTAAAGTCTTTATGGCTTGCTTTCCTTGAATCTTGATGTTCCTCAAGATGTCTTCTCCAAGTGGGCTTGATTGATGATTTGTGGCTTGATGTAGGTCCCTCTTTGATCTGCTCTTCTTTGTAGGTGCCTCTATATAAGGCTCTTCTTCTATATTTGTAGTCTCCCCTGATGAATGATAGATGATAGACCTTCTTGTCTTTGATATGATAGAGACTTCTTGGCTTGATACTTCAACTTTTGTAGATGTCCTTCCTTGATGAGTGTTCTTGAGATGCCATTTTCTTGATGTGTCACCTTAGCTCTGATACCATGTTGAGGAATAAAGGGAAATTAGGTGTAGAGTGATTCTTTAGGACTAGATAAAAATTTGTGATGTATTTTTAATTTTCTTGTTAGCTTAATCTTCTTCGTTTCTTATTAATGCATGTGTTTTTGCTTCACCAAACTGCTATCAAAACATAAAACAAGAACATAAGATGTTGGCTCTCTGCCAGGGCCAAAACCTCTCTTCTCTTGAGAGGAAAACCCTTTAGTAAGTTTCTCTTATTAAAGCTTCTTTTTGACCAATGCCAAACCCTAGACCATTGAAAATAATATCCTCCAAGCACAAGTCAAGCCCTTTCAATATTACTTCTTCTTGCAACACTTCGTCTTCCTCCTTCTAGCACTTAGTCTTTATTACTTCAACACTTCTTCCAGCAACTGTCGAGATGTTCGATTGTATAATTTAGAGTGACCCTTGATATTTTATTTGCTTTCTAGTAATGGAGCCTTTAAAAATTAAGGAAATGGTATTGTTTCCTCCCAACCGAGCCTTCTTCTCTTTCACAAATATTGTAGACTTTAGAGTAGCAGTAATGTAGCCCTAGTTCTTCGCACATGTGAGGGAATACCCTCAAAAGAATTATGTCATACTTCTCCTTCCAGCTTCACTTGTATATCCTTATTCCATGCTTGAGAGAGAGACCTTATAAGCCTAATGATCTAGCCCAACCAACGAAATTGTATGACTGTTATAATGGTGTTGTTCTGACCGCAAGTAGGGCTTCCTTTCATACGTGTGACTGTAATAACCATTTAAGACTCGGTTGTTCTTCCTCCTTTCTTTGATACCTTGGAAACCATTTACTTTTCTTCTTATTACCATTACTTGCCTTCCACCTTTTCTAATTTCAGAGGTTATAGCTTGATGTTATAATGGAGTGGACAACCTCTATATATAGAGGACTGTCCCTCCTTTTAGGCCGACTTGACAATTATAATTTGGATTTTTTCTTTATTAGGTGTTGTTTCATGGAGGAGACTTGTTGACTTTGCTTGGAGGTATTCTGTTGACTATAATACATAAACATACATGGTGTAACATGCCCTTATGGTCTTCAACATTTTCTTTTGGCTATTTTACTCACCTATAACACTTTAACTTGTGGTAGACCTATTTCAATGAGCAAGAAACTCATTGACATATATTATAAAAATAATATTTCTTTTCTTGACTAAATACAAATATCAAAAGTACATGTATGACTATCGAACCTAGTTACATTTCCTTCAACATTATGAGCTCCCATATTGGGTGCATCTTAAGATGCTCACATACTAGATCCCATGCATATATTTTAAAATTTCTGATCTTCGTTATGGAGGCACATATCATCGAAATAAAGTGACACATTGGTTGCTAGGAGAGATTTTATTTCTTCAAAAACTAAAAAAAAACATTGGCCAAGACAAGAAACTAGAGGAGAGGTTGCCCCCTCTTGGTATTTCAAAGAAGGTGATGTTCCATGGATTTTAAATAGAGATGATATTTCTTTGGCAAAGGAAGTTACAATGAATGTGAGGGTGTCTTATTTATATGGGTCGTCACTACAACATTGGTTCATTGTGGATAACCATTTGTCGGGGTTGAAATCACATGACTATTTGAACATTCTAAGAGTACATATCTCAAAAACATGATTTTTTTATTTTTATTTTTATTTTTATGTAGTGGGGTATTTTATAATATATATATTTTAATAATGTACTATTTATTGTGTAGTGTCATTATCCTCTACTTGTGCATGGGCGTGTGAACCATGACTTTCCCCAAGACCTACGATGTGCCATATTTAAATTATTTGCATTTGTATGTTGGATCACATCATATGATATTCATACGGATAACATTCCATGATGGCGTCAAGAGATAGATGAGATTGTTTGTATGTTTGAGAAGGAACTACCAACGAGTTTCATGGACTTGTAAGTTCATCTTCAAATTCGCCTAGTAGATGAGGTTGAATTAGTTGGGGTGGTTTCTTGTCATTGGATGTTCTTCTTAGAGAGGTACATGAAGAAATTGAAAGGTTTTGTTCGACAAAGGGAAAAACTCGAGGGGTCTATGGCAGAGGGGTATATATCATATGAGTCTTTCTATTATGCCAATGAGTACATCAAGCAGATCGACAACACACCAGGTGCGGTGATTTGGGACAACGAAAGGGATGAAGACAAAAGAGAATGGGAGCTTCTCGAAACGAATGGAAAGAGGTGCATGATAAAGAGTAAGTGCAGACTTATCATTTGTCAAATTACTACACAATAACTATTCACACTGAACTTCATATTAATGCATATATATATATATCTCTCTCTCTCTCTCTCTCTCTCTCTATATATATATATATATATATATATATATATATATATATATATGTTGGTTTGATATCATCAACGAATTCAGAAATTGAAGCCATCAACAAATTCATTCTTTACAATATGGAAGTGACACAACTATGGGTTGCATTGTACAAAGAGAAGAGGAGGAAATGGGACAGTGATAAGAAATAATTCAAATGGTTGAATGGTAGAAGCGTGACTTATCCTGATCATTTAAAATAAAATATGCCAATGACATGCCCTAATAGTTGGGTTGCTAATCAAGTTAGATATGCGTTGAACATAGGGATTGGGTGCAACAACTCGGTAAGTATAATCTCTCTCTGTACAGTTTTAACTTCATATTGCACCTTTGAATTGTAACATCTACATATCTTTCATATTTTTAATTATGTTCGGGTTATTAAACACATGACACTGTGATTTTTTCAATTTTTTTATAGGTGAATTTGTTCCCATCTATGTGGGCATATGGACATCATTCTTGTACGGAGGATGTTGATGATGGATGCATGACACAATACTGTGGAGTGGAAGTCGAGTTTGACAAATCTAGTCATGCTAGCCATCGCGATCAAAACCTAATGCATGGGACATTAGATTACGTTGGAAAGATACAAGAGATTATTCAAGTGGGTGTCTCTTCATTCCAATATGTTATTTTTAGGTGCAAGTGTTGGGACACCTTTGATTGGAATAATCTAAAGGAAGACTACAATCATGGGCTAATATCTATCAACTTTAGAAAGATGTGGTGTGAAGCTAAGGAGCCTTATTTTTTCCCAAAACACTGCAACCAAGTGTTTTTGTACCCATTTGTTAGATAGGGATTGATGGTTCATATTAAGATACTATCCTAGATTAAAACATGTTTTTTAGAACATAATTGTTATCATGTCAAGCGATGAGGAGTATAATCAAGGTGATGATAGTGGAGAGTGATATGTACTCGCGTTATTTCATCATTTATACTATTGTTGTATGTTTTTGTTTTCATTATTTCGCTAAGTATTTCCAATTGTTGTTTCTCCCTTTGTTGACGTCTCTACTACATGATTGACATATAAAATACATTAGCCTCGTACATAAAACACAAATTTTTTTATTAAATGAAAAATGTGTTTATTAATATGGAAACATAACTTTCAATTATAAAAAAAAAATATCAGTACGCCAAAAACACAGTCATGCACTAGCTTCGGTGCTCTATAAAACACAACCGCACACTAGATGGTGTGGACATACCTATGACGCATCGTTGTTGGCTCACAAATTTAAATTTTTGTAGTGGTGCACCTTACGTATGCGTCAGTGCACATGTATAACATTTTTGCACCTGGACATTATGTTCATATTATCAAACACACCGATATATAGCTATATTTTTAAATATTAGGTGCTATATTTTTAAATATTCTGGGAAAACTAGTATTTCTAAGAAATGCTAGCCCTCTAGGTTTGGTAGCTATCTTAGAAACAATAGTCAAAGCAATTCACTATCTTTCCTATGAGTGATAGATAAGAAAGAGATTATGAAAGACCAACTTGTAACTTTCTCCCTCTCCTTTGGCCAATCCCGTGACTCCTCCCCATACTTAACACACTTGGAAAGTACCTGCACAACTACAGAAACAAAGACCTATCAAAGCATAATGATCCATCACAGCATAAATATCATAGAATCAGAAATATGATAAACAAATGAATGCATTTACAGTTAACACAATCAATTGGGAAAAATCTTGAAGAACTTTATTGATAAAAAGGAGAATTACAACCCATAAGAAGTCTAATCCAGCGCCATCCTCCTAGCTTCAAGCCTTCTTCACCTCATGAATCAGCAAGAATGCACCAACAATAACACAATGCTCCCTCCTCAATACTGGAACTAGCAACACTTCCTTACAACTCAGAATAATTCAGCCTGCTGATCTCTTGGATGGGAGATCCTTTTATAGATGATTCCAAGAGGGTGAGTCATCAATGGAGGATGATGAATGCCATTCCATTTGTTGAAATTAGTTCCACAAGAAAGGAGAATTGGAGATGGTTTCCTAGTTGCCTTAGTCATCCTTGGGCGAATTCAGAGATGCAAGTGGCATAGGAAAAGTTTCTAGAAGATTACATGAGCAACCAACTCTCAAACTGTCCGAAATTTTTATCTTACCTCGCCCATCACACCTACTAAAGGGCCAAACTGCGATGCATCTCACTTTGACAGTGCAACACCTAAGATGCATCTCACCCTAACACATGGCTTTCAATAATGATTCATTTTAGGCACTTTCTGGATGATTTTTGAGATGGAACTTTTGGGGAATGAGGCATTCAAATGACTTAGTTCCTTTAGGGCATAAAACAACTATTTTAGGGGTTGATGAACCCTAGTACATTGACATATGAGTTTGGGGTTGATGTGCCCAAATATGTCTATAACAGTTGCCCCCTAAAGCATGAGGTTGTAAATGTTCATGTCGGGTGAAATGCTTTATCATGAGGATCAGAAGTTTCGAACTGGAAGGTGACCTGCATCAATTACAATACAATACATCATGATAATATGATTTTTCATGAATTAGCTGAGGGAGGCATCCCTATGCTCAACTTTATAAAATTTCATTACATGTACATGGATCAGACAGTTGTCTGTAGATATAGACTTGTAATCCATGATTGGATGACCATTTGTGTAAGGCCTTTGTACATTTGATGTTTTTGTACTCCTGAATATATCGCAGCCTAGATGGATGAAACTAGATCTGGGGTCTTCAAACTCGTTCAATCTTCACTCAATGTACAAGTCAAACCATGTGAAAAGATGTTCTGAGGTCGAACATGGAGAGACATCGTCTGATTACTAGCCAATGATGTAAGCTGTTAACAGACGCGAGAGGGATCACCGATAATGATGATGATCCTCAAGGTACTACAGTACATTTCACATGGTGTGAATAGATGATTCGATGTCAAACACCACACAAAATCTTTCGGTCGAAGGCCATTGATGTCAACCTATCGCTGGAAGAGAGAAACTTGCCATTGATGTATGCAAGCTTCAAAGCACTGAAAGGATGTTTCTAAGTCAACTTCTTGGATAATGAGTTGATGTAGACAAGAAGTGACTTGTCGTATGAGGGCCTTGATGTATCCCACATCTACGACATGAAATGAAGCAATGGATTTTTGGAGATGAAAACAAACTGACGACACAAGGTTCAGGAATGGCGGACATGAAAATGAAGGTTTGTAGTATTGCAACAGATGAGACTTTAACTGGATGACTTCTCTTGAACATATCGGTGACACTGAGATGAATTGGTAGCGTTAACCCAAAAAGATGGATGGTGTGATAGACCAATGGTATGATGACCAGCAAACGGAATAACCCAACCCAACTCAATCACGGAGATGAAGTGAAAGTGTCATGTTCAAGAGCGACTCGCTACCATAAGTTTTCAAGATTTTTCCCCTTTTTCCCCAGTCATTGCTCACCAGTACCTCTTTATTTTTTATCAAGCTTGAGGAGGATAACATATGCTTGTTCTATAATTCACCCTTCAGGTAAACCCATCACTATTTGATGTTTTAACGAGTCTAGCGACGGTGAAACTCGGTCTCGTCTAGATGGACAAGTTTGTCGCTATTATTTTAACGAGTTTAATGACAAGGATAACTCAGTCCTTTTCATGTTTAGAGAGTTTGAAAAGAGACGAAAAGAAAACTCCATAAGTTCTTTTTTGTAAAATAATCCCTCAGGTCCGAAAAAGGATAAAATAATACAAGAGAGATGTCGTTTCCAATACTTTAACGAGTTGGAAAAGACAAGCGCTCGACAATCTTTTCATGTTTAGAGAGTCTGAAAAGAGCTTAAAGAGGACTCCACTTTGAGGAACGAGTGGTGTCTAGGGTAGCAACTAGTTCCGGTGATGTTGGAACTTCCCAACTCATGTTGATTTATGTGAAGAGGCTGGCTAATAAGACCACTCATTGCAATTGTTCCTCAAAAAGGGGTAAAACAACCAAGTGAAAGCGTATGATCGGCTAAAGAGATGGTGGTGATGGAATGAAACAACCAAGGCTCATTTGATAAAAGAGGCTGATAAAATGGCAATCACAAGGGTTAAAATGGAAATGGGTTCATTTTTAGACAAGCTTGAACCATAGGGAACTATGCTTGGATTCAGTTTCATGTTTACACAAGCTTGAAACGAAAATCTATGCTTGGATTCAGTTTCATTTTTACATAATCTTAAAACAAAAAATTATGCTTGAATTGGTTTACATGCCCCCAGCATGATGAAAAGGAGAGTCTCTTGTAACCAGATGGAAGTCGTTGCGGTGAAGCAGGATGGTTATCCAACACCTTTTTGGCCTCGTCCAGATAGACAAAGGTGAATAGGGTGATTCCCTTCACATAACCTACAGGGAAAGTTAACTTTTACCATTAGGTGCATGCCCCCAAGCTTCATTACATTCACTTAAGTAGACTACTCATGGCTATCAGGTGGATAGAATGAAGGTTCTTTTACGAGATCAAGTGAAAGACTCGACTGGGATTTTTTGAGATCTCAAAGACTCGACTTGGAACTTTGTTCCAGGGGTCCTTGTTTCATTTTTAACGAGCTTGAGACAAGACAAGGAACTCTGCTCATACCCTTTTGTTTCATTTTTTAATGAGGTTGACACAAGATAATGAACTATCCCCATACTCCTTGTTTCATTTTTTTAATGAGATTGACACAGTAAAAGAATTATCCTCATATTCCTTGTTTCATTTTTTAACGAGGTTGACACAAGACAAGGAATTATCCTCGCAGGAGCTGTTTCATTTTTAATGAGGTTGAAACAGTAAAAGAATTATCCTCATATTCCTTATTTCATTTTTTAACGAGGTTGACACAAGACAAGGAATTATCCTTGCAGGAGCTGTTTCATTTTTTAATGAGGTTGACATAGTAAAAGAACTATCCTCGTATTCCTTATTTCATTTTTTAACAAGGTTGACACAAGACAAGGAATTATCCTTGTAGGAGCTGTTTCATTTTTTAATGAGGTTGACACAGTAAAAGAACTATCCTCATACCTTGATCAAAACTCATAAGTGGTCATGAAAGAGAGATCTGGTTCCAATGCCCCCGTACATGATGTACAACATTACTGAATTGATCGTAAGGTGATGTAGGTATGGAACTGGTTGCCACATAATTAACCTATGGTAGGGACGATACCGTTGGTATAAATGGATCATTTAGGGAAGATGGCTGACTGGGAGCTATATTTGGACCGGGAAATGAAAGTTGGTCAACAGTGACAATTTTGCCTTCATGCTGGAAACAAATCACTCGAAAGAGTGTTGAAACAATAGCTCCCATGCCATAAACATAGTCGTGCCCAATAAGTAAATTGTAATCTAAAGGGCTTGGGACTATCATCACGTTCAGATAAACGGTTTTCCCTCCCAAAATAATAGGTAATTGAGGAAGGATCCCTAATGGTCGACTGGTTCCTCTGTTAAAGCCCAACAGATTTTGTGTAACAGGCACAAGTGGTGGCGAACCAAGCACTTTCCAAGCAGTTGAGGAAAGGATACTCACTGATGCACCTTCATCTATAATAGTGCCAGATGCAATCATTTTACAAACTTGTACTATGATATAGAAAGGCACATAATAAGGAAGGCGGAATCCTGCGAGTCAATTCCAATCAAAGGAGGTGACTAGACTACTTGAAGGGGGTACCATACAAATGCGAGAATTAACCCTTTGAGTTACGAGAATTGGAGTATTTTCCTCCTATCTTGATGGAATAGGTGGACTGCCCAAGCTCATTTGAATGTGAAGAAACAAAAAGAACTTGAGTGATATCATATCACTCTTTTCGGGAAAGATGCAATTTACTGAAGGTGAAATTGGGTCAACTATTACCTTGACCTGTTGATTTGGGTCGGGTATAGACTCATAGGATTCACTTTCAGAGAGAGTGGGTTGACCGACGGTTGATTTTGGTCAGTCAATTCATCAACTAATCCAGGATTAAGGGAAAGTTTCTATTAACCAAATGGAAGTCACTACGGTGAAGCAGGATGGTTGTCCAACACTTTCTTGGCTTCATCCATATAGGGACAAAGGTGAATGGGGTGATTCCCTTCACATAACCTACATGGAAACTTAACTTTTCCCTTCTTTCCATGAACTTTACTATCACTAGTTGATGATATGTCACCAACATGATCTCCAGATGTTGATGACACAGGATGATGTGAACGGGAAGACCATTCTTCTAAGATCTGAGGAATATCAGGACAACTTCAAAGAAGATGGTCTCCCGCAAAAATTTTGCATGGATATCGAACTTTGTGTGGCTTAACGGATGGTTTCTCATCAGCAGTTGCATTCAAAGCAATGGTTGCTTGGTTGCCCCTCTGCTGAATTTGCTTCTTCTTCTTCTTCTTAGCCACCTAGTTACTAGTACCAATACTTTCACCAGGTGAAGAGGAAGAAGGGGAGGAAGAAACAAATGAGGAAGAAGGCAAAGGGTTAACCTTAGGATCAACTAGAGGTTGAATTTGTCCAGTTGGAGATGTACTCGATTTCAGAGAAATCTTGACATTTTGAACGAAGGAGGTTGAAAATAGCCATATTGGAAAACCAGTGGTAAATCCCGGAAGGGATAATGTAGCCATATAAGGAGCGCCAATATTTCCGAAAGAAGGAAAAGGACTAGGATTCCCATCAAAAGGAATTCCTTAATTGGTGGACTCCGGATTTGTTGCCATATGCTTCAACCTAAGATCATCTAAGGAACATGAATGTTATTCGCAGTCAATTAATTTTAACAAAACTTGGACACAACTTCGCTTTTTCATTTTTAAAGAGTCGAGAAAAAACAAAAGATGACTCTAGTTGCTTTTGATGTTTAATGAGCCTAAAAGGACAAGTGCTCAGATGATCCTTTTACTTTTAGAGAGTCAAAAAGGAATGAAAGTGACTACTATGGAGACTCTAGACAAGAGGGTTTACCAGACCAATTGCAAAACTGCAATATACACCTTGGTGGTAAATTAAAGAGAAATTACCAAGGACTTTACGTACGACAGTCAATCTTCTTGAATGTTGTGTTCAGTGCATTGCGATTGGTAAGGCGGCAGACTCGGCTTCCTAGGGATAAAGGATTTAAGCCTATTGGGGTCTCCCACTATATACGTGACGGTACAGGGAGCACAAGTCCATACTAGCACTTATCGTATCAAAGAGGAGGAATCACCCAACCTTCAATGAAAACGACAGCCACTAGGTTTAAAGACGCCGGAACACGTCTCTAGCCTAGACCTCTAGATGTGTTGCATTAAATTCCAAAGCATTGTTAAGTTAATTGAGGTTCATTTTAAGTTGATCTTGCTTAAAAATTTGCCTTTGAGGGTTCACCGCGTGATGTATGTTCACAATTCCTAAAATGCAACTATCATGATAAATAAACTTTTGATTTAGTTTGAACGATGAAAAACCTTAGCTACTAAAGGATAGAGCAATCAGATCTTTGACAAAGAGCAAAGAGCACATCTAGTGCAATTTCCCTAGTTATTCCTATCAAGCATTCACAAACCTTAATATGAACAATGCAAAATTCATGTATTTGTTTTCAACTCTCCTTAATGTGAATGATTCAAGAAAGAAAAATAAATTCAGCAATGACTCAAAATGTTCTACACAAAATGACAATTTTCGACAATTTTTCTTCAAAGAGAGAAAGGAAGATTCAAAACAATACTTTCAAGTTTGAAGAAATATCTTTTTGACGCTTTGAATGGAATCAAATCAAATCAAATGCACCAAAAATAGTTTAATCGATTAACAAAGGAAGGAGGAATTTACGACACTTCACTTTTTCGACGAAAATTGAAGATTTTACGACACTTTTTCTATCGAAACGACAAATCGATTCACACTACTTTTCGAAAATGGATTGTAAATGAAAAACAAATACACAAAAACATTTACTAATCCTAATCTAAATAGAGGCTTATCTAAGTGATGTAAGTTGGTTTCGATGATGAGACAATGTTCATATTCAGCAAGCAACCAAATAGGAATGAAAACTAGTCAAAAACCTCAACTCCTAGATGGGAAAATTGAGTTTCAGTCATCCATCACACTTAGCCCTTGAAGACAATGAGATGCATAGAACTTTTCCCATTCGGGCACTGAGATGCATCTTAGGTTACAGTTTAGGACAGTGCGATGGTCCAAGGGGTGATTTTGAAAGTGTTTTTGGCTCAAATTTGCAGTAGTTTTCAATGGATTAAGCTTGATTTTAATGAACAATAATAAGCAAAGTGTGATGGAATTTCCTAAGAGGTTACTAAGCTACCAACAAGGGAATTTTGATGCTTTTTCAAATCAAATGCTCAAGATATAAACTAAACCAGAGATTGACTGAAGTAGCATTTATCTACTATGCAATTGTATAACAAAAGCGATTCGAAAGCTTCCTGGCTAGCTTCAGACTCTGTCTATAGTTTATACAATCCAACATAGAGCAAGAAATAGCAAAAAAAATCATCAGTCCCTAGTGGAGTCGTCAATTTGTTTATGGGAAAACTAGTATTTCTAAGAAATGCTAGCCCTCTAGTTTTGGTAGCTAACCTAGAAACAACAATCAAAGTAATTCACTATCTTTCCTATGAGTGATAGATAATAAAGAGATTATGAAAGACCAACCTGTAACTTTCGCTTGAATCCTCACTCTCCTTTGGCCGATCCCGTAACTCCTCCCCGTACTTAACACGCTTGGAGAGTACCTACACAGCTACAGAAACAAAGACCTGTCAAAGCATAATGATCCATCACAACATAAATATCATAGAATCAGAAATATGATAAATAAATGAATGCATTTACAGTTAACACAATCAATTGGGAAAAATCTTGAAGAAATTTATTGATAACAAGGAGAATTACAACCCATAAGAAGTCTAATCCAGTGCCATCCTCCCAGCTTCAAGCCTTCTTCACCTCATGAATCAGCAAGAACACACCAACAATAACACAATGCTCTCTCCTCAATACTGAAACTAGCAGCACTTCCTTACAACTCAGAATAATTCAGCCTGCTGATCTCTTGGATGGGAGATCCTTTTATAGATGATTGCAAGAGGGTGAGTCATCAATGGAGGATGATGAATGCCATTCCATTTGTTGAAATTAGTTCCACAAGAGAGGGGAACTGGAGATGGTTTCCTAGTTCCCTTAGTCATCCTTGGGCGAATTCAGAGAGGCAAGTGGCATAGGAGAAGTTTCTAGAAGATTCCATGAGCAACCAACTCTCAAACTGTCCCGGAATTTTATCTTACCTCGCCCATTGCACCTAATAAAGGGCCAAACTGTGATGCATCTCACTTTGGCAGTGCAACACCTGAGATGCATCTCACCCTAACACAGGGCTTTCAACAATGGTTCATTTTAGGCACTTTCTGGATGATTTTTGAGATGGAACTTTTGGAGAATGAGGCATTCAGATGACTTAGTTCCTTTAGGGCATAAACAAATATTTTAGGGGTTGATGAACCCGAATACATCGACATATGAGTTTGGGGTTGATGTGCCCAAATATGTCTATAACATGGTGCGATGGGTAAATATTGTAGCACTAGTGTAATCAAAACATACCAAACACACCGATATATAGCTATATTTTTAAATATTATTTAGGTGGTGCGTTCGGTAAATATGGTAGCACCAGTGCAATCGGAACATACCAAACGCACCGCATTTGTGATGGTGATTAAGAGGAATTTGTTTGAATTTCAAATAGACTTGGCGATGCATTTTTGTTTCCTGTCTAGATTATGTAAAATAAATATATATAGTTTTATGTATTTGTAACTAAATTATTTAAAGTATACATGTCTTTATCATTGTGAACAAGATGTAATATTAGCTAGGAGAAATGTGAAAAACATGAATTTTAATGAATATCTCGTGATAATTTAATTTGTATTATTTAAACTGTGTTTTTTTTGTGAATAAGATATTATGTATTACTGAAAAAACCTAAAAATTACAATGTTTGGGTTGTGTGGGAGAGATAAATCGACATAAGAACCAATAGAAAAGCCTGATGTGGCCTTATTATTATCTTTTCTACATGGAAGCCATGGAAAAAATGGGATTTGAGGTCTTCGGTGGAAATAAAGGATAACCCTTTTTACACCATTCTAAAAAACGAGAGTATTACTTATAATCGAAAGGGAGCAGACTAGGCTTGAGTCTATTATTTCCGAGACTAAGAAGTTTGCAATAGTTCGACCTCCATGGAGGAAAAGAGACAAAAAGGAGTTAGCTGAAGTCATTCTTAGTTGGTGGTCACCAGATCATCGTCTAGGCTAATGGGAGTCTCTTGGGTTCTCCCCTCCTACTGCATGATAGTGTTTGGGCAACTGGAGGAGGCTCCTACGGGCTCCTTCTTGATGCTTGGGGAGCCTTCAATTGTAGAATGGATCTTCGTTGTCGACTCCCTCCTGATAACCATATATTGTGGCGAACCCCGAGTTATGAACCGATAGTGGTGCACAACTTTGACATAGATAATGAACTTCTGAGTTAGACTGTCAATCTTTGTTCGGAGTACCTTGGTGTGCTCCTCCTTCTCCTTCATTGCAAGCCCCATGATGGTTTTCATCTGCCACCATGTTTCTATGGTTCGCGCATAGAGGTTCTCGCGCGCTTTGGTGAGGGCATGATCATGGATCTAGGCGAAGTCTGTGTCAACTTCCTCAGTCGTGACCTCTCTGCGAAGAACATTTGCTTGGGCTTCCAAATTGTCTAAGTGCTATTGAGTTTCAGGATTAACAGCCACCGCGTAGCGCAAAGCTGCATGCCTCATAGAGGTCTCTGCATGGGAAGTATGGATGAACCCAGTGAATGCTATCGGGAAGCTGTGTGACAACACCCTCATCCCGAATAGAGCCAGGGATGAAGCTACTCTTCAGAGCCATGAGAAAAACAAAGGGGCTAGGGAGCTAGAGGAACTAGAGAGCGAAGGATGAGTGAGAAGGAAAGAGAGCAAAGGAGAAGATGAGGGGGAGATAGGTGAGGGGGGTATATATAGAGGCCAAGGGATGAAGGGAGGCAAGGGGCAGGGAAGAGGGAGGGGAAGGGGAAGCATGCGAAGAATGGATGCAAGGCGATGGAGGAGGAGCCAAGAAGAAAGGAGGTGATGGGGAGGAGGTGTCCACACAAGGGAGAAGGGAGGTGTCAGTAAGGGCCATGACATCTGGCGAGCCAAGGATGGGTTTGGGTGCGAGCGCCACTATGATGTCCTTCTTCCTAAACTTAGAATCAAACTTGAAATGATGAAGGGTACATGAACAATTCTTGTTTGATAGATAGGATATCTTTGTCATTAATGGTTGCATAGTGATGCTGGAGGTCACTATCCTCCAGGTCCTTCTATGCTCTAGAGTTCAGCCGAAGGTTCCTCGTCGTACCCACATTTGCAAATCTATCCGCTGTATAATTTTATTTAGCCGCTAGTTGTCAGAGACTTTTTCCACGTCGATGCCCTGCTGTATCTTTTTTCCTATCTCGGTGGCGAGCGTGGAATCTCCTTCCATGATCAGAGGACTGAGCTTTAAGTTGTGCATGATGGTAATGCCATTTTCTAGAGCATGAAGTTCAACAACATTGTTTGTGGTTGAACCTATATTATTTCACCTTTTGTGTTCCTAAAGAGCCCTCCAAAATATGCTTGGCTTGGATTACCTTTTGTTGCACCATCGTAGTTGAGCTTTAAGGTGCCCAGCTTTGGCGGCCTCCAGATGCCTTTTTGTTTGTCATGCCTAGAGAAGGAGGTGACTTCGTTAACCTTGATCTGAAGAAGGCCCAACATTGAGAGAATTCTCGCTGTGGAGTTGGTGGGAGGGGATTTGGAAGTCCAAGTGGGTAGAGAAGTCACAATTTCTCAGATTTCTCTTTTGATCTTCGATATTATAATTTCCTCCTAAGTGGAGACACCCCGGAAGATTCTTGCATTGCGCTCCTTCCAAAGTGCCCAGCAAACCAGACCAGAAATTAAATTCCATGAACGGCTAACCAGCGATGTGAGGAGAAGGATGATCTCTAGTTCACGATGGTGTTCTATATGGAGGAGGGATCCCAATCTAGGCTGTTGAGGACTAGTAATATCCAGTCCCATAATTTGGACGTGGATGGGCATTCATTCAGAAGGTGATTTGGGGTTTCTTCTTCTTGCTCACAGAGATGGCATCTGGAGGGACTGATGAAGCATTTTCTCCTTAATTTGTCCCACATTAAGATCTTCTTGTGCATAAATAGCCATAGGAAGATAGATAGTTTAAGCCAATGCTTCCTGTCCCAGATGGAATTCCATTTCGAGTCTAGTTGCAGTTGATCCAACGTGGGAATGTATCTATAGGCTTATTTTAAAGTGAAAAGCCCTGTTGAATTTTTGCCTCATCTGATTTTGTCCTCAGTGGAGTCAAGGAGGTTTTTTTCTATTTTGAAGTTCTAAAGATAGATCAGACCAGACATGAGGATTAATATGGGGAGCCCAGTCCTTTTGGTCCAGCCGGATTCTCCATCTGTCCTCTTCCTCACTCGGTTTCCAATACTAGCTTAATTTAGCCTTCCCTCTGTTTTTCAAGTAGGTCTTGATTTGATGGTATTGATCTTGATCAAGTTCTGACCTTTGTTTCCAATTTTCTTCCTAGAAGAGAGCCTTTTTTCCATTGCCGATCTCCCAGAAACTATGTTTTTGAATGTTTTCCCTGTTCTCCCACGCTTGATTCCAGATAACTGATCCTTTGATGTTTCCATTTCACCTGATAATTTTCTTCTGCGAAAGGGAAGGAGTGTAATTAGCTTTCCAAAGGATTCCCCAAGGGGAGTTGGGATTTGCAATCCATCTCCATAAGGTTTTAGCACCGAGGGCCTTCCCTAGAAGGTCTATGTCTCTTAGACCAAGGCCTCCATCTTTTTTAGGCTTGCAAATTTTTTCCCATGCAACTAGAGCGCATTTCTGCTTAACCTCTGCACCTCTCCATAAGAAATTCCTCTGCAAGTTTTTGATTTTGTTTGAGATCAATTGAGCGGTAGCCAAAGCTGAATACAAGTAGAGCGGGATGGCCTGAAGAATAGATTTAACAAGGACAAGACGACCTGCCAGATTGAGGGATCTGAAGGTCCAATTGGAAATTCTTTTCTCCAACTTATTGATCAGGTCTTCCCAAGTAGCCCGAGAGAGTGGCCTGTCTGTCAGGGGAACCCCGAGGTAGTTGGAGGGGAGGGTGATGATGGGGAAGTCCAGAAGTCTGGCGATGTTCCAACGGATCGGCAGTGAGGTGTTAAAGAAGAATAACTTGGATTTTTCAGGGTTGATACTCGTGCCAAAGGCCACAGAGAAGTCAGACATAATGGACTTAAAAGAGGAAGCTTCTCTGATTGTCGGGAGCCCCATAAGAAGGGTGTCATCCATGAATTCTTGGTGCATAGAGGGGGGAGCAGAGGCATAAGGTTGGAGACCTGAGAGCTTGTTAGAGTGCAAAGCAGCAGAAATAGAGTGGTTAAGCCCTTCAACCATGATGACAAAGAGGAAGGGAGAGATAGGATCTCCTTGTCTGATACCCCTGGTAGGATTGAAGGGTTGCGAAGGGGAACCATTCACGAGGATGGAGAAAAATGCTCCCGACACCATTGCCATGATCCATTTGATGTTGTCTTTGTGGAACCCAAACGCTTCCAGAACTTGTCTCATATACTCCTAGCTGATTTTGTCAAAGGCTTTGGACATGTCCAATTGAATCATCATACTAGGTTTTTTTTGAGTTTTGAGAGAGTGGATGAGCTCATGAGAAAAGATGATACTATCTAGGATTTTCCTACCTTCCACGTAGCCGGATTGGTGATGGGAGATAAGGAGAGGCAAGATGGATTTTATCCGATTGGCGAGGACTTTGGAGATAATTTTGTAAATGACATTGCAGAGGGATATGGGCCTAAATTTGTCTGGGGATTCAAGGAATTTTCCTTTGGGAATCAAGGTTAGGGAAGTGTATTTAAGGGCTTTTAGGACATACTTTTGAATACAAGACTCTTCCATAAGGGCATGGACTTCCAGTTTGAGGATGGGCCAACAAGATTTGTAGATGTCATTGGTGAAACTGTCCAGACCAGGGGCTTTTCCATTGGGCATTCCCATTATCACATCTTCCACTTCCTCAAGGGACACTTTTCTTAGGATCATTTTGTTATGCTCTTCAGTGAGGATTTTTGGGATGTGGTTGGTGATTTTTTTAATTTCCTGAACTTCGTCATTTCTTGGATCTTTGAGAAGAGAGCTAAAGTAATGAGTGAGCTCTACTTCCAACTCCTCTTGAGAGTGAATGATATGACCCTCTCAGTTCTTCAGAGCCAAAATTTTGTTGTTCCTCCTGTGTTGTATCATTGATTTATGGAAAAAAGCGGTATTATTTTCCCCACATTTCAGCCAATTGATTCTAGATTTTTGTTGCCACAACTTCTCTTCCTGGATGGCTCTTTCCTCCCAACTTTGTTGTAATATTTGTTCCTCTTTCTTTTTACTCTACGTGAGCCCTTCTTCAATTATATTTTGTTGGAGAAGTTCCAATTTTTTTTTTTCCGTGATGATGTTGCCGAATGATTCTTTGTTCCATTTTTTATTTCCTCTTTGATATGTTTTAGCTTTTGTTGGAATTTGTACATTTTGTTTCCTAATCTGGTGGGAGGATTTTTCCACCATTGTTTAATTGTTTCCATGAAGTCCAAGTGATCCAACCAAAAGGCTTCGAATCTAAAAGGCTTATTTTTTTGGCCATTGGAAATTTGAATCTTGAGAGAGATAGGCCAGTGATCTAAGTGAGCTTGCAGGAGGAATCTCACTCCAGTTTCCCAAGAGGTGAGATAAGTTTCCTCTAATAAAAGGTGGTCTAACCATGAGGCTATTTGATGGTCTCCTCCTCTTATGTTATTCCTCGTAAAAATTCCATTAGTGGTAGGTATGTCTATGAGGTTGAGGTTTTCTATGATAGTAAGGAAAGCCTTTGAGTCCTTATTGAGATTTTGGATACCATCTCTCTTCTCAGCCACATTAGCTATCATATTAAAGTCACGTGCTATGATATTGAAAGGAAGGTGTATAGGATCAAGGAGGTTGGAGATGCATTGGAGCATTTTAATTCAGTCTATAACCTTGTGCAGGGCGTAGACATTTGTTATGTTGAAACTCTCATTGGCGGCAATAATTCTCAGGACCAGTGTTATGGAATGATGAGTGGCCAAGGAGGATAGGACGTCGAGCTTGGATCTTTTCCATAGGGTCATTATTCCTCGTGCTGAACCTCTTGTTGAGTTGGCTAGGAATTTGTAAGGCTTGAAACAACAGTTTAGAAGAAGAGGGGGGTGTACTGACTCAAGTTTGGTTTCTTTAATTAGAAGGATATCTAGATTATCAGACAAAATTCTATTTTTCAAGATTCGTTTCTTCCCAGGTCTAATCAATCCTCTAATATTCCAAGAAATGCAATTCATTGACATGGAGAGGGATTAAGGGTGAGAGCTTTTACCTTTCCTTCATTGATTAGCTTGGCCCCCCATTCTTGGAGGAGCTGACTGGTGGTCTTTCTCCCTCTTTTTCGGCTTGGGCCTTTGAGGTTGAGTCCTCCTACTAGAATATTTGCTAACATGCCCTTTGATGTCGTAATTTCTTGAGTTGGGTGGAGTGCTCTAAGTTTTAAATGTTCTTGGACGAGATAAACACCTTCAATTTTTTGTAACTGGTGTTCTGGTATGGCATTAATTCCATTAAATTTCCATGCCTCTACATTTGTTGCTAAGTCTACCCCCTCCAGAGATTCTTCTATGGAACTTTCCTCTGGTGTTTCTTCTGTCACTAGTTGCTCCATTTCTGTATCCTCTTGTGAGTGCTCCTTCCCGCTATTCATATAGATTGTGTCCCTATCTTCATATTCTCTGTTTGCTTGGTTTAGTCCCTCTTGTCATGCTTCATCTCTTGTCAGGTAGTTGGGATCTATTTTCTCCTGAGTGATGTTCAGTGCCTCGCACTGGTTTTGACTTGCCTCTTTGTATTGATTCTTCTTGGGGATCACATTTTTCTTGTTGTTCTTGTTCCTGGAGATGAATTTAGTGAAGCCTTCACTGTCTTTTTTTGCTTGCTTGCTCTGGAGATTGAAGGGTTTTGTTAAGAGGACATATCAGAAGAGACGCTCGTGCTCATGGAACTTCTTCCATCTGAAGGGGATATGTTCGAGTCTATACTTTGAATCTAGACTTCATCCTTGAATATTAAGTTTATTGCTTCTGGAAGGGCTCCATAAACATTAATGTATACACAGATACAGGAATAGGAAATGTAGTGTTCAGTTCTGGTCCTTCATATATTTTGATATACTCCCCCAGTTGGTATCCTATTCCTTTTAAGACTGAAGGAGCCCAGTGATAAATTGGTAAGGAGTAAAGGCAGACATAGACTGGGACTCTTGTGAAATCCCCATTTTCTGATGTGAATTTGTCCTTCCAAAATCTCATGTATAATAGTCCAACTGAGTTGTAGAAATAGGGTCCTCCTTCAAATATTCTATCTCTATCTTCTGGGAGGTCAAATATGACTGTGAAGAATCCTTTGGATCCCAAATAAAGTCTTATCTCCCCCTTGGGTGCCCATTTTCTTTGTATCCACTAGTTCAGGGCTCTTTCAGTTAGCGACATGCCCATAAACTTTCATATTACTACATGTTCTTGCATGTATTCTCTATAGACTGCTACTCCTGGGTCTTGGATTTCTAGTTCCGGTATTTTATTTGCTATGGGGTTGCAATGGTTCTTTGTTTTTTTCCTATGTTCTTGCATGTGCTCCTAAGATTTTGAAAGATTTGTGTCTGCAAGGGAAGGCATGTCCGAGACCTTTCCATTTGTTTTGCTAATATCTTTGTTTTTCCCTTTCTCTATTCCTTTATTCCTCTTAGGCGGTTCTTTTTTCTGAGAGTGGATTTTTCCTTCTTTATCAACATTTCCTCCTATTGAGTAGAAGACAAAGCTAGAGGCAAACTTTGTGAAAAATGAATCATGTTCTAGAGGCCTACAAGTTACCATGTCCTTAAAGGATTGGGTGTGGAGGTTCTGATGTGCTTCCATCATGACGGCCAAGGGGTAACGTGGCCCTAACCAACTGTGCCAAGGGAGGCTGCAAAGAGTGCTAACACTAGGATTAGGTCACCTTGATCACAGATGCTTTTTGCCTCTGAATGATTTCCATCAACCATAGAAGAGTTCCTATTTAAATTGTGTTATTAACTCATATTTATTATTAAAAAGAGTTAAATTTAAACTAGTACAATAACAATAAAGTGTTGACACCTAATCATTGGGATTGGGAGAATATATGTAAATATATGTAAATAAGAAATAATGGAGAATAGGAATATGAAGAGACACTGGGAGGTGAAGCCCAAGAGTATCTACCTGCTTGTATATATCCATGAGTTATCTCAATGAAACGAAATAAAATTCATTTTGAGGAGTTAACTCATGACTTTACATGGTATCAGAGCCAACACCCATTATTAACATTTTCTACATTGTAACTCCTGCTAATTTCCTGCCATTATTCTCTTTCCCCCTGCCATATTTTGCATTTCTGTAGACAAGCATATCCCTGCAAAATTATGTGCATTACACTGGTCTAGATTACATTTTGTTCTAACTGTTGAAGAATCAAATTACTGCATTGAGGCATTTCTTTGCCTCCTGTGAAGACTGGAGCAAGTTGTTGCGCTGCCTGGAGGTGGTGTGTAATTCTAGTTCAATATTCAATGGTGTTTGTGTGTGGTAATCCAGTTTAGAAGCATGTATGTTCGATGGTTCATGAATGGTTTAATGGCGGTGTTATATAAAAATTGATTGAGAAGTTCTTGAATGGCAGAAGCAATACTGTGTTAATAAAAAAAATCATGTCTCTGTCATCGTTTTGTTTTCCCCATCAAACAAAGTTAAAACATCGGGTTGCATATGTTGGAAATTGTTTGAAAATTATGGCGCATTCGTGACTGTGATTGTGTATGGCATTTTTACCATGCAACTGTGTTAAATCTTCGGGCACCACAGAGGGTTGTCATTGTTCCGACAGTTAACGTGTGAGGGATCCTATTGTTCCTCCTCTCCTCCATCTTGCAACATCACACTTCCTCCCCCCCATACCACCCACCGACTCCATGTTACACTCCTCCCATTCATAAAATTATATGCTCCAAAGGTTATACCGCCCAAATGCTTATGCTCCAAATGTTGTATGCTCCAAAGGTTGTATCACCCAAATGCTTATGCTTCAAATGTTGTACGCTCCTCCCCCATCCATATGGTGCATTTTTTATATAAATGTGGTTGCTTGATACAATTCCTCCAGTCGTTGTGTATTGTCTCCACTGTAATACAACCCTCCATACCACTCCACATAGTAAATACCACCTCCCCTTCCGCTATTGGTTAACGCCTCTCCACACCGCCTATTGGCTAAACAATGCAACCGCTGACCCCTGTGCGTTAATACCATTCCATCTCTTGGTATTCATATTACATTGAATGTTGTGGTACTGTGTTACCATACCACATGCCTGAACCCGCCTCCTCCAAACAACTCTTAGTCAGATAATAAGTCCCCCAAATGCTGAATCCTCTCCCATATACCACCTCCCATAGACATAACATTCCCCATATAATACCTTTGTCCTCAAATATCATAGTACAATTTTTTTTTACACAACAAGTGCAATTTATTTTTGCCAGCAGAAGAGCGATTTTTTTACACAGTACACATTTTTAATTGCATTTATTGATCTCTATAGTTGGAGTGGTTCTCTCTAGGAAATAGATCTATCCAGAATGGTCGTGAAAGATAAAACATACTCTCATTTTCAATGAGTTGTCGAAAGGAATTTGTGTATGAGAAGGAGATAATGTACCTGTATTTGGGAAAACAAGAACAACAAGGCCTATGTCTTGATTACAACATCTGCAAATGAAGAGGCGAGTCGCCATATTTCACCATTTTCAAATGCTTTTGAAGCCTTACAGAGGTTGAAGGAACTTATGACTTACACTTTGAACTTGAATTTGTCCAATTAATGATTAAATTGTTCAGCCTTGAATTACAAAATGATGATCCTCTTTCTTTGGCATCAGAATTAAGATTTATTATTCATGATATCAAATCCACTGATGTTGAACTAGACATTCCTCTTATAGCTTTTGTCAAGGCACTTTATGCCACTTATTCAAATTATCTTGAGTCATTGCAAGCAAATGGAAACCTCAAAGAGATTACCTTTGACTCCCTTGTGAAGAAATTTGCTGAGAGAGAAAGATTTTGGTAAGAAGACAACTCTTCAGTATTTTGAAGAAGACGTGTGTCTTACACATAGAGAGAAGAATCATGCCCAAGATTCTTCTAGAGGAAGAGGTGGTCGAAGAGGAAGAGCCAGAAGAAATTTCAGAGGCAGGGGGGTAGACACTCTCAAGGAGAAAAGTCTGATATTCATTGCATATGTTGAAATAGAGATGGACATGATGCATCTACATGTAAGTTGGCTTGGTACAACATTGAGCAGGAAATAAATCAAGCCAAATTTAAAACCAATGACAAAGAGAAAGGTAAAGCACCTGAATCCGCTCACTATGTTGTGGCACATTGTAATATTGAAGTAACTAAAGAATTTTTTAATGCTTCACTTACTTCTTGGAAAAATGATTGGTTGCTTGATTCAGGAGAAAATTTCCACATCACTTTTAGAAGAGCTTTTTTTTGAAGAATTTACTGACAATGTTCATGGAGCAGTATGCTTATTAGACAAACCAAAACTCAAGCCATCAAGGCTTGGCGCAATCAGGCTCAAATTCCCTAGTCTTCCATACTTTATTCTGCATGATGCGTTTTATCTCCCACAACTAAGGAGAAGCTTGTTGTCCTTGGTTCACATGTACAAGCAAGGACACTCCATTAATATATTTGATGGCAAGGTTGAGGTTAGAAAATCCTCAGATCACTCACTTGTCATGACGGGGATAGAAGAAGAAAGACTTCTGAATCTGCAAGGTATCTCTGTTCATGCACAAAATTTATCACACAATTCTCATTATGATGAAGGTACATTTCCATCAAGTCTTTTATGGCATGCTAGATTTGGACACTTGAACTATGACAACCTTCGATTGTTGAAGAAAAACGGTGTTACTGGTTTGCCTACAATTCCTAGGAAACTTAAGCAATGTGATGCTTGTATTCTACAAAAGCATAGCAAAAAATATTTTCATGATTCACATTCCAGAGCATATAGAAAACTTGAACTCATTGACTTAGATTTATGTGTTCCAATGCCTGTTCCTTTTGCAAACGAAAATAAATATATGATGAAATTTATTGATGACTACACCAGAATGTGTTGGGTTTATTTATTGAAGAAAAATTCTAATGCTTTTCAAACATTCAAGAACTTTCATACATGGATTGAAAATGATGCACAATCTCATATTGGCTATATTCGCGCTGATAATGGAAAAGAATACACTTCAAATGAATTTGAAAACTATCTTCACCAGCATGGGATCAAACATCAAACAATTGTGCCTTATAATCCCCAACAGAACAGAGTAGCTGAAAGAATGAATAGGACAATCTTAAATATGGTAGGTTCCATGATTTTTTTCAATAATGTAAAATTGATGTTTTGGGCTGATGCGGTTCTATGTGTTGTGTATGTAAAGGATAGATGTCCATCTAGTGCTATTAGAAACAAGACTCCTTATGAAATGTGGTATGGCCACATTTCTTCGATAAAGAATCTCAGGGTCTTTGGTTCAACCTATTATGCCTTGATATCAAAGGAAAAAAGAAACAAACTTGGTGCAAGGAGTCGTAAGTGTATCTTCTTGGGGTATTCAAATACCTCCAAAGCATACTGTCTCTATGATGAAGTTAATAAGAAGTTTGTTGTATCTAGAGATGTAATCTTTCTTGAATCTTCCAAAGCTGACAATGTTGTTGAGTGGTAGCTTGATTGCTTGGATAGGTTCGGAGATGCAAAATCATTTCAAGAATTTGATAATCAAATTCCACATCTTGAAGGGGGGATTCCTATACTGGATCAATTTGTGGAATCTTCTTTTGAAGCACTGTCTCCCCCACATGAAGCTCCAGCCACTGATGATACTTTGAGTGATGTGATTAACAGAATTTGGAGTCTCAATATTGATTCAGTCCCAACTCAATCAACTAAGCATCCTGGAATCTCTCAGAAAGGTCCCCCAAAATGGCTGACAAAAACACTTGAAAGTGTTCATCTCGACGAGGTTGGAAAGATAGGAACATGAAGTATAACCAAGAAAAATGAAGGTGATGTAGACGATTCTGATTCACTTGTTGATATAGATGTTTCTTATGATTGTGAACTAAATTTGTCTATATATTTTGAACCAACTTCCTTCAAAGAAGCTACTTCTCATGATGAATGGAAAGAAGTGATGCAAAAGGAGTATGATGCTTTGATAATGAATGGCACTTGTAAGCTGGTTGGTCCTCCATTGGGAACCAAACCAATTGGTTGCAAGTGGGTCTACAAGAACAAGTATAAATTTGATGGCTCACTTGACAAGCACAAAGCTAGGCTTGTGGAAAAATGTTTTGCACAAAAGGAAGGGGTCGATTATGAGGATACTTCCCCCCCACAACAAAATGGGATACCATCCGGACACTCTTTTCCTTGGAAGTTTAGAACGATTAGAAAGTCCATCAAATGGATGTAAAAATTACTTTCTTGAATGGAGATCTGAAAGAAAATGTTTTTATTTCCCAGCTAGAAGGATTTGTTGTGAAGGGACATGAAAATAAAGTATGCAAACTTGTGAAATCCTTGTATGGCCTGAAGCAAGCATCACGAGCCTGGTATGAAAAATTAACTAAGCATCTTCTGAAACTCAACTTCAAACATTATGATCTTAATGATGCAACTTTGTTTGCTAATAAATTTGGAAAAACAATTGTATATCTTGTGGTATATGCAGATGATATTTTGATGATAGGGAACAATGAGAGCTACATTGCATCCATAAATAAGGGATTGAGGAAAGGTTTTGAAATGAATGACTTGGGCTATGTTCACTACTATCTTGGTATTGAAGTAACTCAACATCCAAAGTATATATTCCTCTCTCAAAAGTACATTGGAGATCTGTTGAATAGGTTTGGCATGGCTGAGTGCAATCCTTTGACTACTCCAATGGAAAATAACTTAAATCTCACATCCATTGAAGGAAAATAATTTGAGGATGCAACAAGGTATAGATAGCTTGTAGGAAGTCTCAACTACCTGACTACTACCAGACCGGACATTTCATTTGTTGTTGGAATCCTCTCCATGTTTATGCAAAAGCCTTGTGAGGGACATTGGTTTGCTGCAAAAAGAGTTTTAAAGTACTTGAAGGGAACCCAAGAGTTTGGACTCAAGTATACACAGGTGGGTGACTTCAGCTTGATTGGATACTCTGATCCAGACTTCAATGGAGACAAATAAACTGGGGTATCTACTTCAGGTTATGCTATGAGTCTTGGATCAAGAGCTATCTCTTGGAGATCACACAAACAATCAGTTCCAACAGATTCCACAACAGAGGTAGAATATGTGGCAGCAGCTGAAGCAACAAAGGAAATTGTGTGGCTCAGAAAAATTCTGGAAGATTTGCAAGTAAAACAAGTGCATTCAACTCCACTCATGATTAACAACACCTCTATAATAAAATTGGCCAAGAACCCAAAGTTTCATGACCGAATAGAGCACATCAATAAAAAATACCATCTAATTCGACATCATGTTGAGGCCAAGACAATCTATCTATGCCATTGTTCCACTAATGAGCAGATTATAGACACCTTCACCAAAGCAATTGGAAGAGAAAAGTTCGAAAGGTTCAGAATGATGCTTGGACTCACCAACATCCCGTAAGATTAAGGGGGGAATGTTGACACCTAATCATTAGGACTGGGTGAATATATGTAAATAATAAATAATGGAGAATAGGAATATGAAGAGACGCTAGGAGGTGAAGCCAAAGAGTCTCTCCCTACTTGTATATATCCATGAGCTATCTCAATGCAAAGAAACACAATTCAGTTTGAGGAGTTACCTCCTGGCCTGACATAAAGAACCAAAATAACATCAAATTGTTATATCTTTATTACTAGAAAAAAGTTCAATTGCCTCTTTAAGGGAGAACTTCTAATAGAGAAAATCCCCAACTACAAGTAACTTGATCACAAACCTTATTTTACATTTCTTTGTCCTCTTCTTTAGAGAGATAAATTTTTAATTTAAACTGGTAAGAGTTGATATAAAAATTAAATTTAAATTGCTTGAAAATCTCATAACTTTAGTAATAAAATAAATTGTATAAAAATAGAATTTTTAAGTTGTATTAAATTTAAATTAATTGTGCCGAGAGGTGCTCTGCAACTTATTATGGGAGAGATGTTGTCACATAATGTTACATTTAAAAATAATAAAATAATAATTGAAATTAACAAATTAAAAAATAGTAACAAGAAAATAAATTAACGTCGGCCATAATTTATTACTTCAATTTACACAATAATCCTATATACAGAGATATATGTAACCAAAAGTAAAAAAAAATAGCTTTTATTATGAGGAAGAAATGCGATGAGTAAAAAAATATAATTTACTTTTTACTACAAGGAAAAGATGTATTTTTTTCACATGATAAGAAATAGTAATATTGATACTACATTATGTGTAATTCATTCTATGTTTACATGTGATATTTAAAATAAAAATATACTTATAACAAAAAATATTTCAACCATAAGTAAAATATTTCAATGTCCATATTAAATAATATAATTTTATAGATATTTTATATAGAGAAAAATAAAGTAATTTAAATTGAAAATTTTCTTATATTTCACTTTAGTAAGAAAGTTTGAGAGAATTCGTATCCCATAAATAGTTGCTTTCTAATTCAATGTATGAGGGATATTTGTAAAATTTTTCAAAGTTTAATATGGATTTGATATGTAATATTTTAGAGAATATTAATAATAAAAATAATTAAATGTATACATACAGGAAAAAAGTATGAGGGGGCATATTTCAAAATTTTAATATGGAGAATGTAAATTATAAATAAAACATTTCAATGTCGACTATATATATTATACCAACAACCTAGATCCACCAAGCGCCTAAAGGGATCAAATCTCTTTTCACTCAAAAAGATGTTTGCATATCAAGAGATTTGGTCCCTCTCGGTGCTTGGTAGATCCATAGTTAAGATGGATCTAGGCTGCAGGCTGTAAAAAATGCTAACTTAAAGTTTTTTAAACTTAACAATAGATTGAATTTTATAAACCAATATTGAATTAGTTAAATTGTTTTTTTGAGTCATTTATTATTAATAATATTTTTATATTAAAAATTGAATGAGTTACACATTTTCGTCTTTTTAAGAACTAACTAAATTATTTTACCTTTAATTATTTTATCGTTGTAAGTATTGAAATATTTTACTAATTAAGTTAGATTGAATATCAATGAACTATCTAAGCAATAGAAAAATATTTATCGTAATTTTACAATCATAGTTTCAACCATAATAAACTTTGTAATTTATAAAAATATCTTTGCATTTTTTTTAAAGTAAGTTGTTTTACATGCAGTTTCATGTATAAAAGTTTGATATACATTCACCAATACATAATCTATAATAAAAAATATTTCATAAAAATAAGCATTATGACGATAAAGATCTAACAAACATAAACATCATCTAAGATACACATTCGAATACATTACCATCATCTAATTATATATATTTTTAGTAGCACATACAAACGTCATTAGCTAGCATACAAATCTAATAATCTAACAGGGCATCATCATCGTGATCACATCTAACAAAACACAAAGATTGTAATCTATCATCATCACCACACATATCCTCAAATTAATGTAAATCTCATGTCAAATAACTGTTATCACAGCCCACGGGGTTTTGGATTGACGGTGAATGGGTGCATTGTTAAGGCACTCCTTGCGATAGGTCACTGGTTCAAATCCCCCGTGGGTGCTTACCTACCAAAAAAAAAAACTATTTTCACGTACACATTTATTTGCAAGCAAATTAAATGAACATATCTAACATGACCTAACAATATACACATGAACAACCAACATATAAATTAAGTAAATAAACATGGACAAAAAAAATGCACCACACACACACACACACACATATATATAAGTCAAATAACTACATCATGGAATCAAATAAGTGCAATTAAATAGTTGATACAACGACCGTAGTAGTGCATGTAGGTTGTTCTACAGTAGAAGACAATGGATGGTCAACTACTACCTGATTAAGTACATCTGTCGAACTTAGCTGAGGTGGAGGACTAAGAGGTGGTTGGTCTATAGTAGAAGGTGGTTGGTCTGCATGTACTCCCTGTCGAACCAAAACTCTAGCTAATCTTTCTCAATAGTCCATCTAAACTCGCAGACTAGTCCTACGATCCCAGGCGTTGACGCTCCCGCGAGGATGTGCCTCACCCTCTTGGGCCACACATCTTGGGCCTCGCCCATCTCCTCATCTCCTCCAACATTCGATGGGGGAGGAGGCATGTCCCCATCGAATGTGTCGATGTGTACAAAATATATAGTACAAAAAAATAATTAGACAATTTAATAAAACAAATTAAAGAATGTGCTAGAATAAATTTTATTCTAATTCATTAAAGCAAGAAGATGAAACTATATTAATATAAATAAAACACTAATATTACATATATCATCTAGAGTCTCAACCAATGTGAAGAAGAGGTTGGGACACCCTCTCCAATCAATCCCCGTGTACGGATACCCCAACACAACAAACACATTGTCATCCTCACTGGCCAAAAGCACTTGTGCCTCATTCGAAATCTTGGTTGGAAACTCTGGCACGCCCCTCTTGGGCATCATCTACCCCAACATGCACATCTAGGCCTTAGTTATCATCCTATTAGGTGATGTTTAAATGTAGGCCCCGTCTTCGAAAACCTCTAAGAAAATAAACAAAAAAAATCATAAGAAAAAGGGAAGGTCTCCCTCCCCTGTCTCAACAACATGCGACATCTATCTAAAGTCATGCAAAACTACCTAAAAAAAATGGTAGACCATCTGATGCAACATGGCACTTGAATCAAATAATGAACATCATACAAAAGAGGGGAACTAATTCGTTTCCCATCACCAAAAGAATGTGTAATGGCGTTGACTAATAATGAGAGGCACCTAACCTCCTCTATAGCAAAAGAAGAAATGTGTTGTTGTCCACCACAGAACTGACACACTTGACCCTTTGACTAAATAAATAGACTTAGTCTAATCACTAGACCAGTTCTTCCTACAATTGTCTTTGTAATCATGGTTCGTGGCTCCTTTTATTTCAACTTCAAAATTTTGACCCTCCTTCTGCAATAGGCTCGACCCTCCTACTTCAGAAATCTCAACCTTCCTTCTTCATAAATCTCGGCCTTCCTTCTACAATAGTCACAACCCTTTCTGTAATCATCTCTACAACAAGGAACTTCGGCCTCCCTGTAATTGTTTATGCAATTCACATTTTCATCTTCCTCTCTATAATAGTCTTCTAAGATTCTCTACTTCCTCTCCATTTATCGGTCCTTTTATAGTTTCTTTTAAATCTTAAACAAATGCTTCACTTACCTCCTTCAAATGGTGAAATATTAGGTTATTTATATTTATTGGTCAATTTTCATTTGAGCCAACATGAACAATTTGACTTGAAACCGACTTGTAGGCTTGTAATGAAGGCTGACTTGATTATCTTTTGTTTGGAGGCCAACTTTGAAGGATGAATGGTAATCCTTTAGGGAGAAGGAACTGATTTGGTGGAGGATATATTTAGACACAAAAACATTATTCCTTTCTTAACCTTAAGGATCCCAAGAAGGGTGTCTTATAATAATGACTTTGACTCAGACTCAACAAAAATTTGGCTTCACAATGCCCAAAAAATGTATTTGAAGGAAAACATTTAAGCAATTAGATTTCAGAGTCCTGCCCCTTGCTCATTTAGTGTTGTTCTTTATATAATGGCTATGAAGCCAAATGAACATCTTTTGTTAACAAAATATTTCCATATAAAATGATCCATTTTCTAGAGTTGATGATAAAAGAATAAAGAGATGAAAATTATATTTATTACCCAAGTATCAACTCCTTGGAAATATGTGGAATAAGCTATAAGTCAAGCACAACATCCATTTCAATATGTTTGATCACATTTCTTACCTATGGATAGGTTAAAAAATATTTGTTTATTAAGCTTGTAATCAATGCTATAGAAAAAAGTCAGAATGAACTTAAATATGAAACAAAAGTTTCGAAAGTTGCAAACCAATATAGAGATTTAGATGACGATGACATGTCTTAGAATGTTATCATGTGGAATTCCTTTGCATGAGTGAATGCTTATTGAATTTACCAGAACCACCCTTAGGGTACCATGAATGAAATGTGAAGCAACGATCTCAAAATAGGTATTTGGAATAAGCACATTATTACACAACATTTTGTCACTATCCCTGTACTCTCCATTCCTCGATCCTGGAGGACCTCTATAGTGAACGTCATGTGTTTTCATATCATGAAGAACATGTCTTTACACCACTCTTCATCGGCAGAACATTTCCCTCTTACATCATTCTAAGAGAATATTCCTTCAAACTTAGTTTTAAAGGTCGACGCTATCCCTCAGTTTCTTCCCCGCACCAATTTGTAGAGTTTAACATTGAGCCTAGTGCCAATCAACGCTGGTATCCATCCATTACCCATGCTGACCCTCTTTTGGAAAGTTTTTAAAAATGGAATCGAAGCTTGCAGGTCTAGAATCTCTGTGAACGGAAGTCTGGTAAATGGTTAGTCGAGATAGAGTCGAGAGAGATTGTTTGGGCTCCTTTCCCCTATTAAAATGGAACAAACCAAAAGAGATGAGACCTCTCCCATCATAAGAGGATCCATATCCCCTCTCTCAAGCTATATAAACTTCTCCTATTCCAACTTCATATGGTATTTGGTAGCTTAAGACTCCTTAGCCTCTTAAGTAGGTTGAATCTATTGCATGTTGTCATGTGTGCTTTGGTTTCTTGTCTATTTGTTTCAGGTGCTTGATTGTCATTAAGGCGCTGATTGCTGGAGAAAAGACACAAGGACTTCATCAAACAAGGATAAGTGATATAAGAGGTAGGATCTTATCCATTCTCAATCTAAGGGAACTTATGTCAGATTGTCTTGTTTGTGGCTAGACCCTCTCCCCTGGGCTAGAGGGATTGTCTCTGTCTACAGAGAGAATCTTCCTACTCCACAAATTGGCAACCATACTGGGGAGCCATCCCTCTCTTTGGATTGTTTTTCATTTTATGATTTGTGATGACTTTTGTCATATCACTCTTTCTCTTTTGTAATCTATACTTTAAGTTATCTACTGCTTTGATTCTTGAATTTAGAGTGACAGGTCTGGTTTTGGTTTGTGGATTTTTTTTGTTTTTCTTTGAATCCCTCGATCAACGCTGTTATTTTTCTAACAGTAGCGCCAACCAGTGTGAATTCTTCTTGAACAATCACGCCACAGCCCCTTATGGCGCTGGTTTCTAGTTAGACAGTCGCGCCGATTCCTGTAGGTTAAAATCAAGGTTTCTCTTGAATAATTGCCATTTTGTATTGTCCTCATAGGTTCTATTTCTTGGCTTGTTTGCCTTTATTCTCCCTGGCTAGAATGCTCTGTTAGCGTGCTTGGTTTTCTTGATTGGTTTGATATTGCATTACTTGATTCTTTGAATTTTTTGGATGGTTTGTGTTCCTAGGGCATCTAGGTCATTGTCCATTCATTTGCTTACATGCTCATCAAATAAAGTTGGTAATTTTCTAATACATGCATTTCATGTTTTATTCCTTGCATCTATATTTCTCTATTTTCAATTGAACGAGTGAAAAAGTTTCTTTTCCTATTCTCTTGTTGAACGTATCTTTTATGATCTTAGATTACATTGCTTGGTTTGTTTCGATTGAATCTTTGCATATTTTGTTTGAAAGGATTTCTTTTTGTCGTGCTTTGCATATGATTGATGTTTGGTTGTTTGAAAATGTTTATGTGAAAGATTCATTTTGCATTTTATGAAAAGAAGAACATCATTCTAGTTTACTTAAGCGAAAATATTGCATTAATAGCGTTATTGAGAAGCAAGAATTGCATCAGCACAGGCATGAGAAATGAAATAAACTTTTTGTTGTCGTTAAAGGAAGATTAAGTGCATTTAGGACATGTATTAGTAAAATATTTCATTCTTTGGTTGTTGCGTTGATTGTGTGCTCTCTATCCCTCAATTACTGTTAACTTTCATCGAAGAAAGATTTCTTTTCTTATATAACTGCATATAGGTGTTTTCAGAAGATATCGTAGGGCCTTGTAATTGAAACCTAATTCTAGGTCACCCATTCAAATTGATTGAATTAACCTAAGGAAGCATTGAAACTTATCGCTCACATTTAGTGGTCTAGGCTAGAGACGTGTTCTGATGTCTTTAAACCTAGCACCTGTCGTTAACTTTAGACAGTGTTAGTACGAACTTGTGCTCATTGTATCGTCATGTATATAAAGGGAGACCCCTATATGTTGCAATCCTTTATCCATAGGAAGCTGAGTCTACCACCTTGTAAACATGATACACTGAGCAAAACATTCGGAGAGATAGCCTGCTCATACTTTTCGGTTCGACAGGAGGTATTATGCAATTCACGGTTACCTGGTAATCCTTTTGCCTAGATTATCCTGAGTAGTCATTTTGATCTTTTTTGACTCTTTAAATTTGAAAAGATCATCGAGCACTTGTCCTTTCGAGCTCGTTAACTCCGAAAGCGACTAGAGTCACCTTTCACTCTTTTCTCGACTCTTAAAATATGAAAAGGTAAAGTTTTGTTTCAGTGTTTTAAAAGTGACTACCCATGAAATATTCTTGGTTAAATTTATCTTCCTTAGTGATTCTTTAGGGTCGATTCCAATGGCAACATTTCTAGAGTCTACCAGTTAAGGAGCCCCCTCAGATGGGAATCCTGGTCCTTTTCCTTCTTTGGGGTGATCTGGAGTGAAAGGTGATGTATTGAAAAGCTTTCTGAAAATAGCAACAAGAAATGCTAAAAATAGAAGTGATAAAAATACCACTGCTATAAATAGAAGTTCGGGTACCAGTGTTGGACATAGCAACAAGGAATGAAAAATGAAAGTGCTAAAAATAGCATTGCTATAAATATAATTTCAGGATGGATTACAATTTTAGTCAGTCCCTGGACTAAAATTGAGAAGTAAAATTCAAATTTATTCTTAGTAGCTGTTTGATTAATAATTAATTAATTCATCTTGAGTTAATTAGTTGGAGAAAATCAAACA
Source organism: Pinus tabuliformis (assembly GCA_031772625.1). Taxonomy (NCBI): domain Eukaryota; kingdom Viridiplantae; phylum Streptophyta; class Pinopsida; order Pinales; family Pinaceae; genus Pinus; species Pinus tabuliformis. The sequence goes on from CM062816.1 coordinate 357,832,653, forward strand.
TGAAGTCTATGTGAAGACATGCAACAGTTTCTCCATTGATTGAGGAATTTATCCCTTAGTTAAGGAGATGAGGATGAGTTGTACTTTGAGTTGTAATTAGTTAGCTCAGTTATCTGAGTTAAGTCTAGTTAGATTAGTTCTAACAATTTGTAGAATTAATTGTGAGTTGAGTTAGTTAATGCTTGCATGCATGTAACTATTGCACTTTATATAACTGGATATTCTCTCATAAATAACTCATGCATGTCAGTTCAGTCAGAGATCCAGTTTAGATCAGAGGAAGGGATAGTGTACTATCAGTGGGAGGATTTTTCCTATATGGGAAACTCATCCATGCAGAAGGAATTATCTCCTTCAGACTGCGCAACTACTTTTGATTTTAATGTGTTGTGTGAGAGGTAAATTCACACCGGTGGAAGCATTGGACCCCAGGAGAAACTGCGCAAGGAAATAGGAGGTTTGGAGGGCAGAGGAGAAGGTTTGTGAGAAGCCTTTGATAGTCTATGAGCAACAGAGGGATTGTACTGAGAGCTGGATAGCTTGTGAGCTAAAGATTTGTGTAATCCGTTCATATTTTCCACTTGTATGATATACAAAGATTGGGGTTTTTAGGCTGAGGCTTTCCCTAGGATTATTCTTCTGTGTTCATGTGTGATTGATTTCTCATTCTCTGTTATATGTGTTCTATTTGATATTGCTCATATTCGATTAAGCTTTAGCAAAGTTTGTTGTAGAAGTAGACCATGTATTTTGCTTTAGTATATTGCATAATCTGTTGATCTACAGTGGGAATTTCTACATGGTATCAGAGCGAGGCTTTGTAGAAAAAGTTCTACATGGTATTAGAGAAAAGGTGATCAAAGGAGAGAATTGTATACAAGAAGGGAGAAGTTCGAAGTTTGATGTTTCTGAATATAGAAATCGAGTTCTTATCACATCTCATTTCCACCAATGGCGTTCAATGGTTTAAGACTTGAATATGCTCTTGATGGCAATTTGAATTATATAGCCTGGAAGGATCGCATGGAAGGAGTATTAGAAGATAATGGTCTAAAGGAATTCATTGATCAAGAAGTCCCCAAGCCCGCAGCGCTAATGCTACAGAATTGGTGGAATGGAAGAAATGTGTGCTAGAGCAAGGAGAATCCTTCTAGAGGGAGTTCGAGACCACATAGTCTCGAGTCTCCATGGGAAGGAGGCACAGTTTTCGATGTGGAAAACATTGAAAGATCTATATTAGAACAACGACGAGGAGAGGAAGTTGGCGCTGAAAGACAAGCTTCAGAAAATCAAGTGTGAAAAGGGTGACACAATCTCTATGTTCCTGAACAAGCTCACCGCCTGTAGGGATGAGCTTGGAAGTGTAGGGATCATGACCGCTGATGACGACATGGTGAGTATTGCACTCCTTGGTCTTCCTAAGAGCTAGCATAGCTACCAAGACTCATGGAAGAGAGAAACTGCTAGATTGGGAACGACTTTGGTCGGATTTGATGCAGGAGGAGATAACAAGAAGCACCAGAGATGGTTCTTCATCCAAGGAGGATGAAGAAAATTACGCCTTAGCGAGTAAGGCGAAGAAAGGGAAGGAGAAGGATTCTCATTCTAAATCAAGTTCTTCCCATGGTGGGAAGAAGTTTGGCAAATCAAAAGTGCAATGCTTTCGTTGTCATGAGGTGGGTCATTTTGCTACAAATTGTCCATTGAAGAAATCCAAGATGGGATCCAAGGAAGGATCTGAAGGTGAGGCATTGGCCTCATAGTTCGAGTTGGATTTCACACTCTTCACATGCAAGGTTTCATCCATGATGGGATGTGGCTGGTTTCTTAACAGTGGAGCTTCTTTCCACATGACCGACGACAAGAGTTTGTTCAGTATCTTGGAGGAGAAAGATCTCCAAATACTCATAGCGATGGGTAATGATGAAAAGTATATTGTCTCAGGTGTAGGCACGATTGTTTTTCAGAGGGAGCATGGAGCTCGCATTACCTTGACCGATGTCAAGTATGTACTAGGACTAAAGAGAAATTTGGTGTCGATCGCAATGTTGGAAGACAAAGGCTATGATTTAGTCTTCAGTAAGGGAAATGTTTTCCTTCGACACATCACCACAAGACAAGTGAAGAAGATCAGTTCATGGGTGAAGAACCTGTGTGCTCTTGAGGTTCAAGATGCATGCAAAGCCTTGAGGAGTAAGGCAACTGTTGGAGACTTGGTGGTTGAGAGGGAGAGTAAATTACCTCTCAACATGTAGCGCCAGAAGAAGTCTCAGACAATTGTGGAGGAGCCACGATTGGTGAAGCAGTTTCAGGAGGTTGTGGAGCAGCCACAACTAGAGAAGCCAAGAGGAGACAAAGTGGAGGCGTCCACTCATGTAGAAACCTCCAGTAGGGGGAATTTCGAGCCAAGTGGGCAAGGATAACATGCATCCATACCTCTAGGTAGGAGGTGGGGCAATGTGGAGTGACAGTCCCAAGAAGGCTGGAATAGGGGTAGGATCATTGAGGTTCCCAACCTCTTTGATTAGACCTTGCTACGGGAGCCCCGACAAGGAGTAGCAGGACTGGCTGAGTGGGTAGAGATAGATATGGATGGAGCGATAAAGAGAGCTATAGTGCAGGAGTCCCAAGACTATGAAGAGCTAGCAAGCTGCAGGAATGCGAGAGGCACAGGAGTGTTGCACCAGTGCAAGATGGAAAAGAGAGGTGTGCAATGGTGCAGGATGCATGGAGTGTTGCAAAATCTTAAAGGTTAGAGAGGGAGCACTTTTCAGCAGAAGAGGAAGCTTCAACATCAGAGTATGTTTCTAGCCCAACGGAGAGGTCAGTTGGGAGATTTTTTTGTTTCTAGAGTTGCTAGAGTAACAACACTTGGAAGAAGTGTTGCCTGTAGAACATTCCAAAGGTTTAGGATTGGGTTCGAGTTGAATGCCTTTCTTGTTGAAAGGGAGTGTTGAAAATAGCAACAAGAAAAGCTAAAAATAGAAGTGATAAAAATAGCACTGCTATAAATAGCAGTTTAGGTACCAATGTTGGACATAGCAACAAGGAATGAATAAATGGAAGTGCTAAAAATAACATTGCTATAAATAGCATTTCAGGATGGATTCCAATTTTAGTCAGTCCCTGGACTAAAATTAAGAAGTAAAATTCGAATTTGTTCTTAGTAGCTGTTTGATTAATAATTAATTAATTCATCTTGAGTTAATTAGTTGGAGAAAATCAAACATGAAGTCTATGTGAAGACATGCAACAATTTCTCCATTGATTGAGGAATTTATCCCTTAGTTAAGGAGATGAGGATGAGTTGTACTTTGAGTTGTAATTAGTTAGCTCAGTTATCTGAGTTAAGTCTAGTTAGATTAGTTCTAACAGTTTGTAGAATTAATTGTGAGTTTAGTTAGTTAATGCTTGCATGCATGTAACTACTGCACTTCAGATAACTGAATATTCTCTCATAAATAACTCATGCATGTCAGTTCAGTCAGAGACCCAGTTGAGATCAGAGGAAGGGATAGTGTACTATCAGTTGGAGGATTTTTCCTATATAGGAAACTCATCCATGTAGAAGGAATTATCTCCTTCAGGACTGCACAATTACTTTTGAGTTTAATGTGTTGTGTGAGAGGTAAATTCACACAGGTGGCAGCATTGGACCCTAGGAGAAACTGCACAAGGAAATAGGAGGCTTGGAGGGCAGAGGAGAAGGTTTGTGAGAAGCCTTTGACTATCTATGAGCAGCAGAGGGATTGTACTGAGCGCTGGATAGCTTGTGATCTAAAGCTTTGTGTAATATGTTCATATTTTCCACTTGTATGATATACAGAGATTGGGGTTTTTAGGCTGAGGCTTTCCCCAGGATTATTCTTCTGTGTTTATGTTTGATTGATTTCTCATTCTTTGTTATATGTGTTCTATTTGATCTTGCTCATATTCGATTAAGTTTCCGCAAAGGTTTTTGTAGAAGTAGATCTTGTATTTTTCTTTAGTATATTGCATAATCTGTTGATCTACAATGGGAATTTCTACATGGTATCAGAGCGAGGTTTTGTAGAAAAAGTTCTACATGGTATTAGAACAAAGGTGATCAAAGGAGAGAACTGTATACAAGAAGGGAGAATTTCAAAGTTTGAGGTTTTTGAATATCTCTTGCGAAGAGCCCGATCCTGAACATTTTGAATGTTATACATGCAACACTTCTCCCAAGTGTTATTGCTCCAGCAACTCTAGAAACAAAAAAAACTCCCAACTGACCTCTCTACTAGGCTAGAAGCATCCTCTGATGCTGAAGCTCCATCTATCGCTGACAAGTGCTCCCTCTATGACCTCTGAGCTTCTGCAACACTCCAAGCATCTCGCACCGTTGCACACCTCTCTGTGCCATCCTACACTGGTGCAACACTTATGTGCCTCTCGCATTGCTGCAGCTTGCTAGCTCTGCATAGTCTTGGGACTCCTGCACTGTAGCTCTCTTTGCCGCTCCATCTGCATCTACCTCTACCCACTCAGCCAGTCATGCTACTCCTCGTCGGGGCTCCCATAGCAAGGTCTAATCAAAGAGGTTGGGTATCTCAAGGATTCTGCCCCTATTTAAACCTTCTTGGGACTATCACTCCACATCGCCCCACCTCACACCTGGAGGTATGGCTGCATGTGATCCCTCTTCCTAATTGGCTCAAAATTTCCCCCCACTAGAGGTCTCTTCATGAGTGGATACCTCCACTCGGTCTCCTCTCAGCTTCTCCAGTTGTGGCTGCTCCATAACCTCCTGAAGCTGCTTCAGCAATTGTGGCTCCTCCACAATTGTCTGAGACTTCTTTTGGCGCTGCATGTTGAGAGGTAATGTACTCTCCCTCTCAACCACCAAGTATCTAACCTTTGCCTTGATCCTCAAGGCTTTGCATGCATCTTGTACCTCAAGTGAATACAGGTTCTTGGCTAGCACACCAATCTCTTTCATCTTTCCCATTGCCACGAAATTTTCTGGAAAAAGAGCTGATTTTAAATCAATGATATCTCCCTCATATGAACTCCGATTCAGCCAATTTTTTTTTGAATTTGGGTCTTTTTCCACAAGGATTCCAGATTTGCTATTTTTTTTTCTGAAAATTTTGCACAAATTTTTTTAGATCTGCTCTGAAAAATCGCAGCCCAATTTTTTTTTACTTCAAATTTTCTTCGTCGTATACTGTTCACTGCTTCGATCACCTTTGCTCCGATACCATGTAGAACTTTTTCTACAAAACCTCGCTCTCATACAATGTAGAAATTTCACCGTAGATTAAACTGATTATGCAATGTACTAAAACAAAATACTTAATCTACTTCTACAATCAAACTTGCGGAAGCTTAATCGAATATGAGCAAGATCAATAAGAACACATTGAAATTGAAAAAAGGCCGAACAATCTCAATAGAGATGACAACTGGAAGATCAGTAGCTGCTGGATCCCTGCCCTTTCTTCCTAGTCTTGTTTTTTCTAGCTTTCGATGTTCTCTCTTTATTTCGCGGATCTTTTTCCTTGACGCCTTGTCTTCATCCTAGAGTTTCTCCTTTTGGCGCGGTATAATTATTTATTCATTTATTTTTTAAAGTTAATAGTATTCTATTATTATTAGTATTATTTATTTATTATTAGTTTTTATTTTATTTTTTAATACCATTTAGAACATTCTCAATTAAACCATATATATATATATTTATATTTATTCTTATTAATTTTTAATTTTAATTTTATTGCTATTATCTTTATTTTTTACTTTTATTTTTTTTTGATTTATTTGTTTGTTTATTTATTTATTATTATTATTATTAATTTATTAATTTTTATTTATTTAATAATTAAAAAATAAATAAATAAATAAATAAAATTATTTCTATTTCTATTGTTTATCTCTTTTTATTATATTTTACTTTATTTTATTTTTATTTATTTATTTATTAATTGTTTTGTTTTTTATTTATATTTATATTTATATTTATATTTATATTTATTTATATTTATTTATTTATTTTTATTTAAGTTTATTTATTTTTATTTATGTTTTTTTTTAATGTATTTTTTATTTATTTTCTTTTACTTATTTATTTATTATTTTTCGATCCATTATTTTTATTAACTCTAACTAACTTTTAGTTGTTATGTATAATTATACAACTTATCCCCCTTTTTCTAGCTAATTGGTAATTTTTAATTAACAAACTATACCCCTTTTTTAACTAACCTTAAACACCATTTAAATTAATTTATATATTTTTATTGGTCACCTAAGATAACTAATTTTGACTCTGGTCCTATAGTCAAAAGTAGCCGTTAGTCGTGATAGTCGTTGGAGGCTTTGCTCAAACTATTTAACATGCTAACCTGGATCTGTCTCTTCAACTTGTCCTGACGATGAACCACACTAGTTGGTTCGATACACGTCGACAAATGTTTTATCTTGTGATTTACGCCGAAGAATTTCTCTTAAAAAAGAACACATATAACTGAGAATGAGAAAGCAATCACACATGAACACAAAAGAATACTCTGGGGAAATCCTCAGCCTAAAACCCCGATCTCTGTAATATCATACAAGTGGAAATATGTCTGGATTACACAAAGCATTAGCTCACAAGCTATCTTGCTCTTAGTACAATCCCTCTGCTGTTCATAGACAGTCAAAGGCTTCTTCACAAATCTTCTCCTCTACCCTCGAAGCTTCCTATTTCCTTGCACAATTTCTCCTCGGTCCTCAAGCTGCCACTTGTGTGTAATAATCCCTCACACACTGCTCTGACCTCTGAAATAACTGCACAAACCTGAAGGAGATAATTCCTTCTGCATGGATAAGTTTCATAAATAGGGAAATTCCTCCAATTAATAGTACATTGTCCCTTCCTCTGATCTCAACTGGGTCTCTCACTGAACTGACATGCATGAGTTATTTATGAGAGAATATTCAATTATCTGGAGAGTAGCAATTACATGCATGCAAGCATTAACTAACTGAACTCACAATTAATTCTACAAATTGTTAGAACTAATCTAACCGGACTTAACTCAGATAACTAATTTAACTAATTACAACTCAAAGTACAACTCATCCTCATCTCCTTAACTAAGGGATAAATTCCTCAATCAATGGAAAAACTGTTGCATGTCTTCACATAGACTTCATGTTTGATTTTCTCCAGCTAATCAACTCAAGATGAATTAATTAATTATTAATCAAACAGTTGTTAAGAACAAATTATAATTTTACTTCTCAATTTTAGTTCAGGGTAATTGAAATTGGAATCCATCCCGAAATTCTATTTATAGCACTTCCATTTTTCATTCCTTGTTGCTATGTCCAACACTGGTACCCGAACTGCTATTTATGGCAATGCTATTTTTAGCATTTCCTGTTGCCATTTTCAACAATTTTTTTTTCTCGAACTCTCTCCAACTCTGTCGAAAATTCTACATGGTATCAGAGCAAGGTTTTGTAGAAAAAGTTCTACATGGTATCGTAGCCAAGTTTATCGGAGCAGTGAACAGTATACGAAGAAGAGAATTCGAAGTAAAAAAAAAGAAGAAGAAGAAAACTTGGGCCGTGAGTTTTTAGAGTAGATCTAAAATTTTTTGTGCAAAATTTTCAGAAACAAATAGAAGATCTAGATTCTTTTCGAAAAGCACCCAAATTAAAAAAAAAAATCAGCTGAATCGGAGTTCAGATGAGGGAGATATTGCTAATTTAAAATTAGCTCTTTTTCCCGAAAATTTTGTGACGGCGGGACATATGAAATAGATTGGTGTGCTAGCCATGAACCTGTATGCTCTTGAGGTTCAAGATGCATGCAAATCCTTGAGGAGCAAGGCAACGGTTAGAGACTTGGTGGTTGAGAGGGAGAGTAAATTACCTCTAAACATGCAGTCCCAGAAGAAGTCTCAGACAATTGTGGAGGAGCCACAATTGGAGATGCTGAGAGGAGACCGAGTGGAGGCATCCACTCATGCAGAGACCTCCATTAGGGGGAAATTTCAAGCCAAGTGGGAAGAGGGATCACATGCATCCATACCTCCAGGTGGGAGGTGGGGTGATGCGAAGTGATAGTCCTTAGAAGGCTGAAATAGGGGGAGGATCCTTGAGGTACCCAACCTATTTGATTAGACCTTACTATGGGAACCCTGACGAGTAGTAGCAGAACTGCCTCAGTGGATAGAGGCAGATATAGATGGAGTGGTAGAGGAAGCTTCAGCATCAGAGGGTGTTTCTAGCCCAACAGGGAGGTTAGTTGGGAGATCAGTTACTTACTTCTCAGTAATTGAGTTACAGTGCGGCAGTGGGCAGCACAATGCAACATGATGAGAGGAGGTGCAATGCGGATGCAGTGCTGGGAGACAGGACCAGCAACAGGAATAATCAGGGGATTGATGTAGTCAGAGATCAAAGTGTGATGCAGGAGCATTCACCCAAGAGAAAATCATTGTAATTAAGTAGACATAGGGGGTCATGTATTTTTAGGAAGTTGGATTCCTAAGTGATGAATTAATGTAATTTAGGCTTTTAAGTGCATAGAATAGGAATAAATCAGATAATGTGAGGATGTTGTAAATGCTCTCAAATAAATGAGAACATGAGTGGGTAGTAATGACAAAAGAGTCCAAAGTCAATTATAACTCTTAAACAGTTGCACGATTTGAGGAACTAGAGGGAGAGATTTTGGGAATTAATTGAAACTAGAAGTGGACATAGTGGATAGAGGATTTAGGAGTCGGTTCAGTAGATATAGGAATCAAACCAGAATTAGTTCAACAGAACCATTCTGAATATATGTAAGCCTACGGGCAGAGTAGAGGGAGGAGGCCACTGATATTGAAGAACAGGCCAGTGCAAGACAGAGGAGTCTCAAATGTAACCTTTGTTTTATATATATATAGAGTTTTATTCCTCGTTGTGTCAGTGTGTGTAAAAGAGTATTTCATGAATGGATTACTGTGAATTCGTAGGCTCTGTTACAGGGTTGTAGACAGAATTCTGAAGAATGCACAGAGTGAGTAGAATGACGCAGAGGAATCATAAAAGGATCTTAGAATCCAAATTGAAGAAGTAGAGTGAAGCTTTGGAGAGAAGTAGTGAAGTGAAGGTTCGCTGAGGAGTTACGCTCAGAGAAGTTGAGCAGTAGAAGCACAAGAATAAACCCTGAGAAACAACCCAAACCCATAGAAAAACACTGAGAAGATAGCCGAAACATAAACAAAGAGAGGAGCGGAGAAGCAAGAGGAGTCGCGTAGCAGAAACAAAAAAGGATGGAAGCTTTTGAAGAAACTCAACCATAAAGAAAAATCGAAGAAACAGTGGAAAAAACCAAGTGAAGGGAAGAACAGAGGAATTAAGCATTGGCGCACAAAAACTGTTAGATCGATCAACGGTCCAGATCATATCGCTTCGGCGGAACCTTTTTAAGTCATCAGAATGACCATTGAATTATAGCGATAGCGATCATTCGATTAAGCCTGGACCATCGGATCAAGATTCAGATCGACGGTCGAGATCTAATCACTAATCGCATTATCGAAGCAGTTAAGAGACAGTGCGATGGAAGGCTGATACACCGATGAGTGATATGGTGATATCGCCGATATGCGATGATTGGCGATCAGAGGTGTCAGTAATCAGAGATCGGGATATCGCAATAGCGCTGCAGAAAGCGAAAGACGGACACGACGATTTATATAGATGCGGGTCTATAAGATTTGAAATCCGGCTATGTGTGCCGGAGCGGGTTTTTCCCGTTATTCCTTTGTATTTGTGTTAAAGTGATGCAGCCTGATTCCAAAGGAAAATTGCATATCAGAAATTGGAAGGAGTATAGGTTAATGCAAACCGCCGATAGGCCGATACCCGATTACGATAAAGTGAAATTCTTGGAAAGTGTGCAAAGGCTGTACGAAAGGCGAAAAAGGTGTGTATGCATATAATTCCTTTAAAAAAGGGTTTAGAAGGAAATAGTGCCGATAGAGAATTTCATGCGAGAAACATATATTAACCAAGGGTTTGAAAGGGAAAGTATATATATATATATATATATATATATATGGGTTATATAAAGGTTCTGAAGGGTTTTTAATTCCTGATAGAAGGACCTAGAAGGAAGACTTTAATAAAGTCATAAACAAAGGCTTGAGGGTTGATGAAAAGTCCCATTAGGAGGTTTTGGTGGGTGATTGAGTTCCAAATAAAAGGAACTAATAAAAGGGGCCTTAACCATTTCTGGTTGAAGTTTTGACTCCTTTGAGAGTCAAATACCTGGGACGGTCGAGTTTATGCATTTTATGCATATTGTGGGTATGTGCGGGGGTAAGCTTTGCATCATTAGTGGCATCAGAGCAGGTCTGTAATCAGAGCAGATTTGGTATCAAATCAGAATTGAAGTTGAAACAATTAGTTAAAACAGAACAAAGAAATTCTATGAGAAAGAATTGAGAATAGAATATGTGTTGAGGTGTTTATGCAAGCAAGAGGAAGGATTAGATTCTAATTTGACAGAAGAATACACACAGAGGTGATGTGTAGCAGAATTTGCAGATGCAAGAGACAGAGGAAATCCATTCAAAGTACAGGTGGAATGGTGAAACAAGATCATGCTGAGATCTTGAAGGGGAGGTAATATGTTTTGTTTTAAATTGAGAATGTGTGTTTTTATACTAAAGCACAGGTGACAATAAGAGAAGCTATGAGAGGAGAACCAGATGTGTTCTTGAAGACATAGTAAGGAGAATAGTCTAAAGGAAAAGTGGACCTAAAGAATCCAACAAGAGATTGGACAGAGAGGACAACGGAAGTGTTCTCAAGAGAGAGTGAGAGATTGCAGAAGCCTAGAAGGAGCAAAGGTGTTGCTAAAGAGGAGGTTCTAGATAGAGGGCCATACTTGTCAAAAGACCGAGTGAGGAGAGCTTAGTGAGGTAAGATTGTAGCAAGGAGGACTAGCTGTTGTAAAGGCTTATTGCAGGTGAGTGAGGAGCTCTTGAAGATAGAGAAGAAGAAGATGACTACTAATAGTCATAATAGAGGTTCAAAGAGAATCCAAAGTAGAAGATATGAGAAGAAGGATGCCAAGGAAAATGGAAAGAAGATGAGTCAAGAGGAAATTAACAAAGAGATTGCAGAGTTAAAAGAATAACTCGATGCATTAAGGAGAATACTTGAGGAAAGCCAAAGACTAGGTTGGGTTTAGAGGAAGAAGCCAGTGGAGTGGCATGAGATGCAGAGAAGGCTACAACAAAAGCAAGTAAAGTGGCTAAGGGAAAAACTCAAAGAAGTTGAGTTAGAAATGGAAGAATCCATTTGTGAACCAGAATAGGGAGAAATTCCAGGAGAAAGTGAAGACTACACTGAAGCTAAAGAAAGGAGATCAAGTGAAGATCTCATGGACTATTGGGATAGTTCAAAACAACATGAGGAGATGTTGAATGAAGATGAAGACTTGAGTACTGAAACTTCAAGTGAGGCCAAAGGGTCACATGGTTTTAAATCTGACAATTTGTGTATGTTTGCAAGTGAAACATGTAAGGAAGGAAAATTTGCTGATATTGTCATAGAGGAGGAAGAAGAAAAGCAGAATCTAAATTCTGTTTTGGAAGAAGATGAGATAGATAGGTCTCATATGCAGTTGGAAGAAGATATCAAGCAACCAAGTGAAGGGCTTGAAGAGATTGAAGAAGATACCATCGAAGAATTTCTGAATCATATGAAGGATTTAGAATAGCAAGGAGATATGATGACTGAAACATCAAGTGGGACCATAGAATCTTATGTTTTTAAAATTGATAGTTTGTCTGTGAATGAAAAACAAATGCAGGAGAATATTGATGAATATGGTGAGACAAGGATAGCTCTTGGAGAAGGTAAACAACAAGAGACTAGAGGCAAACTTGAAGAAGAGACTATGTTAGCTGAAAACATAGTAAAGGATCATTAATCCACCATGATGATAGGAATAGTGGAAATAACGATGGACGCTGTTAAGACAGTTAGTAAGAAAGAAGGACATCTACTGGAAGATGTTAAGAAGGAAGAAGTCTATGCAAAAGACTTAGCAAAGGGAGAAAAGACATCTGATGATTTATTAGTAACAAAGGAAGGTATGGAGAATTGTGTGAAATTTCCAAAATCTACTCCAATTGAAATTGTTGAGTTATATAGAAAATTAGATTTTCAAAGAAGGGAGTTAGAAAGACAAAGAATATATGTTCAAGAGAGATTGTTGAAAAAGAAAAACAAAAGAATTGTCATGAATGACGGTCACAAGAGAAAGGAGATGATAATGAAAGTTCAACAGATTGACACTGCAAAAGAAAGAGTTCACTACAATGGACAAGGGCAGGAAGACATCATTAGGACATATGGTGTGGAAGAGAGACTAATGGATAGTCTCATGAATTCTTTTGAGAGTTCAAATCAGCATAATGATGTGCTGACAAAGGAGAAAGAAACAGTGCAACAAGTTGAATTGTTGCCAAAGGAAGATAAGGCACAAAAGCCTTGTGTTTTTTATTTTAACAAGTGTTTTGTGAGTGCAGGTTTTGTTGCAATTGCTGGAGGAGATTTGGCACAAGTGGATAGCCAAATAAAGGTGAAAGAAGAAGACTCAATGGAAGAATTAAATCCATGGAACAAAGATGTTAAATTGTTGGAGAGAGTGCTGGACAGTCATGATTTAATCATGAAAGAGGGTAAGGATGATAGGGAGGCAGTCAATATAAGAGTCAGCATAGAAGTCAAAGCAAGCAAAGAAAAAGTTGGAACAAGAGAAAAAGAAGAAGAAAAAGTAAACCAATAGCTACAAAGAGGAAGTAACCAACAACATATTAAAGAATTAGTGGACAACAATAGCAACTTGAAGCAAAGAGAAAGAGGAAGAAGTAAATGGCAAAGTATAGACCAGCCCAAAGATATGATGGAAAAAGAGATTGAAGAAATGTGGTAGCTGATGATGAAGCAATCCATATGGAGGAGATTAATAGCAGCAGGAAGAATGATCAATCAAAATTTGAAACTGATTGACAAGAAGAAGAAGATGGAGCAAAAGACAACAGAAGTACAACAACAACAAAGGAGAAAAACATTTGAGCAATTACGAAACAAAGTATGGGATCTAGGAAGACAAGATCAAAAAACACATGATCAGGAGATCATGAATACTTTCTACTTTGGGAGTCTGATGCAGGAGCATTCACCCAAGAGAAAATCATCGTAATTAAGTACACATAAGGGGGTCATGTATTTTTAGGAAGTTGGATTCCTAAGTGATGAATTAATGTAATTTAGGCTTTTAAGTGCATAGAATAAGAATAAATCATATAATGCGAGGATGTTGTAAATGCCCTCAAATAAATGAGAACATGAGTGGGTAGTAATGACAAAAGAGTCCAAAGTCAATTATAACTCTTAAAGAGTTGCATGATTCGAGGAACTAGAGGGAGAGCTTTTGGGAATTAATTGAAACTAGAAGTGGACATAGTGGATAGAGGATTTAGGAGTCGGTTAAGTAGATATAGGAATCAAACCAAAATTAGTTCAACAGGACCATACTGAATATATGTAAGCCTATGGGCAAAGTAGAGGGAGGAGGCCACTGATATTGAAGAACAGGCCTGTGCGAGATAGAGGATTCTCGAATATAACCTTTGTTATATATATATATATATATATATATATATATATATATATATATATATATATATATATATATTATATATAGAGTTTTATTCCTAACTGTGTCAGTGTGTGTAAAAGATTATTTCATGAATGGATTACTGTGAATTTGTAGGCTCTGTTACAGGTTTGCAGATAGAATTCTGAAGAATGCACAGAGTGAGTAGAATGATGCAGAGGAATCATAAAAGGATCTTAGAATCCAAATTGAAGAAGTAGAGTGAAGATTTGGAGAGAAGTAGCGAAGTGAAGGTTCGCTGAGGAGTTAAGCTCAGAGAAGTTGAGTAGCAGAAGAATAAAACCCTGAGAAATAACCCAAACCCATAGAGAAATGCTGAGAAGATAGCAGAAACATAAGCAAAGAGAGGAGTGGAGAAGCAAGAGGAGTCGCGTAACAGAAACAACGAAGGACGGAAGCTTTTGAAGAAACCAAACCACAAAGAAAAATTGAAGAAACAACGGAAAAAACCAAGTGAAAGGAAGAACAGAGGAATTAAGCATTGGCGCACAACAACTGTTAGATCTCCGAAGAACAACGGTCCAGATTGTACCGCATTGGCAGAACCTTTTTAAGTCATCAGAACGGCCATTGAATTATAGCAATAACGATCATCCGATTAAGCATGGACTGTCGGATCAAGATTCAGATCTAATCGCTAATCACATTATTGGAGCAGTCAAGAGACAGTGTGATGGAAGGCCGATACACCGATGAGCGATATGGTGATATCGCCGATATGCGATTATCGGTGATCAGAGGTGTCGGTAATCGGAGATCGGGATATCGGAACAGCGCTGCGGAAAGCGGAAGATGGACTCGATGATTTATATAGATGCGGATCTATAAGATTTGAAATCTGGCTATGTGTGCCAGAGCGGGTTTTTCTCGTTATTCCTTTGTATTTGTGTTAAAGTGATGCGGCCTATTCCAAAGGAAAATCGCATATCGGAAAGTGGAAGGAGTATAGGTTAATGCGAACCGCCAATAGGCGATACCCGATTGCGATAAAGTGCAATTCTCGGAAAGTGTGCAGAGGCTGTACGAAAGGCGAAAAAGGTATGTTATGCATATAATTCCTTTAAAAAAGGGTTTAGAAGGAAATAGTGCTGATAGAGCATTTCATGCGAGAAACATATATTAACCAAGGGTTTGAAAGGGAAAGTATATATATATATATATATATATATATATATATATATATATATATATATATATATATATATATATGGGGGTTATATAAAGGTTTTGAAGGGTTTTTAATTCCCGATAGAAGGACCTAGAAGGAAGACTTTAATAAAGTCATAAACAAAGGCTTGAGGGTTGTTTAAAAGTCCCGATAGGAGGTTTTGGCGGGGTGATTGAGTTCCGAATAAAAGGAACTGATAAAAGGGGCCTTAACCATTTATGGTTGAATTTTTGACTCCTTTGAGAGTCAAATACCTGGGACAGTCATGTTTATGCATTTTATGCATATTGTGGGTATGTGTGGGGGTAAGCCCTGCATCAAAGTGACAAAGGCTAGAGTAATCAGATACTGAAGAGCACAGAGGTGCAGAGTTTTCAGTCAACAAAGGCAATAGCAGTCAAATACTTTGATGACAGAGGCATCATTCTGATTCAGGTTGGATATTTTTTGTGTTCCTAGGGTTGCTGGAGCAACAACACTTGAGAGAAGTGTTGCATGCAAAACATTCCAAAGGTTCAGGGTCAGGTTCAAGTTGAACGCCTTTCTTGTTGAGAGGGAGTGTTGGAAATGGCAACAAGAAATGCTAAAAATAGAAATGATAAAAATAGCATTGCTATAAATAGAATTTTAGGATATACTCCAACTCTGTTGGAAATAGAAAAAAATAGAAATGCTAAAAGTAGCATTGCTATAAATAGCATTTCGGGATAGATTCCAATTTTAATTAGTCCCTTAATTAAAATTTGAATTTAGTCTCACCAGCTGTTTGAAAAATAATTAATTAATTCATCTTGAGTTAATTAGTTGGAGAAAATCAAACATGAAGTCTTTGTGAAGACATGCAATAGTTATTCCTTTGATTGAGAAAGTTATCCCTTAATTAAGGAGATAAGGATGAGTTGTAATTAGTTAGCTCAGTTAATTGATTTAAGTCTAGTTAAATTAGTTCCAAACAGTTTGAGGAACTAATTGTGAGTTCAGTCAGTTAATGCATGCATGCATACAACTAGTGTTCTCGAGATAACTGAATATTCTCTCATAAATAACGCATGCATGTCAGTTCAGAGAAAGACCCAGTTGAGATTAAAGGAAGGGAAAGTGTACTATCAGTTGGAGGAATTTTTCTATAAAGGAAACTCATCCATGCAGAAGGAATCATCTCCTTCAGGATTGCATAATTATTTCAGAGGTCAGTGTTGTGTGTGAGAGGATTATTCACACAGGTTGCAGCTAGAGGACCCAAGAGAAACTGCGCAAAGAAATAGGAGGCTTGGAGGACTGAAGGAAGACATATGTGTTGTCTATTATGTCTATGAGCAACAATGAGGGATTGTGCTGAAAGCTGGATAGCTTGAGAGCTAAAGCTTTGTGTAATCATGAGATATTTCCACTTGTATGATAATACAGATAGGGAGGTTTTTTAGTTGAAGCTTTCCCCAGAGTATTCTTCTGTGTTTCATGTGTGATTGCTTTCTCATTCTTTGTTATATGTGTTCTATTTGATCTTGCTCAAAATCGATTAAGATTCTGCAAGTTTGTTTATAGAAGTAGATCAATTATTTTTCTTTAGTATATTGCATTATCAGGTGATCTACGGTGAGAATTTCTACATGATATCAGGGTAGCTGATCCATAGACAAAGTTCTACACACACCAATTTGTTTCATCTTTCCCGCCGTATCAGAGTGGGAAATAGCTTTTCTTGTTGCCATTTTCAACATTTTAGGATATACTCCAACTTTGTTGGAAATAACAAAAAATAGAAAAAAAAATGTAGAATTTCCCACTGTAGATCAAAAGATTATGCAATATACTAAAGCAAAATACAAGATCTACTTCTACAACAAACTTTGCGGAAGCTTAATCGAATATGAGCAAGATCAATAAGAACAAATATAACCGAGAATGAGAAAGAAATCACACATGAACACAGAAGAATAATCTCGGGGAAAGCCTCAGCCTAAAACCCCAATCTCTGTATATCATACAAGTGGAAAATATGTCTGATTACACAAAGCCTTAGCTCAGAAAACTATCCAGCTCTCAACACAATCAGACAATACAGCTCACAGACTATCCAGGCAACATATATGCCTTTCCTCAACCCTCCAAGCCTCCTATTTCCTTGTGTAGTTTTTTCTTGGGGTCCAGTGAAGCCACATGTGTGAATTGGCCTCATCACACTCACTAAACAGGAAGAAGTAACTGCACAATCCTCAAGGAAAGAATTCCTTCTGCATGTAAGAGATATTCACAATGGAATATTCCTACAACTGATAGTACACTTCCCCTCCATCTGATCTCAACTGGGTCTCTGTCTGAACTGACATGCATGAGTTATTTATGAGAGAATATTCAGTTATCTTGAGAGCAGTAGTTACATGCATGCAAGCATTAACTAACTGAACTCACAATTAATTCTACAAACTGTTAGAACTGATCTAACTGGACTTAACTCAATTAACTGAGCCAACTAATTATAACTCAAATTACAACTCATCCTTATCTCTTTAACTGATGGATAAATTCCTCAATCAATGGAGAAACTGTTGCATGTCTTCACATAGACTTCATGTTTGATTTTCTACAACTAATTAACTCAAGATGAATGAATTAATTATTAATCAAACAATTGTTAAGAACAAATTCGAATTTTACTTCTCTATTTTAGTTCAGGGACTAACTAAAATAGGAATCCATCTTGAAATGCTATTTATAGCAATGCCACTTTTAGCACTTCCATTTTTCATTCCTTGTTGCTATGTCCAACACTGGTATCCGAACTACTATTTATAGCAATGCTATTTTTAGCATTTCTTGTTGCCATTTTCAACACTCCCTCTCAACAAGAAAGGCATTCAACTCGAACCCGATCCTGAACCTTTGGAATGTTCTGCATGCAACACTTCTCCCAAGTGTTATTGCTTGAGCAACTCTAGAAACAAAAAAAAACTCCCAGCTGACCTCTCTGTTGGGCTAGAAACATCCTCTGATGTTGAAGCTCCATCTGCCGCTGATAAGTGCTCCCTCTCTGACCTCTAAGTTGCTGCAACACTCCATGCATCTGACACCATTTCACACCTCTATATGCCATCCTGCACTGGTGCAACACTCTTGTGCCTCTCACATTGCTGTAGCTTGCTAGCTCTACACAGTCTTGGGATTCCTATATTGTAGCTCTCTCTGCTGCTCCATCCGCATCTATCTCTACCCACTCAGCCAATCCTGCTACTCCTCGTCGGGGCTCCTGTAGCAAGGTCTAATCAAAGAGGTTGGGTACCTCAATGATCCTACCCCTATTCTAGCCTTCTTGGGACTGTCACTCCACATCGCCCCACCTCCGACCTAGAGGTATGGATGCATGTGATCCCTCTGCCCACTTGGCTTGAAATTTCCCCCTACTGGAGGTCTCTGCATGAGTGGATGCCTCCACTTGGTCTCCTCTCGACTTCTCCAGTTGTGGCTGCTCCACAACCTCCTGAAGCTGCTTCACCAATCGTGGCTCCTCCAAAATTTTCTGAAACTTCGTCTGGTGTTGCATGTTGAGAGGTAGTGTACTCTCCCTCTCACCCACCAAGTCTCCAATAGTTTCCTTGCTCCTCAAGGCTTTGCATGCATCTTGAACCTCAAAAGCATACAGGTTCTTGACCTGTGAATCGATTTGCTTCACTTGTCTCGTGGTGATGTGTCGAAGGAAAACCTTTCCCTTACTGAAGACTACATCATAGCCTTTATCTTCCAACATTGCGATCGACACCAAATTTCTCTTCAATCCTGGTACATACTTGACATTGGTCAAGGTAATGCGAGCTCCATGCTCCCTCTGAAAAACAACCGTGCCTACACCTGAGACACTATACTTTTCATCATTACCCATCACTATGAGTATCTGGAGATCTTTCTCCTCCAAGGTACTGAACAAACTCTTGTCACTGTTCATGTGGAAAGAAGCTCCACTGTCAAGAAACCAACCATATCCCACCATGGATGAAACCATGCATGCGAAGAGTGTGAAATCAAACTCGAACTGTAAGGCCAATGCCTCTGTTATAGACATTTTTGGGCACTGCAAACCCAAGCATAGAATGTTCATAAACCAAGGGATCCTAAGTCCCTAAAAATGTTTTTCCAACCCCTAAAGGAACAAGGTCAACTGATTAAAGCTTCTCCTAGAAGTTCTCCATGAAAAGCTACTGAGAACTGGTCAAAACAGGATCATTTCACCTGCTCCATAGGCAAAGTGTGTTGCATCTCACCTAAGTACACTCAGTGGGTGCGTTGCATTTCAAAAATCCCTTATATGGGGTGCGATGGGTGAGAAGAGACAAATGGCAGTGTCAACCCGCGAGGTGGAGAAGCATGGAATCTTCCAGAAACTTCTCCTGTGACACTTGCCTCTCTGAATTCGACCAAGGATGAGTAAGAGATCATCAATCTCCAAGTGGAAGCAAGAACTATCAGAGAGAAGAGACTAATCAATTCACAAGCTGACTCATCTCCCTTACAGATATCTATATATGGATCCCTCATCCCAGAGATCCAGAGGCTGGAATTTTGCATCTTGTAAGGAATTGCTGTTGGTTTCTTGAGGCAACATCATAGTGTTGGGTGATCTAAGCTTTGCATGAGGTGAAGAAGGGCTCACTTGCTGAGAGGATGATGCTGGGTCAGAACAGCTGGTTGTAACTCTCTTGGCTCTTTCTTGATTATCAATAAAGCTATTCAAGTTTTCCTCCACACTCTTGTGTCATTTATGTTTTATGCATTTGTATGGTCAATTTACATCTGATCCTAGGTTGTTTATGTTAGTAGATTCATGTTCTTGTATAGTGTTATGCTGCTTTGATTCTATAGGTACTCTGTGAAGCTGAGTATACTAGAAAGCAAGTAGCAAAGGACTATCAAAAGAGAGAGGAATCGAGCAAGGAGCCAAGCGCAAGACAGAGGTTGGTCTCCTTTATTCTTCTCTCATCTATCTTTCATAAAGGAAAACGAAAGTAGTTTTACTTTGTTTGTTTCTAAGGTAGCTACAACGCCTTAGTGGGATTATCAATTCTGCATAGACACTTTTCCCTGTAACAGCCTCACCTTTAGATCCTTCCTTGGATCCCATCTTGGATTTCTTCAGCGAACAATTTGTAGCAAAATGGCCCAACCCATGCAATGAAAGCATCACACTTTCGATTTGTCAAACTTTTTCCCACCATGGGAAGAACTCGATTTGGAATGAGAATCCTTCTCCTTCCCTTTCTTCACCTTACTCACTAAGGCACAATTTTCTTCATCTCCTTGGATGAATAACCATCTCTGGTGCTTCTTCTTATCTCCTCCTACATCAGATCCGACCAAATTCATTCCCAATCTGGCAGTTTTTCTCTTTCATTAACCGAGTCTTGGTAGCTATGCCAGCTCGTAGGAAGACTGAGTAGAGCTAGACTCACCATGTTGTCATCGGCGGTCATGATCCCCACACTTCCAAGCTCATCCCTGCAAGTGGTTTGTTTAGGAATGTAGTGTAGGTTTTAACCCTGTACAGAAATTACCTGCATACGAATTCTAGAACACAAAAAATAAACAATGCGAGAGCATAACACATAAAACACATATACACAGAGATTTTCACCTAGATCCCAAAACCGGGACTACTGGCTTGATTTTTCATTATGTTCCTTTCAATGTTACAATACATATTTATACATGCTGAAGCATCCAATACCACAGACCGAAAACCATTGTGTCCAAAAAACATGTGTGAAAGCCATGCACAAAACCATAGGTGGGTGTGCTTAACCTAACATAGGGTCCAGAACCAAAATTTTCAGGGGCGCTGCCTCGGACCCCATAAAGTGGTGTTATGGGTACACCTCAAACCCCCTGTGACCCCCCCGCTACACAATCGGCGCAATCAAGGGGGCTCCGCCCCCCCTCTAACCCCCCGGTTAACAACGTGGGCTAGTCGTGGAAAGAATATAACACAACCCAACATTCTCCCACTTGTTGTTTTCTTTCCACAGGGGGCCACAAGAGAGCTTAGTCACTTTTCCAGCCCTGAAATGCCCATTGTATCTCTACACCAAGAGAACTTCTTAGAGCTCACAAATTTTGTCAATTCATCTGCAATATTCTTCAAAGTGTCCACCTTTACCGGCAACACCTTTTTGTCTTCTATCATATCCCTCACAAAGTGATACTGAACATCAATGTGCTTTGTCTTTGAATGATATGTGGGGTTCTTTTCCAAGAAAATTGCACTTTGGCTGTCACAGTCTATCCTTATAGCTCCCTGTACTAACCCCATACTTGAACACAATCTTTGCAAAAAAACTGCTTCCTTGATTGCATGAGTGGCTGCCATGTATTCTGCCTCTGTAGTTGATAGTGCCACTAGAGATTGTTTCTTACTCATCCAACTGATAGCACCTCCAAATAGGTTAAACACATACCCACTTGTAGATCTTCTCTGATCCAGATCTCCAACCCAGTCTGCACCAACAAAGCTATGAATATCCAACATTTTGTCCAATCCTGATCTTCCTTGGTAGCACAAACCATAATCAATAGTGCCACGCAAATGCCTGAAAACCCTCTTCAGTGTTGTCGAGTGCTCCTTCCCTAGTTTTGACAAAAACCTGCTCAATATTCCCACTGCATGTGCAATGTCTGGTCTAGTACAGACCATTGCATACATCAGGCTACCGACTGCACTTGCATATGGAACACGGGACATGTCCTCTTCCTCTTCTTATGTCTTGGGACACTGTTCAGCAGATAACCTCACACCTACAGGAATAGGAACTATTATAGCTCCAAATCTCACTCTTGAGTTTTGTGATGCTGCACTCATGGCCCAGCGCAACACCTCCTTCGAGACTTGGTCCAAAATTTAAAAAACAGTGTTTTATTCCCTATACGCGACATTGCCCTGAGCTAAACGCGTGTGTACACAGGTCTGTGTATACCCAACCCGCGTATATGTCTTAAAACACTTAAAAAAAAATAAATATCCTTAATTTCGGGTGGAGATCGCAGGTTTTACCTGCTGATCACCTATTAGTGCCCGTGGCCCAACTATTCCCAATGAATTCCCAACTAAAAAACTACTTTGGGAGAAGTATAAAAAGGCTTCAATGGGAAGGCCTAAGGGAGGAGAGAAGAGAGAGAAAGGTTACTATGCTGAGATTTCCCTGACCAGGTCTGAAGATCCTAGTGCCTCCTGCACTTCCCCCATTTACAGGAAACCCTTGTTTCCTTGTGTGATGATGTCTATCTACTACTTGAGATATCATGGAGTAAGTCATGGAAGGATTTTGTTAAAGGCTTGAGACTGGATGAATCCGGAGGACGGTTCCGCTTGGAGCCTGCGAAAGGACGAATCAGGTGAAATTATTCCTTTCTGTACTTTATTTGTCTATAATAAAAGAAGCACTTGTCTTTGTTCCTGATATAAATCTTCTTCATGTTTATGATATCCATGTTATGATTCATATATGAATGGTTGTTTAATTGCATAACTAACTACCTTTCAATATATTATGAAGATGATTTATTTATGATGTTTAGTCCATATACTACTGTACTTTCTTGAATTGATTGTTTTGCAGGTTGAAGGAGCAAAAGGAACTCCAAGAGGGTTTGGACCCTGGTAGGATCTTCTCAAACGAAGGACCCCCAGGTACGCCCCTTATCGTATAGTTTTCTTATATTAGCATTATGGCTGTATGGAATGTGTGTTTCTCTGTATAGACAACCTCTGATCTGCTAAGGTATCAACCCAAGACCCTAGGGGAATTTATCCCTTAACATAATTGGTGACTCCACTGGGGACAACAGTATTGTTGTTCCTAGTTTGGGTTTATTCAAGCCAATCAGGGCTCAGCTGTCTATTTGCTTGCTGTTACTGTGTAGTCTGTTCCTATAGGAACTTGAATTGTAAGTTTGGTCAGTTTCTTCAGACTGTTTTTTGTTTTTTCTTGAAATCTTTTATATACGTTGTTTTTCTTGTTTACAGAAGTGTATATATGCATGTTTCCTTAAGTTAACCCGCGTATACGCAGGTTTCCTTAGGCTCAGTTGCGTATACACGCAACTGTACATCAATACAGTCGCATATATATTGTAATTTTCAAGATTTTTCAAATCTTTTTGTTTTTGAAGGTCTGTCTGCTAGTTTGATTCAGTCCTGAACAGTTACTTTTCTGTGTCAGTTTTTAGTTTTACAGCAAGTATCTGATTTCAAATTCTTTCTGATTTTGGAAAGTGTTGGTCTTATTGGTTTTATTGCAAGCGTCATCTTTTTTGTTAAGCACACAAGATTTCTTGTTAGGAGTCTTGGTTGCTCTGTTTTGTCAGGGCAGAAAGGTTGATCTCAGTCTTTGTGTCAAATCTTGTTTTGGTGACTTTTTTGGTTTGCATGTCAAAACTATATCTTTATGACCATATGCTTTTCTTGCTTTCCGAAAGTTGTTGGTTTACACTTTCTTGAAAGTTATATTTTCAATCTTTTGGTCTTTATTGCCAAGCTCTTGTTGCTGCTTTTTGATTGTTAAGAGCATTTTGAAACACATTTTTGTTGAGTTCTCACTTGTTCTGTGTTGCAAACTCGCAAAGTGTTTCATTGCCTATTCTTCGATCATAAAGTTTTAGTCTTGTTTAGAGAACTTTTGAAAAGTCATTTTTTGCTTTTGATTTTGAAGAATTTTTTTTGAAAAACTTGGTTTTGCTTTCTTGAAATTTGTTTTGATTTAGTTTCTTTTAGTGAATGAAAGTGCATTTTTGTTTGTCTCTAAACTTGCTTTTAGTGTAGAGACGAAAATGAGCATTAGCAACTCATATTCCATCTAAACATTTTAAGTGGCAAATTAAAAATTGATAAACAAGTAACTTTCATTTCTTGATTTAAGAGTAGTTTTGAGTTTTGCATCAGCATGTACTTGTTGCATTAGGATAAATTTGCACATCTTTTTAGGACATCCATAGTTTTGTTAATTTTTGTGAGTGTGAAGCATGAGTAAAAGAAAAGAAAAGAAAAAATTGTTGCTTTTTTTGAAGTTCCTCTGAACCTAGTAGAAATTTCTTTCATCAAAAAACGAAAACAAGTGCATTTGCATATAGTTTGGTTTTTATTAATTTCTTTTGCTTAAAAACGCCACTAGTTTCACTTCCGCTTATCCCTTGACTTAAAGAACAACCCATTTAGAAACAAGCGCTAATTAAAATATACTAGAACTTTTTATAATTGTCAAATTAGACACACCAACAAGTTTTAGGATATTTTATGGCCTTGGATTAGGCGAGTGGAGAGATAACTCTCCAAGGCCATTTAAACTATCAAACATAGGAGTCTGAATAGTGAGTGAAAATCCAATAGCGTTAGGGAGACCAGGAAAGCTCCGGATCTGGGAGTTAAGCACAAGGGTTTTTGAAGACAGAGAAGAGAGATACCCCCTCTCCTACTTGTCGGATCTTACCTCAAGACTGTTCCGCCTGGCTTCTGATACGAGTTGGTAACCTTAGTTGCTACTCCTAGGGATCTACACAGGTGGCTGCGGAGTGGAATCGCATGGAACCTGAAGTCGACGTTGTATCACTCTCAACGGTACTACTGGAGGGCACCATTGTGAAGCTTGGGGGCTTGCACCGGCGCAGGCTATTATTAGGAGGTCAGCATAACTTCCTCTGTTACCTTCGCTGATAGGACTGTGCCGTCATTATCCCAGACTATCTTCAGAAGGCCCCTTACTTCACTTTCTTGTATTTTGGTGTCCGGTCCTCATCACCCGGAGCGGAAATACTCGAAAGTTGTTTGACTGGCTGATATATTTTAGGGACTTTTTAGTGTGTGCTCTGTGATCCTAGTTGTCCTAGCTTTTAATTTTTTAAGTCTTTAGCTAGATCTTAATAAAAAATTCAAAGTGGCTGACCGATCACCTAGACGGTCTCGAAGACTTCGTGGTATTTCACCACCAAGTTTAGAGCCTTCTCCTAGAAGGCACAGAGGTAATACTGTCGGTGGGTTTCATCCCGTGGCAGCTGACGCATCGGGGATTGATCCTCCTCTCGGGGGCATTAGTGTTCAGAATAGGCCTGGTACTTCCACAGAACAAGAGAGGAACACTTCGATTCTTTCTCGAGTTCTCTTTCAAATGGAAGATAACATAGAGGTAGAAGAACTCCCAGAGTCGTTAGCGGCTCCGAATTACCTTCTAGTTATCCAGAAGTATTACGATACGTTGGGACTCCGACACATAGACCGTCAATTCCAAGTCACATTACGCACTTACCATCGATGACCACTACTAGAAGCATGGATTCTACTACAAGTGCTACAACTATGAAGACTCCAACATCAGTACAAGGGGGAGGAACTATTTCCTTCCCCTCTACATCTTTATTTGGGTCTTTTGCTAGCACATCGTTTTTTGGGTCTACCTCCATTCCTTCTACGAGTGGAAATTCCCAAGCCAATGCTTTTAGTATTGGATTCTTCCCATTTGGAACCCATTCACAGGGTATTCCATCAATTCCATTTAGTGCCTCCACATCCATGATGGGTGGATCGGCTTCATTTCAGGGTTTTCCTTTCGGAAGTGGTCATATACCACATTCCAACCTGACAGTAGGATCTATGCATTTTTCTTCTACAGGACAAAGCAGCAATCCTTTCCAAGGTTGGACTAACCCTGCGGTTAGTGGCATGGGAACTGGGAATCCGTTTTTCGGCCAACAAGGGAATGGGCCGTACTCCACAGTTAGTTCATTTCGAAGTATTCCTCCCTTATCTTCTGCTTGGAATCCTTATCAGGGGTTATCGACTCCTTATAATCCTTTAGGAGGAAGCTTCGCCGGTTATGGAGGTTTTGCGGCCGGAGTTGGTCAAACTCCAAGTTTCGTTGGATCACAAGGCTTGCCTTTTGGTTCAGCTGGATACTTTAGGCACCTTGGTGCCTTTCAAAATCTAGGCCAATCTTTTCAGAACTTTGGGAGCTCCGCCCAGTCAGGGTGGAACCCCCAAGGTCCTCCTAGGCTTCCTTTTCTGATAACTTTGAACTTGCCAGATCTCACGAAATTAACAAACGATCCAACCAAATACAACCTGGCCTGGCCTCCGGTCCCAACCAAACTCCCTTTGGAAATTCCAAAATTCAAAGGGAAGGGCGGTGAAGACCCAGGCGACCATGTAACCACATTCCATTTGTGGTGCTCATCAAACTCCCTTATTGATGACTCAATTAGGTTGAGACTTTTTCAACGCACCTTGACTGGTAATGCGGCCAAGTGGTATATAGAGGTGCCAGGGGGCAACTTTACATCTTTCGATGACTTAGATAATATTTTCTTAAATCATTTCCAGTCTCCTGTCCGTTATGATGCCGGAACTGAACTTCTGGCCACTTTTTGTCAGGACACGACAACTCACATTTCTGACCATTCAGGAATGAAGACAGAGAAAGAGGCTCATCAAAGCCAAAATCCCTCCAGAATACCATCTTGAATGGTTTTTGAAATCTTTACAACCTGAAATCTCTAAGGATATCTCCATGTCCGAAGTCTATTATGAGGAGCAAGCTATTTTTAGGGCCCAACAATTAGAATTGATTTACTCTCAATCTGGGATCCTACAAAAAATCTTGCTAGATGCTCCTAGGTCTAAGGTTGATATAGCCAAGTTGAAGCCAGGTCCCCATGCGGATGGTATCGTTGGATCAGTAGACACAAATGCGGTGAACTTGTTGAGCCAATTACAACAGTTGTCTTTGCAAACTGCTTCTAACAACCAAGTCACATCGTCTAACCCTTCGTCTTCCCAACCCTCGTCGATTAATGCCGTCCAATCTGATAACCCCAAAGGAAATCAAAATTCCAATGGGAAGAAGAAAGGATGAGGTAAGAAAAAGAGTCAAGATGGGAAGACTGACGTAAATAATCTTGGCAATAATGCTGGTGGTGGTGGAAATGAGTCTAAAAAGAAAGTCAAGTTTCCATGCAAGTTATGCAGTGGAGACCATTTAACTCATCTCTGCCCCAAGATTCAAGATGCTCAACGCTTGTTAGGGCAGCAAGGGACTTCTAGCTCTCAAGCTGTGTTAACCAACCCTTTTCCCCAAGGGCAACAACTTCTTGTTGGCACGAGTTCAAACCCTGGTACCTCCACAGGGGGCAACCAGGAAGGGGACAAATCATCAAATATTTTCATGATGGGTTCTCACGCTAATGTGGCCACACGATCATGCGATTATGGTGAAGGTGAAACTTCCAAGGATAAAATAGTTCCCGAAGCTACCAACCCACTTCATATTGAGCAACCCTCTGTCGAGACTATACCACGGGTACCGAAAGGTTCCGTTAAATGCGCGACTATCAACCCTAATATTAGGGCCACCCAGAATTACTCCATTGTTGAGGATCTGGCTCAGATCCATGCGCCATGTCCGCTTTAGAGGTGCTCCAATCTTGTCCCGCTCAAAGAAGTGCCTTGCTGTCAGAAATGGGGGCAGTGGATCCAAATAATTCTTTAGCTCTCACTTTTGATATGCATAATGTCAAAAAGAGACTCCCTCATCATATGGCTTTCCAGATAAAGTCTACCTACCAGAAAACTAATATTTTTCGGACGGTTATTGATGAGGGAGCTTCCACGTGTGTCATGTCT
Organism: Pinus tabuliformis; assembly: GCA_031772625.1. Lineage (NCBI taxonomy): Eukaryota > Viridiplantae > Streptophyta > Pinopsida > Pinales > Pinaceae > Pinus > Pinus tabuliformis. Next base: position 357,860,172 of record CM062816.1, read on the forward strand.
ATGTCATGTTGGAAGGCCATTGGGTCACCTTCGGTTGTTCCTTCACCTACCCTCTTGACAGCGTTCGATGGTCATTCTCATAGGCCATACAGGATTATCCCGAACTTTCCTATATGTGTTGGGGGAAAGGTCGTTAATATTGAAGTAGAAGTCATCGATCCTAACCTAGATTACAATCTCCTCTTAGGAAGGAATTGGGTATACGAAATGGACGTTGTTGTTTCGACTCTGTTTCGTGTCATTTGCTTTTCTCATGAAGGGAAAATCATTACGGTTGATCAATTGGATTACTGTCCAGTTGATCCTCGAGCAACTTCAGACTCTACTGTTCCCTTAGTGGATAATCCCCGTCTGCCTACCGAGAATCTAGGAGTCGGGATGTACTGTTCATTGATGGGTACGTTTGATCTTCCCCCTCCTATGACTAGAATAGATACAATTTCATCCTCCAGGGTCCCCTTACAGAAAGAGTTTGTTCAAGCTCATTATTTTTTGGATCCTGGAGCCTTATCTTGATCTGTGACCACATCAGATGATGGCAAGGCGGGTCGAATAGAATCTCTTATGTCTACAGTAGAGCCTAGATGTGAATCTATTGATAACTCTGCAGATAACCATTCTAATTCTTCCTTTGAGAAAGAGGTAGATGGTGATGTGGCTCATTCTCAAACCCTTGATTCCACTTCTGTGTTGGATTGCTTAGATATTGTTTTTCCATCTGACGAAGCGATATTCGAAGCAATGATGGCTGTAGATCAACCTTTGGAAGATTTACATCGTCGGTCATGTTTTCATTCCCCTTTGCATGAAGTTGAATCCAGGTCCTCCAGTCCGACTAGCGATGTTTGTATGGTTCCTTTGGCTCCAACACAGTCATTCGCCGAAGGAAGTATATTGATTGGTTTGATAATAGTACCGATAAACATCCCTAGGAGCAAGTGGGCGGAGCCCCCTGACGGGCTCTACCTTAAGAAGTACTTTGCTTAGCAGCTAGGAAATGGCTTCTTTGTAAATTGTGTATATTTGTATATATCTCATCGAGAGTTTTTGATATCAACACTTTTTGGTCTACTGTGGCAGGTGTTGATGGATGAATTGGTCTATTTTGGATTCGCTGATGGTGCTAGTCGGCACACTCGGAACCTCGCCTCTGCAGCTTGGGTAACTCTACTATCCAACTGGTCAGTTGATGGTACCAAGGGGAGTATGCATTGGTCCCGCTTCAAATAATATGGCTAAGTATACTTCCGTCATTAATTTACTATCCGAGGCAATTTCTCATGAAATCGACTCGTTGGTGGTTTATCTTGATTCACAATTGATAATGTCACAATTGAATAACATTTATCGGGTAAGGGATCTATGTTTATATTGCCAGTATTTAAGGGTGAGGTTGTTGCAAAGATCATTTACTTATATTAATTATTTGCACATTCCAAGATCTCATAATTGGTTAGCTGATTCTATCGCTAATCAAGCATTAGACTGGCACATCAATCATTCATCACAATAAAATCAAGTATCAAAAAGTCGAATTGTATATATATATATATATATATATATCATAAAACATCTCGAGTGTACATAAGTCTGTCCAAAAATAATATACAAAAATTGGGACTCAAATGCCCATAATCATGTCTAGTACATCTAACGCCCTGGCTCAGGATGAGCAGCTAAGTAGGTAACTATCGCATTGGCCACACGCCTAAGAGTGCGAACCTAGTCACGTGGCATGCCAACCACATGACGCTGCATATCCTCAGGAAGATCCTCTACCGCCACCATCGGTACTCCGTGAGTGAGTCTCACCAAGTGCCGCTGGACTGTGTGAAGTAGTCGCTCTGTGTCTGTAGCTGCCTCTTCGGCTCCTCGACCGCGACGTCTGTGCCGTGGGAACTCATCTGGTCGTACCGGCCCAATATCTGGAACATGATCATCATATTAGTCATTTGAATCCTACCAATTTTTTTTTTCAAAATTCATTATTATATTTGAAAAATCACAAAAAATCTTAAAATCAAAAAATACTTACCAATGTCGCCCCATGTTGCGGTCGGTGGTAATACTAGATCGGGATCTCCTCGGAAATCCAACCCAGCATAAGGGTAGTCATCTATGGCGATGATCTGTTGATCCCACCAGGAAAAGAAGTCATCATCAAATGCAATCCATGGGACGTCCCCGCCTCCTAGATGTTTCATCAGGTCAGCCCACCTGCCCATGCATGGATCTCGTGGGGTGCTGATGGAAACTGCTACTCTAGGGCGGAGTGCAGGGACCCTCTCAAAAAATAAAGAACAAAAAATAGTCCCATATCCGAAGTTTTTGGTTTGCCCTCTCTTGATGGAAGTGAGTTGGCTTTTCAAGCTGGCCAGAAGAGGAGTACACCAGTCGAATACGGTGGTGAGACAGTCTACCGCCAAGCTCATGGCTAGCCATGATGCTTGGTGTAGAGAAGCTGATCCGTTCACTCTAGCTATGGTGAACAGGATTATCCTCAGCGATAAACTCTCCACATGTGTGATTGAAATTTGACTTCCAACCTTTTTTGGATGTCTCGGGCAATATATATGTACGTAGTCCTTGATCGAGAGACTGCCTCGTGTCTTGACCCTTGAATGTACTACCTCTCCCCTTCGGGAAAGGCCTGTGATGAAATAAATGTCGTCCACTTCTATCCTAAGTGGCATCTGGTCAATCATAAATGAATCATCATCGATACTCCAGTAATTAATGAGCATCTCAAGCAGACGTGTGTTTGCTTTCATATTTGGCAATTTGAAGAATTTTAGCAAACCACATCCCCGTAAGGCATCCAAAGCATTAGGATTGTTCATGACCTCATCATCCACTGAGGTATGCTCTCTTTCTCGCCAAGTGACTGGCATCCTGAAGAAAAAATGATTTTAGACCATTAGTTTTTTTGTTTGAAATGTTCGCAGCGTATACGCGGGTCCATTTACACACAGTCGCGTGTAAGGCCCGCATGTACGCGGGTTTCATATTTCCAACCCGCGTATACGCCGTGGTGAAATTTTTGACAAAAAATTCAATCGTAAAACATAAATTAAAAATTCTAAAACTAGTCACAATCGATTGCAAGACAAGTATAAGAGTTACCTAGGGATTTTGGAAGAATCTGAACGGTTGAATTTGGCGTATGAAAAGTTTGCTCCTTTTGCTCCACTTCTCTGCTCTCAAACTCAAATGGTGAAAATGGTGAGTCCAAAAAACTCTTTTATAGGTTTTGAAAATGTAAATTGTTTTCAAAATTTTATTTCTTTGGCCTCATGTAACTTTTAACTTGGGAGCGTGGAATGTCGAGAATGGTTTGATTTCTAGGACGTTTTGGACGTTTTTTTCGACGGTTTCGAGACAGTTCCATGACTGCTGACCCGTCATGGAAGGTATCGATTTTTCACTGGAATATAGGTTAGGGAAGCCATTTTTCCGTTGCATTATGCATACTAGCCTCCATTTGTCGATACATTTTCCATAGGGTCAATCCCATTGTGTTATGGTTCGTAAACCATCTTCACTCGCCGATTATTTAAATCATGACACGATGGTAGAAGCCATCCTTTCCATGGGCATCGTAGTTAGCACCTCACTGAAATTTTTTGCCCATGCGGCTTCGATCTGAGTAGGCTCGTGAGTCCTCTATAGTCCCACCATGACTTGTGCGATGAAGACTCATTCCTCTTTGCTTCTGCGCTTCATTCTGGCCTTATACCCTAGAGGCTCCTTTGTGTTGAGTTGTACTACTGCATTGCTTGTTGACCATTTGCAACTTTTGGCCTTGAGCCGACTTCACTTGGACTTGTGTTTAAGCCAACTTTTCACCTTGACGACTGCAAAATCAAACTTGCATATTTTTGACTTCTGCAACTTGACACACCCTGACCCATGGAAGGAACACACCTTTGAGTGTCATTGACCAGTTTTCACCTCCATGCATTGAGCATAAGAACGTTCCAATCCCAGGAACTAGATCATCTGTTTCACCGACACTCGTTATTTCCACTGTACTATATCATTCTTTTATTCTTTTTCCAGCTTAAAAGAAAAATACAAAAAAATTATATATTCCAAAAAAAAGAGCGGGAACATGACAACATTTCCATTTATTGTTGGCAGCTAGAGTCAGTCGGATCGCCCTTGAACAAAGCACTCAAAAAGCAAAGTCTCCTCCGTTTGGGTGGGATTTAGTTTGACTTAGGTATGCCTTAACCTTGTTAGTGAGTCAGTTCTCTCCAGATTGGTTATTTCTTCCAATCATATGGAGGGTTCGTTCGTGCCTCCTGCATGACGAACTTATACAGAGTCATCATATGCTGCCACATAGTCACATTGAGTCGTGCTTTTGTTCAAGGAAAGTTAGTCTGAGTCAGCCTCTCTGCGGTGTCTCTTGAATCATTTTGCAGTCGGCCATCCCTGGTTGTCAGTATCATGTCTATCATCACATCAGCTATACTGGTCCTTTACTCGTGCAGGTTTGAGAAGGTCTCCATTGACTTCTTGCTGGTGGGTCTTGTCCTTATCGACGACAACATATTGCTCTGAGGACAGGCCTAGAGCTGCACCCTGGCCCTATTTTCATTATTGATAGGTCACCTTGTGCTCAACATCGATCAGTATCATGGGTCTTTGACTGAGTGGTTTCCCTTGTGTTTGACATTAGCTTACATTATCACACATTGGGGTTCGTGTGGTACCTTGGTTTCCATTTGACCCTATTGGTGGATACCTCGCCTCTGTGTCAGTTTTCATTATTGGTTAGTTCAGAGGGTTTTTGTCGTGCACTAGCCACATCTTGTGTACGTCGAAAACGTACTTCGGTTGGGTTACTACATCTTTTTCATTTGATTCCTTCCACATTATTGGCCTATGGGTTACACTCGTGCTAGATTGATGAAGGATGCCTTATTGCCTTCTTCTAGCAGATCTTTCCCCATCGACTACAAATCATTGCTATGGGGCAAAGATCTAGAGTCCATTTGGCAGTACCTTGGGGTTTGCAGTCATTAGTGGCAAATCCTTCGCTATCGACAGTGGGAAACCATCATTTTCTCCTGATTGGTAGATTATTATAGGTGTTCGAATTCAGCTCATCCATTCACACTTGTTAGATTGTAATGGGTACCTTGACACTCATTATCATTATTGGTGAGTAGTCTCGTGTTTGTTAACGGTATACATCAATGACCGGTAATCAAAAGATTTCTCACATGGTTGAATTCAGATCATTTATTCCCATAGTGTAGAAATGTACCACGGCGGTTGGTGAAGACCTCAGGTTGTATCAGCATTCATTGGTTCACTTGACAGTTGCTCCTGTTGCTGCTAGTTGATACCACTCCACCTTATATGTTGCAGTCAGTCATGGCGACATTCTATATGCTGGCACCTGAGTTTGCAGTGTAGTACCATCCTATTCCATCATGTTCATTTGGTATCTTTTGTGATCAGTCTTTGATATCAGAGAATTGGTTCATTCTTCAGCATCATTGACATTCTTATATGTGATATTCAGACATGTACTTGTTCGATCGTGATCAGATGATCCATTATGTATTTTCCAGTCTTTTATACTTGTATACTTAGTGGATCCGCTTGTACTTGATATGTAGACATGCTGTACTTTCTCTGAGCATGGGTATGCCCACCGCAGACATTGTTTCTTTCTGATCTCCTTTTGTGGCTTGGCAGGCTGAATTCTGGTGAAGTCCTTCTTAGTTTTTGACAGATTTCCTTTCCATGTACTTGCTCAATATATTTCAGCCATCATGTACCCCTTCTGACCTCATGTATTAGGGGGCATGTGTTATAGCTCCAAATCTCACTTTTGAGGTTTGTGATGCTGCACTCATGGCCCAGGGAAACCCCTCCTTCCAGACCTGGTCCAAAATTTAAAAAACAATGTTTTATTCCCTATACGCGACATTGTCCTGAGCTAAACACGTGTGTACGCGGGTCTGTGTATACCCAACCCGCGTATATGTCTTAAAACACTTAAAAAAAATAAATCTCCTTAATTTCGGGCAGAGATCGCGGGTTTTACTTGCTGATCACCTATTAGTGCCCGTGGCCCAACTGTTCCCAACGAATTCCCAACTAAAAAACTACTTTGGGAGAAGTATAAAAAGGCTTCAATGGGAAGGCCTAAGGGAGGAGAGAAGAGAGAGAAAGGTTACTATGTTGAGATTTCCCTGACCAGGTCTGAAGATCCTAGTGCCTCTTGCACTTCCCCCATTTACAGAAAACCCTTGTTTACTTGTGTGATGATGTCTATCTACTACTTGAGATATCATGGAGTAAGTCATGGAAGGAGTTTGTTAAAGGCTTGAGACTAGACGAATCCGGAGGATGGTTCCGCTTGGAGCCTGCAAAATGACGAATCAGGTGAAATTATTCCTTTCTGTACTTTATTTGTCTATAATAAAAGAAGCACTTGTCTTTGTTCCTGATATACATCTTCTTCATGTTTATGATATCCATGTTATGATTCATATATAAATGGTTGTTTAATTGCATAACTAACTAGCTTTCAATATGTTATGAAGATGATTTCTTTATGATGTTTAGTCCATATACTGCTGTACTTTCTTGAATTGATTGTTTTGTAGGTTGAAGGAGCAAAAGGAACTCCAAAAGGGTTTGGACCCTGGTAGGATCTTCTCAAACGAAGGACCCCCAGGTATGCCCCTTATCATATAGTTTGCTTATATTAGCATTATGGCTGTATGGAATGTGTGTTTCTCGGTATAGACAACCTCTGATCTGCTAGGGTATCAACCCAAGACCCTAGGGGAATTTATCCCTTAACATGAACCTTCACCAGTTTCCTATCCTGCATATTAAACCTCTACAGTATTGTCTTGACATACTTCCTCTGGTTTAACCAGAGCTTCCTCTTTGCCCGATCTCTTTTAATTTCTATGCCCAAAATATAGTTTACAACACCAAGATCTTTCATGTCGAATTTGGAGGACAATTGGGTCTTCAAATCCTAGATAATTTATTTGTCATTTCTAACCAACAACATATCATCTACATACAAGACCAGATAAATAACACGGTCACCAATTAATTTAAAATACACACAATTATCTGATTTGCTTTTGGTGAAGCCAAGTCCCTGTATAAATGTATCAAATTTATGATACCACATCCTTGGTGACTGTTTTAACCCATATAGAGACTTCTTTAACTTGCATACCAGTTCTTTCTTACCCTTCACCGCAAAGCCTTCAGGTTGCTTCCCCTCTCCTCTTCCAGATCCCCGTGAAGGAATGCCATCTTCACATCCATCTGTTCTACCTCAAAATCAAAAGAAGAAGCAACAAATAAAAGTAACCTAATGGAAGTTACCTTGGCAATAGGAGAAAAAATATCACCAAAATCAATTCCCGACACTTAGGAATAACCTTTTGCTACCAACAGAGCTTTGTATTTCTCCAACTTTCCTTCTGCATTTGTCTTCTTCTTGAACACCCATTTGCTGCCAATGGGTTTCCTTCCAACCGGCAACTCCACCAGATACCAAGCCTCATTTTTGTGCAAAGATGCCATTTCATCAACCATGGCCTCTTTCCATAGTTTTCCATCCTCTGAATCTACTGCTTCCTTCACAGTTTTGGGATCATCATCAGTAATACATAATGCAAAATTTGAACGAAAGCAGATGGACTATACCTTTCTGGCTGCCTTCTTTCTCGAACTGATCTTCTTACACCCAGAGTTTGTGGCTCTTCATCTTTTGATTCCTCCTCTACTGTAGAGTCTGATTCTTCCTCCTTTAGCTTAAACTCTATCTTCTCAGGTTCCTTTGGTTGGACTTCATGTTTAATAACATCTTTCACCTCTCTGAACACCACATCTCGGCTGCACACAACCTTCCTTGTTGTTGGGTTCCAAAGCTTATAACCCTTTAAACCATCCTTATACCCAATAAAGATGCACTTTTCAGATTTACTATCCAACTTGGTTCGTTTCTCCTTTGGAACATGTACATGTACATATGCATCACATCCAAATACCCTAAGATGTGAAAGATAGGGTTTCTTACCAGTCCATACTTCTTGTGGAGTCTTATCCTCCAACACTGATGAAGGTGATCTGTTGACCAGGTAACATGCTGTATCCACCGCCTCGGCCCATAATTCCTATCCTAACCCGGCACCATTGAGCATGATTCTTGCCCTTTCCATCAATGCCTTGTTCATTCTTTCTTTAACTCCATTTTGTTGAGATGTATATGGAGTAGTCTTCTGCTGTGCTATACCACACTTCTTATAGAATTCTTCAAATTCCTTACTGCAAAACTCTCCATCGTTATCTTTCCTTAGCACCTTTATCTTCTTCTCTGTCTGGTTTTCCACCAGAGCCTTAAATTCTTTAAACCTGTCAAAGACTTCAGATTTCTTCTTAAGGAAATATATCCATGTATTCCTTGAGAAGTCATCTATGAATGATACATAGTACACAGACTTACCCAGTGATGGAACCTTCACAGGTCCAAACACATCACTGTGCACAAGTTCTAATATCTGTTTCGCCCTATTACTACCACACGGGAAACTCACCCTATTCTGCTTCCCATATACACAATTTTCACAGAAATCAAAATCCAGAGAGCTATTACTCATACCTTTACCATGAAGTATTCGAAGGCCCTTCTCTCCAATATGTCCAAGCCTTAGATGCCATAGAATGGCCTTCTCTCTAGAGACCACTAGATTTTCTGCTCCACTTTCAAGAACCACAGAACTGTTACACCCATCAACAACAGTGCTACCTTGCAGCTTGTAGAGAGTTCTAGCATGAACTCCCCACATCAATTTTAGTGCTCCTTGAACCATCTTGCAAGTATCCTTCTCGAACACTGTTTTGACACCTGCATCTTCCAACTTGCTTACTGAAATCCTATTTCTGGCTAATGCAGGAATATGCAGAACACCCGGAAGTGTTCTAACCCTTCCACCTTGCAATTTTAACTTTACTTTTCCATGACCAATGATTCTAGCCTTCCTGTTATCCCCAAAGAAGACATCACCACCATCATATTTCAGATACTCGCAAAACCACTCTCTATGGGGAGTGAAGTGAAAGGATGCCCTTGAGTCAATCAACCATGCCTCATGATCTACATGTGTACTTGAAGAAGCCAAGTACACATCCCCACCTTCATCTGAGGTGGTTTTCACCCCTGTAGAAGGAGCCTCATCAGATCCCTTTCATTTGTTAGGAGCTTTAGATTTACAGTCCCTTTTGAAGTGGCCTTCCTTTCCACATTTCCAGCACACCACCTTTACAAGTTTTCTTGGAGATTTAGATCTCCCACTCGATGACTTATTTTTGTTTCTATTCTGGGACCGTCCTCGTACAGACAAGGCATCACCATTCTGTCTCTCCATATTTTTCCGTCTCATCTCCTCCGTCAGCAAGGCTGAGACTATTTCATCAAACTACAAGGCAGTTGCATTGCTACCTATTGCAATAACCAGAATATCCCACGAATCTGGTAGAGAACACAACAAACTGATGCACTTATCTTCATCTAAAATTTTAATATCAACAGATGCTAACTGACTTACCATAGTATTAAATGCATTCAGATGCTCTGTCACCGATTCTCCATATTTCATCCTCAGGTTATGCAACTTTTTCCGCAGGAACAGTTTATTCACCAGAGACTTAGATTGGTACAAAATCCCTAACTTGTCCCACAAAGTCTTCGCCGTAGCTTCTCCTGATACATTCAACAATACTGAATCTAAGACACACAATCATATTGTGTTCTTTGCCTTCCAATCCAACTTCTTCCATTCTTCATCAGACACTCCCGTTGGTTTAGTACTCGGATCTACCGCGATCCACTGATCTTTATCCACAACAGATCCTCCATCTTGAGTTCCCACAACTCAAAACTCTGACCATTAAATTTCTCGATCTATATCTTTCCACCACTTGCCATCTTCTTTCACCACCAAAATCAATCTCGCAGATCTCCTACAGAACAGGGTCTACCACAGGGCCAAGCGAAACCCCTCTACAACAAAGACGTCCCCTTGAAGCCAAAACAGCTCCGATATCAAATGTAGGTTTTAACCATATACATAAATTACCTGCATACGAATTCTAAAACACAGAAAATAAACAATGCGAGAGCATAACACATAAAACACATATACATAGAGATTTTCCCCTGGATCTCAAAACCGGGACTACTAGCTTGATTTTTCATTATGTTCCTTTCAATGTTACAATAGATATTTATGCATGCCTAAGCATCCAATACCATGGACCAAAAACCATCGCGTCTAATACCATGGACCGAAAACCATCACGTCCAAAAAACATGTGCGAAATTCATGCACAAAACCATAGCTGGGTCCGCCCAACCTAACATAGGGTCCAAAACCAAAATTTTCTGGGATGCTGCCCCGGACCCCATAAAGTGGGGCTATGGGTACACCTCAAACACCCTGTGACCCCCCACCCCCCTGGTTACACAATCGGTGCAACGAAGGGGGGCTCCGCCCTCCTCTAACCGTCCGGTTAACAACATGGGCTAGTTGTGGAAAGAATATAACACAGCCCAACACATAAAGATTGTGTCACCCTTTTCACAATTGATTTTCTGAAGCTTGTCTTTTAGCACCAGCTTCCTCTGATCGCCGCTGTTCTGATATAGATCTTTCAATGTCTTCCACATCGAAAATGGTGTCTCCTTCCCATGGAGACTCGAGACTATGTGGTCTCGAACTCCCTCAAGAAGGATTCTCCTTGCTCTAGCCACACATTTCTTCCATTCCGCCAATTCTGTAGCATTAGCCGCTGTGGGTTTGGGGACTTCTTGATCAATGAAGTCCTTTAGACCGTTATCCTCCAATATTGCTTCCATGTGATCTTTCCAGGATATATAATTCGAACTTCCATCAAGAGAATATTTGAGTCTTAAATCGTTGAACGCCATTGGTGGAAATGAGATATGATAAGAACTCATTTTCTATATTCAGGAACCACAAATTTCGAACTTATCCATTCTTGTATACTATTATCTCCTTTGATCACCTTTGTGTAGGTTTTAACCCCGTATAGAAATTACCTGCATACGAATTCTAAATCACAGAAAATAAACAATGTGAGAGCATAACACATAAAACACATATACACAGAGATTTTCCCCTGGATCCCAAAACCGGGACTACCAGCTTGATTTTTCATTACATTCCTTTCAATGTTACAATACATATTTATACATGCCGAAGCATCCAATACCATGGACCGAAAACCATCGCTTCCAAAACCACGGACCGAAAACCATAGGTAGGTTCGCCCAACCTAATATAGGTTCCAAAAAAATTTTTCTCGGGGCGCTGCCCCGAACCTCGTAGAGGGGGGCTACCTGCCCCCCTCAAACCCCCCAGACAGGGGGGGCTGCCGCACCCCCTGTGACCCCCCCACTGTGCAATTGGCGCAACGAAGGGGGGGCTCCGCCCCCCCTCTAACCCCTCGGTTCACTACGTGGGTTAGTCATGGAAAGAATATAACACAACCCAACAATCTCCCACTTATTGTTTTCTTTCCACATGGGGCCACATGAGAGCTTAGTCATTTTTCCAGCCCTCAAATGCCCATTGTTTCTCTACACCAAGAGAACTTCTCAGAGCTCACAGATTTTGTCAATGCATCTGCAGTATTCTTCAAAGTGTCCACCTTTACCAGCAACACCTTTTTGTCTTCTATAATATCCCTCACAAAGTGATACTGAACATCAATGTGCTTTGTCTTTGAATGATAAGCAGGGTTCTTTGCCAAGAAAATTGCACTTTGGCTGTCACAGTCTATTCTTAGAGCTCCCTGTACTAACCCCATACTTGAACACAATCTCTGCAACCAAACTGCTTCCTTGTTTGCATGAGTGGCTGCCATGTATTCTGCCTCTATAGTTGATAGTGCCACTACAGATTGTTTCTTACTCATCCAACTGACTGCGCCTCCAAATAGGTTAAACATATACCCACTTGTAGATCTTCTCTGATCCAGATCTCCAGCCCAGTCTGCATCAACAAAGCCATGGATATCCAACACTCTGTCCAATCCTGGTCTTCCTTGGTAGGACAAACCATAATCACTAGTGCCACGCAAATACCTGAAAACCCGCTTCACTATTGTCCAGTGCTCCTTCCCTGGTTTTGACATAAACCTGCTCAATACTCCCACTACATGTGCAATGTTTGGTCTAGTACAGACCATTTCATACATCAGGCTGCCGACTGCACTTGCATATGGAACACAAGACATGTCCTCTTCCCCTTCTTGTGTCTTGGGACACTGTTCAGCAGATAACCTCACACCTACAGGAATAGGAACCTTCACCAGTTTACTATCCTGCATATTAAACCTCTGCAGTATTCTCTCGACATACCTCCTCTGGTTTAACCAGAGCTTCCTCTTTGCCCGATCTCTTTTAATTTCCATGCCCAAAATATAGTTGGCAGCACCAAGATCTTTCATGTCGAATTTGGAGGACAATTGGGTCTTCAAATCCTGGATAATTTCTTTGCCATTTCCAACCAGAAACATATCATCCACATACAAGACCATATAAATAACACGGTCACCAATTAATTTAAAATACACACAGTGATTTTCTTTGCTTCTGGTGAAGCCAAGTCCCCGTATAAATGTATCAAATTTATGATACCACATCCTTGGTGACTGTTTTAACCCATACAAAGACTTCTTTAACTTCCATACTAGTTCTTTCTTACCCTTCACCGCAAAGCCTTCAGGTTGCTTCATGTAGATTTCCTCTTCCAAATCCCCGTGAAGAAATGCTGTCTTCACATCCATCTGTTCTACCTCAAAATCAAAAGCAGCAGCAACAGATACAAGTAAGCTAATAGAAGTTACCTTGGCAACAGGAGAAAAAATATCACCAAAATCAATTCCCGGCACTTGGGAATATCCTTTTGCTACCAACCGAGCTTTGTATTTCTCCACTTTCCCTTCTGCAGTTGTCTTCTTTTTAAACACCCATTTGCTACCAATGGGTTTCCTTTTAGCCGACAACTCCACCAGATCCCAAGCCTCATTTTTGTGCAAAGATGCCATTTCATCAACCATGGCCTCTTTCCAGAGTTTTCCATCCTCTGAATCTACTGATTCCTTCATAGTTTTGGGATCATCATCAGTAACAAACAAAGCAAAATTTGAATAGAAAGCAGAAGGACTATACCTTTCTGGTTGCCTTCCTTCTCGTCCTGATCTTCTCACAGCCGGAGTTTGTGGCTCTTCATCTTCTGATTCCTCCTCTGCTGCAGAGTCTGATTCTTCCTCCTTTAGCTCAAACTCTATCTTCTCAGGTTCCTTTGGTTGGACTTCATGTTTAATAACATCTTTTACCTCTCTGAACACCACATCTTGGCTGTACACAACCTTCTGTGTGACTGGGTTCCAAAGCTTATAACCCTTTAAACCATCCTTATACCCAATAAAGATGCACTTTTCAGATTTGCTGTCCAACTTGGTTCGTTTCTCCTTTGGAACATGTACATATGCATCACATCCAAATACCCTCAGAGGTGAAAGAAAGGGTTTCTTACCAGTCCATACTTCTTGTGGAGTCTTATCCTCCAACGCTGATGAAGGTGACCTGTTGACCAAGTAACATGCAGTATCCACCGCCTCTGCCCAGAATTCCTGTCCTAACCCGACACCACTAAGCATGCTTCTAGCCCTTTCCATCAATGTCTTGTTCATTCTTTCTGCGACTCCATTTTTTGGAGGTGTATATGGAGTAGTCTTCTGTAGTGCTATACCACATTTCTTACAGAATTCTTCAAATTCCTTGCCGCAAAACTCTCCACCATTATCTGTCCTCAACACCTTTATCTTCTTCTCTTTCTGATTTTCCACCAGAGCCTTAAATTCTTTAAACCTGTCAAAGACTTCATATTTCTTCTTAAGGAAATATATCCATGTATTCCTTGAGAAGTCATCTATAAATGATACATAGTACATAGACTTACCCAGTGATGGAACTTTCACAGGTCCAAACACATCACTGTGCACAAGCTCTAATATCTATTTCGCCCTCTTAGCACCAGAGGGGAAACTCACCCGATTCTGCTTCCCATATACACAATTTTCACAGAAATCAAATTCCAAAGAGCTATTGCTCATACCTTCTACCATACCTTTACCATGAAGTATTCAAAGGCCCTTCTCTCCAATATGTCCAAGCCTTTGATGCCACAACATGGTCTTCTCTCCAGAGACCACTAGATTTTCAGCTCCACTTTCAGGAACCACAGAACTGTTGCACCCATCAACAACAGTGCTACCTTACAGCTTGTACAGAGTTCCAGTCCGAACTCCCCGCATCAATACCAGTGCTCCCCGAACCATCTTGCAGGTATCCTTCTCGAACACTATTTTACACCTGCATCATCCAACTTGCTTACAGAAATCAGATTTCTGGCCAATGCAGGAATATGCAGAACACCCGGAAGTATTCTAACCCTTCCACCTTGCAACTTCAACTTTACTTTTCCGCGACCAATGATTCTAGCCTTCCTATCATCTCCTAAGAAGACATCACCACCATCATATTTCTGATACTCGCAAAACCACTCTCTATGGGGAGTGAAGTGAAAGGATGCACCTGAGTCAATCAACCATGCCTCATGATCTACATGTGTACTTGAAGAAGCCAAGTACACATCCCCACCTTCATCTGAGGTGGTTTTCGCCTCTACAGAATGAGCATCATTAGATCCCTTTCCTTTATCAGGAGCTTTAGATTTATAGTCCCTTTTGAAGTGCCCTTCCTTTCCGCATTTCCAGCACACCACCTTTACAGGTTTTCCTGGAGATTTAGATCTCCCACTCGATGACTTATTTTTGTTTCTATTCTGGGACCGTCCTCGCACAGACAAGGCATCACCATTCTGGCTCTCCATATTTTTCCGTCTCATCTCCTCCGTCAGCAAGGCTGAGACTATTTCATCAAACTGCAAAGCAGTTGCATTGCTACCTATTGCAATAACCAGACTATCCCATGAATCTGGTAGAGAACACAACAAACTGATGCACTTATATTCATTCGAAATTTTAATATCAATAGACGCTAACTGACTTACCACAGTATTAAATGCGTTCAGATGCTCTGTCACCGAGTCTCCATCTTTCATCCTCAGGTTATACAGATTTTTCTGCAGGAACAATTTATTCACCAGAGACTTAGATTGGTACAAAGTCCCTAGCTTGTCCCACAAATCCTTCACCGTAGCTTCCCCTGATACATTCAGCAATACTGAATCTGAGACACACAATCGTATTGTGCTCTTTGCCTTCCAATCCAACTTCTTCCATTCTTCATCGGTCACTCCCGTTGGTTTAGTACCTGGATCTACCGCGATCCACTGATCTTTATCCACCAACAGATCCTCCATCTTGAGTTTCCACAAATCAAAACTCTGACCATTGAACTTCTCGATCTCTATCTTTCCACTACTTGCCATCTTCTTTCACCACCAGAATCGATCTCGCAGATCTCCCACTGAACAGGGTCTATCACAGGCCCGAGCGAAACCCCTCAGCAACAAAGGCGTCCCCTTGAAGCCAAAACATCTCTGATACCAAATGTAGGTTTTAACCCCGTACAGAAATTACCTGCATACGAATTCTAAATCACAGAAAAATAAACAATGCGAGAGCATAACACATAAAACACATATACAAAGAGATTTTCCCCTGGATCCCAAAACTGGGACTACCAGCTTGATTTTTCATTATATTCCTTTCAATGTTACAACACATATTTATACATGCCGAAGCATCCAATACCATGGACTGAAAACCATCGCGTCCAAAACCATGGACTGAAAACCATAGGTAGGTTCGCCCAACCTAATATAGGGTCCAAAATTTTTTTTCCCGAGGCACTGCCCCCGACCCCGTAGAGGGGGGCTACCCGCCCCCCTTAAACCCCCCGAACAGGGGGGCTGCTACCCCCCTGTGACCCCCCTGCTGCGCAATCAACGTAACGAAGGGGGGGCTCCGCCTCCCCTCTAACCCCCCAGTTCACTACGTGGGTTAGTCGTGGGAAGAATATAACACAAGCCAACACTTTGCTCTGATACCATGTAGAAATTCCCACTGTAGATCAATAGATTATGTAATATACTAGAGCAAAATACAAGATCTACTTCTACAACAAACTTTGCTGAAGCTTAATCGAATATGAGAAAGATCAATAAGAACACATATAACTGAGAATGAGAAAGCAACTCAGATATAGAAATTCCCACTGTAGATCAACAGATTATGCAATATACTAAAGCAAAATACAAGATCTACTTCTACAACAAACTTTGCGGAAGCTTATTCGAATATGAGCAAGATCAAATAGAACACATATAACTGAGAATGAGAAAGCAATCACACATGAACACAGAATAATAATCCTGGGGAAAGCCTCCACCTAAAACCCCAATCTATGTATATCATACAAGTGGAAAATATATCTGATTACACAAAGCCTTAGCTCAGAAAAATATCCAACTCTCAACACACTCAGACAATACAACTCACAGACTGTCCAGGAAACATATATGCCTTTCCTTAGCCCTCCAAACCTCCTATTTCCTTGTACAGTTTTTCCTGGGGTCCAGTGAAGCCACATGTGTGAATTGGCCTCATCAAACTCACTAAATAGGAAGAAGTAACTGCGTAATCCTGAAGGAGATAATTCCTTCTGCATGGATGAGTTTCCAGTATAGGAAAAATCATCCAACTGACAATATACTGTCCCTCCATCTGATCTCAACGGTGCCTCTGTCTGAACTGACATGCATGAGTTATTTGTGAGAGAATATTCAGTTATCTGAAGTGCAATAGTTACATGCATGCAAGCATTAACTAACTGAACTCACAATTAATTCTACAAACTGTTAGAACTAATCTAACTAGACTTAACTCAGTTAACTAAGCTAACTAATTACAACTCAAAGTACAACTCGTCCTCATCTCTTTAACTAATGGATAAATTCCTCAATCAATGGAGAAACTGTTGCATGTCTTCACATAGACTTCATGTTTGATTTTCTACAACTAATTAACTCAAGCTGAATTAATTAATTATTAATCAAACAATTGTTAAGAACAAATTCGAATTTTACTTCTCAATTTTAGTCCAAAGACTGACTAAAATTGGAATCCATCCTGAAATCGTATTTATAGCAATGCTAGTTTTAGCACTTCCATTTTTCATTCCTTGTTGCTCTGTCCAACACTGGTACCCAAACTGCTATTTATAGCAGTGCTATTTTTAGCATTTATTGTTGCTATTTTCAACAGGTCGATTACAATGGCAACATTTCTAGAGTCTACCAGTTAAGGAGCCCCCTCAAATGGGAATCCTGGTCCTTTTCCTTCTTTTGGAAATGCTGGTGCTCCTTATATTGCAACGTTGTCCCTCCCTGGGTTAACCATTGGTTTACCTATCTAGTTATTTTCAACCTCGGTGGTCCCTAGTGTCCCAACTCCTGTCCATCCATCTCCTTCATTTGAACCACAACACGTTTATTCTAAGGTTGATCTCTCACCTTCTTACCCTATTTCTTCACCTTCCTCTTCTACTTCTCTTGGTGAAAGTTTGAAATGTAGTAACCATGAGGCTAAGAAGAAGAAGAAGAATAAGACGAAGAAGAAGAAGTCAGATAAGCGAGAGGCCAACCGTGTAGTTGTTACTCCAAATGCACCTCCCATAGACAAACCTTTTGATCCTCCACGGAAGGTCAGATTCCCTTGCAAGCTGTGTAAGGGTAACCATCTCCTTCGAGACTGTCCTAACATTCCCAGAATATTAGAGGTATGGTCTCAAGTCCTGAATCGACCATCCATGTCGACCTCTAGAGATCATGTCAATGCTACAACTTCTGCTAATGATGGTAAGAAGGAGGGAAATATTAGATTCCCTTGTAGGTTATGTGAAGGGAAACATCTTCTTGACCTTGTCCTCTTATGGATAAAACTTCCAAACTTTTGGAAAAGCTTGTTCGTTGTTAGAGACTTTCTTCTGACCCTCTCCTAGTTGGTAAAGATATTGACTTGGATTCATCTCTTGTCTATCCTTCTCATCCAAAGAATGACTCTCTTCTGTCTATTCCCGACCAACCATTAGTCAGAAAGAGTGGCGACTTGGCGCCGCCTTCAATCGTTCACTCTGTTCCTGAAGACAGTGATGATCATACTGCTCATGTTCTTCTTGTCTCCTGAGATTCTCATGAATCGAAGAGTGACCCTCCCGTCCCGGTTGTTCAGGAGAGTCCTTCTCCTATTCCTGTAGAGCATGGGGGGAATCATATGATACCCCCACCAATTAGTTATGTTGTTTCTTTTGATTGGAGTCAATTGACTGAATTTCACCTTCCATCTTATGTGCCTTTCTAGATCACAGCACAAGCCTCTAATATGGTAGTACATGGCATTGTATTAGATGAAGGCGCTTCTGTTATCATCATGCCATCTCCCATTTGGTAAGATTTGGGTTCCCCACAGCTTGTGCCTGTCACAGTTGGCTTTCAACAGAGGAACCATTCAGCCCTCAGGGATCCTTCCAAAGTTTCCTATTACTTTGGGAGGAAAGACCATCTATATAGACTTGATGGTAGTCTAAGGTCCCTTAAATTTCAATCTTCTCCTTGGATGCGACTATGTTTATGTCATGGGAGCTCTTACTTCTTCGATTTCCTGTGTGATTTGTTTTCCACATGAAGGGAGAATAGTGACCATTGATCAATTGTCATTCATTGGTCACCAAGTGCCTCCTATGCAACCATCATCCCCTATTGGTTCTTGTTTGCAAGTAGTACCCTCCCGCCACAGGTTAATTATGTGGCTACTTGTTCCATCTCCACATCTGCTGATGATCACACAGATGGTATAGTACATTATGTACTGGGGGAATTGGAACCTGATCTGTCATTGGTAC
Organism: Pinus tabuliformis; assembly: GCA_031772625.1. NCBI lineage: Eukaryota > Viridiplantae > Streptophyta > Pinopsida > Pinales > Pinaceae > Pinus > Pinus tabuliformis. The sequence continues at coordinate 357,879,181 of CM062816.1, forward strand.
CAGTTGACATGTATTTCTCCTAGAGCGTGGTTCTCTTGTCCAGTGAGGACCTCTTAGGAGCCATGTTCTCGTATGGTCCATGAACAAGGGATGGAGCATAGTTCTTTGTCTTGTGTCAAGCTCGTTAAAAAATGAAACAAGGGATATGGAGCATAGTTTCCTTGTCTTGTGTCAAGCTCATTAAAAAATGAAACAAGGGATGTGAGCATAGTTCCTTGTCTTGTGTCAAGCTCGTTAAAAAGTGAATCAAGGAGTCCAAGGATAGTTTCTTCCTATATTACCCTCGTTAAAAAATGAAACAAATGTTCGAGGATAGATTCTTCCTATATCTACCTCATCCAAGGACAATTTCTTCTTGTATCTACCTCGTTAAAAAATGAAATCGATGCCCGAGGATAGTTCTTTTACTATGTCAACCTCGTTAAAAAATGAAACAACTCCCTCTTCCAAATCGAGTCTTTGATTGAGATCTCATAAAATCTCAGTCGAGTCTTTCCTGGATCTCGAAAGTGAACCTTCTTTCCATCCACCTAGATGAATGAAATGAAGCTTGGGGGCATGTACCTCTAATTGAGTCGTTATGCTGGGCACATGCAAACTTAACTCAAGCATAAGTTGTCTTTGTTTCAAGCTTGTGTAAAAATGAAACCAAACTCAAGCATATTTTTTCATTTCAAGCTTGTGTAAACATGAAACCGAATTCAAGCAGAGTTCCCCATGGTTCAAGCTTGTGTAAAAATGAACCCATGCCCTATTTACATCTCGTGATTTCTATTTTTATCAGCTAATTTTTGCTAGATGAGCCTTGGTTGTTTCATTCCATCGCTACCATCTCTTTGGCCGATCATATGCTTTCACTTGGTTGTTTTTCCTTTCATGAGGAACCATAACAATGAGTGGTTTTGCTAGTTAGCCTCTTGACATTTCAGTGTTTTGAGTAGTTCCCCCTTAATTGGAACCTGTTTCTACCCTTTATATTACTCATTCCTCCAGGACGAGTCACCTTTAAGCTCTTTTCTCACTCATAAAAAATTGAAAAGATTGTCGAGTATTTTTTCCCTTTTAGACTCGTTAAAGTAAATAAAAGCAGGAAGTCATCTTTGAGCTCTTTTCAGATTCTCAAAATATGAAAATATTGCAGAGTATTTTTCCTTTTTGACTCTTTAAAGTAAATAAAAATGGGGAGTTTGCTTTAAGCTCTTTTATGACTCTCAAAAACACGAAAAGATTGTCGAGCTCTTGTTGTTTTTACCTTGTAAACGGTTCTGAAACGTCGTTTACCCAATATACGTTTACCCCTTTTTCGGGATTGGATAAACTATTTGCAAAAAATGAATACCTTAGTAAAAAATGACTAGGAGGTTCTCTTGAATATTGTTTTCTACCTTTTCGGGTTCGAGGGACAACTTTATGAAAAGGGACCTTTGGAGTTTTATTTTCTGCTTCTTTTTCAAACTCTCTAAAAATGAAAAAGATGTCGATTTTCACCTTTGTCAGACTCGTTAAAATATTAAACGACATAGGACTTATCATTTGATGACATTGAGATACTCATTCCTAGGGCTAGTAAAAATTATTAGGATGAAATTATATAAGCATATGATATCCTCGTTAAGCTTGTGTAAAAATAACTGGGGTACTCGCGAGAAATGGTGGGGGAAAATTGGAAGTATTTCATCAGTTGTATTCTTCACTTGAGGCAACATGTCGCTCTTGAACATTGACACTCATATGTTATTCATGTCAGGTTTTGGGACATCCTCACTCTGTCACTTGCCTCCCTTGGTTTTGGGTTATCCATTTTAAACCTCTCATATGATCTATGCCACGTCACCATGACCTCTGATCCTATGATGTCAAATGCTGCCAAAATCCGGAGTTGTGTCATCCACATGTTCAAGAGAAGTATTCTTTCCTGTACATTATCTGATCATCTGTCACATTGTTGGATTACTCTCATTCCTTGTGTTTCCCGTTTTGTGCCGATGATGAAGGATCCATTATGACCTTCCTTTGATGTATCGCTTCTTGTCGACTTCAGCTTGTTATCCAGGAAATTGGCTGAGAGACTCCCTTCTAGTACCTTAGAGCTTGCATGGCCCAATTGCAAGTTCTTCACACTCAACGATAGGCTCTCATCATTGGCTTTCAATCGAGTGACTTCACGGGTGTTCGACTTCAATTCCTTATTCACACTCCGTGAGTTGTGCTTTTGGTACCTTGAGAGCCATTGTCATTATTGGTGGTTTCTCTTACACTTGTTAATGGTTCACATCATTGACTGGTAATCAAGCGACTTTCTAGCGTGTTCGACTTCGATACAACTATTCACATGTTAGAATTTGTACTTTGATCAGGTCGTGTTGGAGCACAAGATCCTGGGCTCAGATTACAAAAGTCCAGGTTGTGAGGCGATGTGACATGATCATGCTTATATATATGTCTCTTTCAGATGGATGGCTGCGACCATACAATGAGTCTGTTATATGTGATCCATATCATTATTGGATGGTTGCAACCATACCTTGGGTTAGATATGATACTTCTTACTGATGGAGGCACCCATACCTTGGATCCATTTACATGATTTTTTTTTCTGGATGGATGCGTCCATACCACAATTCATGTATCTTTTATCAGATATTTTAGTGATGAATATGTATCTATGATTTCTTGCAGGTTTTCTGATGACAGTTTCCAGTTCCATACATCTACTCGTAAAGCATTTTAGCCTTCACTCTTGTTCAACCCTCACGCTTTAGGGGGCATATGTTACACAACATTTTGTCACTGTCCCTGTACTCCCCGTTCCTCGATCCTGGAGGACCTCTACAGTGAACCTCATGTGTTTTACTATCATGAAGAAGATGTATTTACATCACTCTTCATCTGCAGAACATTTCCCTCTTACATCATTCCCAGAGAATATTCCTTCAAACTCAATTTTAAAGGCCGATGTTATCCCTTAATTTCTTCCATGTGCTGATTTGCAGAGTTTAACATAGAGCCTAGTGCCGATCAATGTTGGTATCCATCCATTACCTGTGTTGACCCTATTTTGGAAAGTATTTAAAAATGGAATCAAAGCTTCCAAGTCTAGAAGCTTCTTGAACGAAGTCTAGTAAATGGTTAGTTGAGATACAGCCGAGAGAGAATGTTTGGGCTCCTTTCCCCTATTAAAATGGAACAAACCAAAAGGTATAAGACCTCTCCCATCATAAGAGGATCCATATCCCCTCTCTCAAGCTATATAAACTTCTCCTATTCCAACTTCAGCTAGTTAGGGAAATGGCTGGAATAATCTACAAATCTTGATAGCTTTAGCCTTCTAGTTTGTGCTTGCAAAGGGAGAATAAGATTGTAGTTTGTTTGACTCGGAGAAAAGAGGAAGAAGCCTTGAACTTCTATTATTTGAGGTGAATCATGAGATGCTAACAGTGGTGCTGGAACCCAGACACGTCGAAGGAAACCTGCAATGCTAAGGCGAAGGTTGTACTTTCCTTTTTGTCATAATAATACAATTGATATTTTGTTTCCTATATCAATCACATATGGTATTTGGTAGCTTAAGACTCCTTAGCCTCTTAAGTAGGTTGAATCTATTGTAAGCTATCATGTGTGCTTTGGTTTCTTGTCTGTTTGTTGCAGGCACTTGCTTGACATTAAGGAGCTGATCACTGGAGCAAAGACACAAGGACTTCATCAAATAAGGATAAGTGATACAAGAGGTAGGATCTTATCCATTCTCAATCTAAGGGAAATTATGTCAGATTGTCTTGTTTGTGGCTAAACCCTCTCCCCTAGGATAAAGGGATTGTCTCTGTTCGCAGAGAGAATCTTCCTACTCCACACACATGCAACTGGTGACTATGTGGCATGATTGCATTAATTGGTGATTATGTGGCATGATGGCATGTAATAATGACATGCATCTAGGTACGAATTTGGCTTACATGGAATGCTACTGTATTCATTATAGTCAATCATTCAAATATATGAACTTCACGATTCCCCATTAGTATGCCATATTGTCACCAATCATATCCAAATCCTTGGAAATTGTAAAAGACCCTTCTTTTCAAAAAGCTAGATTTCAAAATATTTGTCGGAAAATTAAAACATTGCATGGTAAAGTGAATATATGAAGCTTGATAGGCATATGGTACTCAGAGGTATATATACTAAGATAGGTGTAATATTTTTTGTTTTTACCTAGGTTCAAATGTAATATATGATTAAAAATGTACCTCATTTCCAGTAATCCTGAAGAACATGAAGAATTATTTTAACAATATGGCAGATGTGGTTTGAAGAAAAAGGGGAAATTAATCATAATCAAGAAGGTTTTCATGTAAATCATTCCTTAAGAGATCTAGACCCAGATATAACATAAAAACTAGGAAAATATAAGATATCTAATATGTGGATATATGGGATATTTACATTATGCGTAACATGCCTTTATTATGGATTTAAATGATTTTTGCATGAAACCTCATAAAAAAATGATATTATTATTAAATAATGTATTCACTTTATTCATTAAATCGTGTTTTAAAATGAATCCAATGTATATGGTATCTTGATATTAGTTATGACAAGTTCCTATAAACTCATCTGGATTCACATGGTAGCCCTTTGGCCTTATGTCAGTACCATACAATGCCACATCAATTGACATGTGGCAACTTCCTTGCCCACATGTTGCCTCCTCATAAGGCCACATCTTTAGTTATAAATGTCAACCTGTTTGATCCATTCATATCACAAATTTTTTGTAAAATCCTTTAATAAAACTTATAGATATTCGATCTTCCAAGTTTCCACTTTTTCAGATCTAAGATTTCCAAAACTTTTGAATCCATCTAGATGCATGGATTTATTTTTCTTACAACTCACTCTTCTCATCTCTTCTATATTTTGTTACAATCAACGAGTCAAATCTATGACATTTTGAATTCCCTTTCAGCATGCCACATCAACACACCATGACATCATGCCATGACACCAAATCCTATCCAAAATTCCATAGCACTAGTGACATGCCAATAGAGATTTATGTTTTCATGTCACACTCTAGTTGGGTTCATCCTATGTGGATTTTCCATGTCATTAGTGACACAACAATAGCCATGTCCATTGACATTTCATGTAGCACATCCCACTTTGGATGTCATAATCCTAGTTGGCTCCATGTGTTCTACATTATTAGCATCTTAATGTGAGTTTTTTCAAAAGATATTCTATGAAGCATCCCACAATATAAAACTCCATATAAATACAAAACAATGCAAATACCAAGGGATCTGGTCTCACCCGACCCTACCTACAATGCCTACAAACAAAACTTGGGTCATGTTCCAATTCATTTTCCACTCAACTGCATGCACCACTAAACAACACCACTCAGGAACATAGACCTACCAAAAACACACGTGTTTTAAACTTGTTACTGGTCCACTTCTCCACCAATATCAAACTCAGGTTGAACAATGACCTTAATTACATGCCCAAAAACTACAAAATTATCACCACGACAAAGTTTGATTTGTTACAAGACAATTTTCATCCTTCTTCACCAAGAACCAATCGTGCAAGTTGATGTGATCCACCATGTTCTTATGCCTTCTCCTATCCACACGCTTGAATATATATATGGAGTGTATGGAGAGAAAAGGGCCATGTCCCTTCAAGTCCTATGGGGTTGACACATGACACCCATACAATTTGGCTCACCAAAATTCTTTAGCCGAAATACATCTCCTCCATGCAATATACATAACCATTCGCTCATGTGTTGGTTGGGGTGTGCCTTTAACTAACAACGCCCACTCATTGCACATGCTAAGTCATGTTTTGGGGTACTCACCCAAAATCATTGACCAATTCATGATGTGAGCCATGATTATAAATATTTGTGCTCATACTCAACTTGTCTAAGTGATCTCTGCACAGTAAACTTTTTGCACCAATTTCTCTATGCCTTATTTGCACACTTTGACCATTGTCCTCTCCACAATGATAGAAGACTGAAGTTTATCAATCCTTCTTCCTTCACACTCGGGGCCTTTTCTATCCACTGCCTTCTTTCTCTATGTCCACATTTCATAAGGAGAGGGGGAAGTATGATGCCATCCTCCACTCAGGTTTCCCACTTTGACTTCAATGCTTGCCGACATAGGCCAGTACTTCATTAGGCAGATAGTTATGAAAATTAAGGATGGTTTATATGGGCCTGCTCACAACACACCATAGGGAAACCAACCAATATGCAATAGACATTTAATGTCCATGCAATGACCCACCACATTATTTCCCTCTTAGAACTTGTGATTTGTATGTCCCTCCATTCAAGCCAGTCATCAATTTATTTTCAAAAATAAATAATTTACATAACTAGGTTTATATACATGGGTTTTTATGGAAAAAGAGTTGTTACACATTCTCTTGTTCTAGAGTATCTTTCCATCACACAAAATACTCTCTCTTCTGATTGTTGTTGATAACCATAACTCTATAAGCCACAATATCCTCTAGCTTCAACTCTGGGTGATCAACAATGAAGGATGCTATGTGTGATGGCATTCTTATAGTCTTCAAAATAGTTATGTATATATATATATATATATATATATATATATATATATATATACCCATCGTCAGTGAACAAACTTGTGTATTATATTTTTTTTAATGGTTTGTTAGTCATATTCTCCTCACATTCACATCAAGTACCATTGAGGCACTAGATTGCATCATCCACTTTGGTCAATATGGTCCAATACTACTTAATAGTCGTTCTTGGATAGGTATTAATGTGCATTTGGAAATTGTAGCAAGCATCATTTTAAAGAGGCTACATTAGGATTGCAAGTTGACCATCTTCAATGTTGTTTTTGTTGCACATTATACACATTGTATTACTTCACTTGGCCTTGCGGGTAGTTCAAATTCTAGTATCATGATTTGGTTTGAGTGAGTTGGTTTCGGTTATGCTAAAGTTCAATTTGATAGTGAAGTTGAGACTAACCAAGCTATCATCATCCATATTTTTCAATGGTCCAATTTCAGTCAAACCTAAGTAATATTAGTTGTTGGATCGTTATTGATGTGCATTTGGAAATTGTAAAAGGTATTGTTCCAGAAAGGGCACGTTAGGATTACAAGATGTCCATCCTTAGTCTTGTTCCCGTTGCATATATTTTACATGTTATATTTCCTCACTATGCCTTGGGGGTTGTTCATCTTCCACTTTCTAGTCTCACAATTTAAATTGTGAGAGTTGGTCATGTTCATTTTGCTTTTCTAGTAATTGAATCAACATGTTTGTCTTTGTAAATTATGTTAGTTTTTGTAAATGATTTTAGTTTTAGGATTTAGCTTGACATAATCTTTGTGGTAGTTAATTTTTTTGTGATACCATAGCAGGATAAAGGACTCTAGTGGAATGATATCTTCAGAAAAAATGAAAATACTGAGCATGAATAACAAAACATTTATAGTGAAACCAAGTGAATTGTGAACCATAATATGTGATAAAAAATAAAGTTGGAGTATATGAACGAGCACCTCCATTCATGAAAGTCACCAAGGCACTATCTATGTTTTCAAGCTTGCTAAATTTGTTTCACTGTGTTAAAAGAGTAATGTTTATTTGTGGCTATCATCTATTGACAAAGCTACTTGTCCATCAAAGGAGCCACTTGTCTAGAATCCACGTGGGGTCAATATGACCAACTCATGGTCTCTTTGGAGAACACTGGTATACACAAGTGATATTCCACATTTGAAGTCCAATAATTTCTTGAATCATAATACTTTGTTAGGAAAAATAGTAACAAAACTATGATATTTTATGGATTTTAATTTATGGACGTAATGTTTCATAGTACACTTTTGGTACATGAACAACATATTTAATGAAACCAACCTGGATTGTGTTTATGTTTTTGCTTGGATGTTGGTTATTTGTAATGTAATCTAGAATTGTTTGTAATGTTTGTCTCTATATAGTCCATTTATGATGAATATGAGATGCTTGATTTTGGTTATTATACTGGAAGACAATTACATACCGAGTATGTCACCATACCAATGACGTTGTTGCCTTTGAAAAGATGTAGGAAACTAGTGTCTAATGGAAGTACCACTGGGAAACCCTTGCGTCTGTTGCAAGAAATAAATGTATACCATCAAGAAAACTCACACTCTATGTGTTATATATATATTTTCTTTAACACATGTCACCATTGAACATTCGACGACATAGTAAGGTCGTTGAATATTCAACAACTTCCTATCAGAATACTCATTGGATATTCAATGACCGCAATGACGAATGGATGTGTTGATACATTAACACTCTCATCAAACAAAACTCTTGTCCATCACATATCTAATGCTTAACCGTTGACTTTAAAGCTTCAGAGCGACAACACTCTTGTCGCACAATTTACTTATGCCATCAATTGCCTGACGTCCCAACGTCGATTTGTTCCATCGGACAAAATGACCTATGTGTCGAATATACAACGTTTTACCGTTAGCCTGAAAGTGTCAGAGTGGCAACACTTTTGTTGAAAAAGTTACTTATGTTGTCAATTACCCGATCCATCCCTCAACATTGCATTGTTCCATCAGATATCCGACGATTTGTAGCATCGCAAAACTGACTTATAAACATTAGTTTTTAGTGACCATTTCAGACTTCTTATGTATCGGATAATCGACATTTGAACCGTCCCATATCCAACGATAACTAAATTGTCGACTATTCGACATAATGCCAGCGACGATTTGACAAGAACCAATATGTCAGATAGTTGATGCCAATAAGTCCAATATCCGACTAATAGCCATCAGATTTTGGCCCCATTTGTACTAGTGAAACAAGGTGGAGTACATAGAAATAAACATGTTTTTTTTTGTATTTCCACTTGTAGGTTTTAACCTCGTACAGAAATTACCTGCATACGAATTCTAAAACACAGAAAATAAACAATGTGAGAGCATAACACATAAAACACATATACACAGAGATTTTCCCCTGGATCCCAAAACCAAGACTATCAGCTTGATTTTTCATTATGTTCCTTTCAATGTTACAATACATATTTAAACATGCCGAAGCATCCAATAACATGGACCGAAAACCATCACGTCAAAAACCGTGGACCGAAAACCAGCGCATCCAAAACCATGTGCAAAAATGATGCACAAAACCATAGGTATGTCCACTGAACCTAACATAGGGTCCAAAACCAAAATTTTCACCCCTCAAACCCCCTGTGACTCCCCTTGCTACGCAATTGGCGCAACGAAGGGGGGCTCCGCCCCCCTTCTAACCCCCCGGTTAACTACGTGGGCTAGTCGTGGAAAGAATATAACACAACCTAACATTCTCCCACTTGTTGTTTTCTTTCCACAGGGGGCCACAAGAGAGCTTAGTCATTTATCTAGCCCTGCAACACCCATTGTTTCTCTACACCAAGAGAACTTCTCAAAGCTCATAGATTTTGTCAATGCATCTGCAGTATTCTTCAAAGTGTCCACCTTTACCAGCAACACCTTTTTGTCTTCTATCATATCCCTCACAAAGTGATACTGAACATCAATGTGCTTTGTCTTTGAATGATATGCAGGGTTCTTTGCCAAGAAAATTGCACTTTTGCTGTTACAGTCTATCCTTATATCTCCCTCTACTAACCCCATACTTGTACACAATCTTTGCAACCAAATTGCTTCCGTGCTTGCATGAGTGCCTCCATGTATTCTGCCTCTGTAGTTGATAGTGCCACTACAGATTTTTTCTTACTCATCGAACTGACTGCACCTCCAAATAGGTTAAACACATACCCACTTGTAGATCATCTTTGATCCAGATCTCTAGCCCAGTCTGCACCAACAAAGCCACGAACATCCAACACTCTGTCCAATCCTGGTCTTCCTTGGTAGCACAAACCATAATCACTAGTGCTACGCAAATACTTGAAAACCCACTTCACTGCTGTCAAGTGCTCCTTCCCTGGTTTTGACATAAACCTGCTCAATACTCCCACTGCATGTGTAATGTCTGGTCTAGTACAGACCATCACATACATCAGGCTACCGAATGCACTTGCATATGGAACATGGACATGTCCTCTTCCTCTTCTTGTGTCTTGGGACACTGTTTAGAATATAACTTTACACCTACAGGAATAGGAATCTTCACTGGTTTACTACCCTGCATATTAAACCTTTGCAATATTGTTTCGACATACTTCCTCTAGTTTAACCAGAGCTTCCTCTTTGTCCGATCTCTTTTAATTTCCATGCCAAAAATATAGTTTGCAGCACTAAGATCTTTCATGTCAAATTTGGAGGACAAATGGGTCTTCAAATCCTGGATAATTTCTTTGTCATTTCCAACTAGCAATATATCATCCACATACAAATAAAACGGTCACCAATTAATTTAAAATACACACAGTGATCTTCTTTACTTCTGGTGAAGCCAAGTCCCCGTATAAATGTATCAAATTTCTGATACCACATCCTTGGTGGCTGTTTTAACCCATACAGAGACTTCTTTAACTTGCATACTATTTCTTTCTTACCCTTCACCGCAAAGCCTTCAGGTTGCTTCATGTAGATCTCCTCTTCTAGATCCATGTGAAGAAATGTTGTCTTCACATCCATCTGTTCTACCTCAAAATCAAAAGTGGCAACAACAGATAAAAGTAATCTAATAGAAGTTACCTTGGCAACATGAGAAAAAATATCACCAAAATCAATTCCTGACACCTGGGAATAACCTTTTGCTACCAATCGAGCTTTGTATTTCTCCACCTTTTCTTATGAATTTGTCATCTTCTTGAACACCCATTTGCTGCCAATGGGTTTCCTTCCAGCCGGAAACTCCACCAAATCCCAAGCTTCATTTTTTTGTAAAGATGCCATTTCATCAACCATGGCCTCTTTCCAGAGTTTTCCATCCTCTGAATCTACTGCTTCCTTCACAGTTCTGGGATCATCATCAGTAATAGATAAAGCAAAATTTGAACAGAAAGCAGATGGACTATACCTTTCTGGCTGTCTTCTTTCTCGAACTGATATTCTCATACTTGGAGTTTGTGGCTCTTCATCTTCTGATTCCTTATATACTGTAGAGTTTGATTCTTCCTCCTTTATCTCAAACTCTATCTTCTCAGGTTCCTTTGGTTGGACTTCATGTTTAATAGCATTTTTCACCTCTCTGAACACCACATCTCGGCTGTACACAACCTTCCTTGTTATTGGGTTCCAAAGCTTATAACCCTTTAAACCATCCTTATACCCAATAAAGATGCACTTTTCAAATTTACTACCCAACTTGGTTCGTTTCTCCTTTGGAACATGTACATATGCATCACATCCAGATACCCTTAGATGTGAAAGAGAGGGTTTCTTACTAGTCCATACCTCTTGTGGAGTCTTATCCTCCAACGTTGATGAAGGTGATCTATTGACCAGGTAACATGCCATCTCTACCACCTTTGCCTAGAATTCCTGTCATAACCTGACACCATTGAGAATGCTTCTTGCCCTTTCCATCAACGTCTTGTTCATTCTTTCTGCAACTCCATTTTGCTGAGGTGTATATGGAGTAGTCTTCTACTGTGCTATACCACACTTCTTACAGAATTCTTCAAATTCCTTACTGCAAAACTCTCCACTGTTATCTATCCTCAGCACCTTTGTCTTCTTCTTTGTCTGGTTTTCCATGAGAGCCTTAAATTCTTTAAACCTGTTAAAGACTTTAGATCTTAAGGAAATATATCCATGTATTCCTTGAGAAGTCATCTATAAATGATACATAGTATATAGACTTACCCAGTGATGGAACCCTCACAGGTCCAAACACATCACTGTGCACAAGCTCTAATATCTGTTTCGCCCTCTTAACACCAGAGGGGAAACTCACCCGATTTAGCTTCCCATATACACAATTTTCACAAAAATCAAAATCCAAAGAGCTATTAGTCATACCTTCTACCATACCTATACCATGAAGTATTCGAAGGCCCTTATCTCCAATATGTCCAAGCCTTTAATGCCACAACACGGTCTTCTCTCCAAAGACCATTAGATTTTCTGCTCCACTTTCAGGAACCACGAAACTGTTGCACCCATCAACAACAGTGTTACCTTGTAGCTTGTACAGAGTTCCAATTCGAACTCCTTGCATCAATACTAGTGCTCCCTGAACCATCTTGCAAGTATCCTTCTTGAACACTGTTTTTACACCTGCTTCATCCATCTTGCTTACTGAAATCAGATTTTTGGCCAATGCAGGAATATGCGGAACACCTGGAAGTGTTCTAACCCTTCCACCTTGCAACTTCAACTTTACTTTTCTGCGACCAATGATCCTAGCCTTCCTGTCATCCCCGAAGAAGACATCACCACCATCATATTTCTCATACTCACAGAACCACTATTTATGGGGAGTGAAGTGAAAGGATGCACCTGAGTCAATCAACCATGCCTCATGATCTACATGTGTACTTGAAGAAGCCAAGTATACATTCCCACCTTCATCTGAGGTGGTTTTTGCCTCCGCATAAGGAGCATCATCAGATCCATTTCCTTTGTCAGGAGCTTTAGATTTATAGTCCCTTTTGTAGTGCCCTTCCTTTTCGCATTTCCAGCAAACCACCTTTGCATGTTTTCCTGGAGATTTAGATCTCCCTCTAGATTTAGATCTCCCACTCAATGACTTATTTTTGTTTTTGTTCTAGGACCGTCCTCGTACAGACAAGGAATCACTATTCTGGCTCTCCATATTTTTCTATCTCATCTCCTCCGTCAGCAAGGATGAGACTATTTCATCAAACTGCAAGGCAGTTGCATTGCTACCTATTGCAATAACTAGACTATCCCACGAATTTGGTAGAGAACACAACAAACTGATGCACTTAGCTTCATCTGAAATTTTAATATCAACAGACGATAACTGACTTACCACAGTATTAAACGCATTTAGATGCTCTGTCACCGAGTCTCCATCTTTCATCCTTAGGTTATACAACTTTTTTCGTAGGAACAGTTTATTCACCAGAGACTTAGATTGGTACAAAGTCCCTAACTTGTCCCACAAAGCCTTTGCCGTAGCTTCCCCTGATACATTCAGAAATACTGAATCTGAGACACATAATCGTATTGTGCTCCTTGCCTTCTAATCCAACTTCTTCCATTCTTCATCAGAAACTCCAGTTGGTTTAGTACCCAAATCTACTGGGATCCACTGATCTTTATCCACCAATAGATCCTCCATCTTGAGTTTCCACAACTCAAAACTCTAACCATTAAATTTCTCGATCTCTATCTTTCCACTGCTCACCATCTTCTTTCACCACCAGAATCAATCCCGTAGATCTCCCATTGAACGAGGTCTACCACAGGCCTGAGCGAAACCCCTCAACAACAAAGGCATCCCCTTGAAGCCAAAACAACTCTGATACCAAATGTAGGTTTTAACCCCGTATAGAAATTACCTGCATACGAATTCTAAAACACAGAAAATAAACAATGCGAGAGCATAACACATAAAACACATATACACAAAGATTTTCCCCTGGATCCCAAAACGGGATTACCAGCTTGATTTTTCATTATGTTCCTTTCAATGTTACAATACATATTTATACATGCCGAAGCATCCAATACCATGGACCGAAAACCATCACGTCCAAAACCATGGACCGAAAACCATCGCGTCCAAAACCATGGATCGAAAACCATCGCGTCCAAAACCATGTGCGAAAATCATCCACAAAACCATAGGTATGTCCTCCAAACCTAACATAGGGTCCAAAACCAAAATTTTCTGGGGCGCTGCCCTAGACCCCATAAAGTGGGGTTACCTGCACCCCTCAAACCCCCTGTGACTCCCCCTACTATGCAATCGGCGCAAGGAAGGGGGGGCACTGTCCCCCTTCTAACCACCTGGTTAACTACGTGGGCTAGTCGTGAAAAGAATATAACACAACCCAACACCACTTTGCCTCATGTGAACCTATAAAAAGTATCAATAGTGGGTAGTCATTGTATGCATAATTTAATTCTACATCTTACTAATGCATAACTTTAAAATTTGAGTAAACCTATAAGAAAATGAGTCTTTTCTTTATCTTTGAAAATCCATAGTTCTTGTTTTCTCATTTTATTGTCTTTCTTAGAAAATTCATTCTAGACATCAAAACATCTCTAATATTGTATCACCTTCAAAAAACTCTTTTCCATGCAACAACATCCTCCTCATGGTCCTCTACTCCAAAAACTCATGAATTCCCTCCTTTCTAAAAATAATAAACCTACACTTATTTTACCTAATCTATCTCCATTGATAAAATTAATTCCCAAGAAGAACAACCATGTCACTCATCAAAAGCATAGCTCAAAGCTTTGCATGGCTCACCATAAGGTCATCCAAATAATTAAAACCTTAAAAAGGGATCCCCTAACCAACGATACTAATTAGATATATAAGAAATGAATTGAGTGGTGGAGAACATGTCGATGAAATACTTTGACTAGTAACGTTCATAAAACTTTGAAATTATCCAATCACTAGGCTCAGATGTCAACAGATGTCAGCGTTTCCTCTTAAAGCATTTTGTCTCAACATGTGTGAGGTATTATGGATTATTCACAACAAATTTTTTCAATGGTGTAAAGTACATCATAAGTTTCACATGCATCAACTGTTGCAGTACAATGTGCAAGGTATTATGGATTGTTCGCATCAAAGTTTTCCAATGGTGGAAACTACATCAAAAGTTTCACATGCATGAACCCCTACAATGCAATATTGAATGGTTTGAGGGTGAATCTCATCAGCCTTTTTTTTTCTTTTTTCTTCTTTGGGTTGGTTTGGAGATGATCTTACTCATTCACAATCTGTTTGCTCACTTTCTCTTTTTACGATTTGGAGGATGATTCTCCTCCTTCACAATCTGCTTCACCTTTTTTAGTTTGAAATTGATTTTCCTCGTTCACAAACTCATTCTCTTTTTTTATTTGAAATTGATTATTGTTGATGAGGACTTCTCGAGAACTGTGTGTTGTGATCATTATTTTTCCCAACGTTTCAGGTGAACCCTTCACCCATCTTCAGGTGCTTGAAGCTTACTGATGATAAGAAGAGTGTTGGGCCTATATAAATAGAAAATGATGATGGAATATAGCTGTTAGAGGAGGAAGAATTATAATCATTATAGGAGGAAATAAAAATAGATGGGAAAATATTGGATTAAAATAAAAGAATATTGGAGAAAGGAATTAGATTTATAAAGAATTAAATAAAATTGAATTAGCTAAAAAGGCTCATTCAAGGGAGAATGCAACAAAGTTTAAAGTTCGTACTTTTAATTAAAAAAATAAAATATTGAAAAGAAGAGAAAAAGAAAAATTAGTCAAAAAAAAATAAGAAACTTTTAAAAATATAATAAGTAAATTAGATTGATAAATATTAATAAAGGAATTGAAAAGAAAGAAAAAATTGGTCATAAGAAATTAATGGAGGTTTTGAAAATATAATAATCATTGAAAATATAAGATTGGTAAATATTAACAAAGGAATTAAAAAGAATTAATTTTAAGATTCGTAAATTAATAAATTAATTAATTTTAGGTCAAAAGAATTATATTTTATTTTTAACTCAAAAGAAATTTATTTTGCAATTTTAAGAAAAGAAAAAAAAACATATTTAAAGGATAATAAATTATTAAGAAAAAAATTGGTGAATATTTGAAAAATATTTAGGAATAGTGGAATATAATGATAAGTTGAAAATTTAGATTAATAAAATAAGAGTATTAAAATTAGATTAAATAGATAATTGAATTAAACTAAAATTAAAATTAAATTAAGTTAAATTAAAATTAAGATAAATAAGCTAAAAATTAAAATTAAATATTAAAAAGAGGGACAAATTATAGGAAGGGGAACAATGCATGGGAACCAAGAAAAACATATTAAAGGTAGGTGAGAAGGAAGGAGAACTGGAATTAAATAACTAAGAGGGGTTAGAACTTGAAACTAGGGGACATGGTTTAGAGGACAAGAAATGAATCGTGGGTTTCTTAGATTGGGTTAAATGATATCCATCATCTTGATTAAAGTTGTTAGGGTATTTTTCAATTTCGAGGGTTTCCCTAAAGACTTGATTGGTATGGAAGGGCGTAGAGGCTAAGGTTTTGGTTTTATCAAAACTAATCAGATGCTTGGTATTACAGGAGTGCTCAGTGATGGCGGATTTAGTAATGTGGTTATGGTAGGTGTCAATGATATGTTCTTTGAGTCGTTATTTAAAGGATCTACCCATTTGTCCTATGTAAGACATTCCAGAAGAGCAAGGGATTTCATAGACTTTGAGGCCAAGTATAGGGTCGTTTTTGTCATTAGCTGGCTAGAAGAGCTAACTGAGTGTTTTATGGGGTTTGAAGAAGGTCTTGATATTATTTTAGAAAGAATTTTTAAAATATGATTAGTAACTCCTTAAATGTAGGGTAAAGTTACCTTGGCTAAGGGAGGGTTATCCAAATGGATTTTAGGTTGGGGGTGGAGTGTAGAATGAAAGGCAAGGCTCTCTTAATCTGAGATGAGGAGTAACCATTGGATTTAAGAGCTTTGGTTAGATAAGATTTTTCTTTAAGAAAAGTGACGAGCCTCAGTATTGTAACAAGAATGCTACAACTCCCAAGGCTACCGACTTTAATTATCAACCCGGGGTTCGTACAAACTTAAGAGGTATCAACACTATATGGGCAGCATACAATGTGTCCTTCCTTTACTGTCATGATGTAATGGAGTGCATGTACTGAAGTCAAATCCCAAACTAATTGCAAAACATGAAATGTTCGAAATAGAACCTTAACCTATTGCAAGAAAGAAAGTACAAGGAAAGAGATTGAAATCAAATGATAAAACACACCATTTTCTAACTAACTGGTAAGAGGCTTTGCTTCAAAATAATGCTAAGTTAACATGTATGCAATCCTACTATCCTAAGCATGCAGATTCAAACCATCAAACCTTCTACTGCTGTGCATGTAAATGAATAAAATATATTTGCTTTTCTTTTTGTCTTTTTTCAAGTGAGAGTGTGAAAGCTAATCTCTTTTGGTGATGTGGTAGGTGGCTTGGAGATGATGGTGGATGGTTGGAAGGCTTGGGATACCCTTAGGTGACCTTGTGTGGCTTCTTGGAGGTTTTCCCTCAATTCGGCCTTAAAACAGGCCACTACAGGAAAACCTACAGGATGTACTAAAAACCTACAGGACCCCCTGAAAACCTACAGGGTATAGTCGAGAGCAAAACGATGGTTGCTGAAGGTGATGGAAGGCTTAGGGAAGGTGGTTGGTGGGTGGAATGTAGTGAGAAAATGCTTAGGATCACTCAGAACTCAAAACCAAGGTTGGCAGATGGTTGGATTTGCTCAACATGCTTGGAGAAGTTTCCTTGAAAAATGATGAAATTGGTGAGGGTCTTAGTGAAAATATGGAATGATCATGGAAGGATGAAGTTGGGAGGAGGTTGCTGACTATGAGATCTCTCTTTGCTTTTGAAACACCTGCACTGCATCAAACACTGATATTTTCCCAAAAATCATGTAAACAAGAAGAATTTCAATAAGCTAGAAAAACAGAGTTTTAATGAGCTAGCTGTCTACTTCATGCATAAGGAAAATTTGCATAATGAAAATTTGCAGAATAAGATGAAATCATTAATGAGATCTACTGTAAGACTGAAGAAGCAAGAAATGGAAATCAAATCCTACTCTTGAAAACTAGCAAAATGCTGACGTAAGTGTGGAGCAAGAGGTTAAAAATGGTCTTTGATGGCATGGAGGTCAAGTAGAGGCCTAACCCCAGCTTTAATGATGATTGTTCTCAATTCGGGCTCAAAACAGGCTTTCCTATAGGATGCTACAGTGATTTACTACAAGATGTACGTATTTACTATAATTCATCGAATGACCAGGAAAATCAAATCCAAGTTAGATGGGATAATTTTTTTTATTAACTAGGATGTCTTAGGTTCCCATTCCAAGTGGAATCACTCAAAAAGACCTTTGTTAACCCATGCTAAAAAATAGAAAAATCATTACTAGTCAAAAATCTAGAAATTCGAGAACTAGTGAGCTAGTAAATCTAAAAAATGCCTAACCTAATCAAGTGAAGATGCAATGGGGTAATTTTTGTTATTAATTATAATGTTTTTATGATCTAATGCAAGTGGAACCAACTCAATTGAAGTTCGTTAGCATGCTTTAAAAAATAGCAGAAATTTACTGTTCTTTGGCACAAAGGAAGTCCAGAAATCTAGATTTGGGAATAAGAAGACTAATCGAAGCAGTTCAATGATTACTATGAACTTCCAAAGATTTTTCAAGGATGAAATAATGCTTTTAATCCTGCAAAATAACTTACATAAACCATTTAACTCAATCCTACAACAAGAAATCATTAATACTAAATGCAGAAATAGAAAGAAATAAAAACTAGAGATGCATGTGAATAAGAAGTGAAAAGAAGGAAAGAAAATGATACAAAAGGGTTCTAAGGTTCCTGGGATGGCCAAGCCCAAGGAAACTCAGAGATCTATGGAGGAAAACAAGCTTTAGAAGTTGAATATGACACCAATCTTCATTATTTTCATCAATAGAATTACATCCCTGCAAGAAAATACATTGGAGCTGCAAAATACAAGCTCTCTCCACAATAACACTAATGAAAATATATCCCTAAAGGCAAATTTGACTTGGTACTTATTCAAAATGATTATGAATCATTCCCTATGAATGGAGGAAGCTTTCCCCACCAAAATCCCTTGATTAGTGGACCTGGTCCTAATATTAGGAATTTGCATTAAATGGCAGGGAACACATTCATAGATTTTCTCAACCATTCCCTAGAGTCAAATTCGACTTGATTCTTATACAAAATGATAAGGAATCATTCCCCATGAATGGAGGAAGCTTTCCCCACCAAAATACCTTTATTAACGGATTTGGTCCCTTGATTAGTGGATCTTGTCCCTTGATTGGTGGAACACATTCCTAGATTTTCTCGATCATTGGAGTTCCATAATTTGTTCCATAATTCCATAATATCTTGTTGATTTATTATTTATTATTGATCCTCTTGTAGTAGGGAGCAAATACCTAAATTATCTCCTCCTCAAAATCTTCATAATCTACCCAATATTCTCATAATATTCCACAAAAATAGATAATATTAGGCACAAATTTCCAATTATTCATAAACCTTCCTAATGAATATATTAAAGTTAAAATAAATTATCTAATGCAAAAAGAGAAGTTTAATGTACTGAAGGATGGTCATAGGCCTTAATTGATGTTTAATTTAGAAGCATGAGCATTAATTTATGTCTAATTTAGAGGTCCGTAAAAAAGATTGAGAAAAAAAGATGCGAATAACTCTCGGGAAAAATGTTTTAAGCACAACAAACTTTTGAGTTGAATAACAGTGAGAGATGGTTATCTCCTCCTCCATAAACTCAATGTGCCTCATCTTCTCCGTTGTTGTATCATATCACTTTATGAAAACTTCTTCACATGGAAGAGCGTCCTTATCCCACGAAACTTATGCTTTCGTTCCTTAAATTATTAATCCTATTTTGATTGGGTATTGTTCTTAGTATCTAAAACTGTTGAAAATCGTGATGGTAATGTGAAGAGCTCTGAATTTGAGACTAAGAAATTTAACATATTTTTTACATTGCTAAAATATCAATTTTTCTTCACATTAAACATACTATCAAAATATAAATCCAATCTGAACCTAATATTCCACTATATACAAATTGCAACTTTCATCATCTCATAAATACAATTTAAACCCTATTTAAAAAATCTATATTCAATCCTAATCTTTATAAACATAAGATTTTTTAATAAAAATTTAAGTAAGACACTTTTTGAAAAAATTAAATATGGTGCAAATTGCAACTACGTGTTGCTTCAATAATGCAATCTAATCATTTTTTGAAAAAATTAAATATTATTCAAATTGCAACCACCTGCTGCTTCAATAATGCAACCTAATCAGTTTTGGAGAATAAAAATCATTAATTAAAATTGTAATTCCTGCCTGGACTCCAACAACTCACATTCTTAAAGATGAAAATTGCAACCTGCTACGTCCAAAATTCACAAATGAGATTGACACAATACAATAACAATTATGTTTGACTCTCAACATACCAAACTTGCACTAGTGATGAAAGATATCCACAATGATACAGAAAAATATATATATTTTGTCCACCAAAATTAGAAGTATCCAATGCCTTGAAGAAAGTCCAGCGAATGATATTTCATAGGGTTTGATTTACAATTTTTTCACAAAACGCAATATTTCTTTTCAATAATTGTTTTTATATTTATTTCAAAATCCCTCTCTTTTTTTTTTCCAAATATATTATTGATATTTTAAAATTTTTAAGCAAAATATTATTTTTTAAATCTTATTAAATATATTATTTTTAATATTACTAAAAACTAAGCAAATTTAATTTTTACTCATTTGAGAAATAAAAATTTTATTGGGATAAAAAGAAACTAGGTTTGTATATATTGAAAGCTCCATGTAGTCAAGAGATGACAAAAGACTCCCAGGACAAGGATAACAATTATCAATTAGGAAGAGACCTCTGGAGTATAGGTTGAACTTGGGCTATGTTATTCATGTTTGAGAGGAGTGGTTTGTGTGTGCATGTTCAGAGGATATAAAGCGAACATAGGACAAGGCATCAAAGTGATTTTAGGTTATAATTTTTTCAATTTGATATGAACTTAACCTATTTCATCTTCCAATTATTGAAATTGCCACCGATGCGACATCAAAATGTCCATTTAAGTTGTTATTTGGGCCATAAAGCCCAAATAATTTTTTAAATATGTTGGCTTAGTGGGGCCTGACCTAGGTTCAAAAGTGATTTAGCCAAGAAATTCCCGGTACTATTAGCCCTTTCGGCAACAGTTCGCGGAGCGCGGATTGAGGTCTCACCCGAAGTAGTATGGGAGGGTGCTAGAACCAGGTTTTCGCACCCTTAGCTATTCTATCTATCATTACTTTTTTCTTACACTTAGAGCCTCACTCTATTTATACAATCCCATGGTCCACGGACCATGGGTAGGCCGACACAACTTTACATTAAATTACAATATTTTAGGGCGGACAACCCTATGACTCATCCTAGACTTCGCGCTCTGCGCCCGCAATTCGCGGAGTCTTACAATACAATTGACCAAAACTTGGGCTTTGAGCCCCAAAAACATGCTGCGGGGGATCCCATGCCCAACAGGCCCCCAACACAATCATCGTGACTCATCCGAGTCACTTTTTTGGTGCGGTGATCCTGGCATGGAGCCCCTCCAACTGTGCCTATGCTGCGCGAAGGTCTGCAACGCATTGTTCTGCTGTCTGCTGGATCTGCTCTACTCTTTCAGCCGAATGCTCGCTGTCAGGGGAAAATCCCTATCTTAAGGCATGCAACACCTTCATTTGTGCGAGCTTTCCTTCAATGTCGGCAGTGATGAGGAAGGCCTCATCAATCCAAGGCTGGACGCATGCTTTAAGTACTGCCTCTTTCTGTCGCGCAACATCCACCTGTTCTTTCAATGCCTTCGCCTGTTGTAGCTTTGCCAATCGTTGGGTCAGGACAACTGGCTACGCCGTTCCACACAAACTGTCATACTGCACTCATTGGCTGTTCCCCTTTCGAGTCATTAATGAATTCTTGGCGGCAGATCGTCCCAAATCTAGTTTTGACTTCCTGTCTTAATCCCCCATCGCCCGCTCCTCTTTGTCTTAAATTGGACATCTTGTCATGAACAATGACACCAACAGTCACTTCCCATCCTATCTGCGCGGGTGCGACCCTTGTGACATGTCGATCCTGCATGCAACCTCCTTATCGCGTAGCTCCCCCACAGACTCTTTTATAGTCCCATGCTCTCTTTCAACTGCTTGGAGCGTTGAGACTGTGCTTCTGATGGCTAGTCAGGTGGTCGCACCACCTGTGCGAGACTGTAATTCACCTTCTAGCCTAGTCCCTGGGCACCCCCGTTGCCGGTCCTTATCAGTCGAGCCCCTCACCATCGGAATAGTGAGTGACTCCGTCCCTCCGGTCCTCTCCCGGGGGTCGAGCAACTAAAGTTCCTCTCCTCTCCTCTCGTTAGTTACCCTCACGACAGTTAGCGCTGCGCATTCTTCCTTATGCGGTGCGCTCCCCTGGTTACTTTGTTTGGTAAGGTGTGGTCGTAGCCATGGTAGCAGAGTCACAAATTCTCGGTGAAAATCTTCTAATGTAGTAGTATGGCTGTCCGTATCTTATCTTGTCACTTTTAGTTTATCGACGAGACATGCCTGCGTGATTTCGTTTTCTAGTTTTTTGATTGCCGCTTCCATTGACATGATTTTCTTCCTCAGTCGTACTCGATCTTCTTCAAGTTTGCGAAGTTTAAGGTTCCCTCACTGAATGGCTTCCCGAATCCGCATATGTTCATCCTCGCGTAGCTACATAATTCCTTCGTCCCGGTCCTCGTGTACTGTTCCAACGGTGGGATTCTTTTCCTCCAAAATTATGGTCTCGACTCTACTCCTCATCTTCAGAATCATCTTTGTGCTTAGGTTTTTGCACATGGCCCTATAGGCCCATCGAACCGCTGGTATGCGCAGGTCCCAATCAGTTCGTCTCGCTTGGTGAACCCTATTCAGGACTCCTCATACCTTATTGAATGTTTCCACGTGGAACAATTGTGGTACGCGTCGCCTTTCTTGTTGCAGCATCCTGTTCCAATTTTCGATCCTGAGTTTGGGGAGTGCTTGTGAGGGCTACACAGCACATGTCTGAACCCATCGAGATAGGTGGGCGTGCAAGTTTCTTTGTCTTTGCTGACTGACTTTTGTTCAAAGCTGTGGGCTTCCAAATCGTAGGCGCATCATCCTTCTACATCCGTGTCAGTCCTCAAAATTTCCTTAATGTATACCCCACAATCGTGCGGGTGTCGTGCGCAATGCCTACTTCAACGCATTGAATCACTGCTGTTCTGGTTTTGCACTTTCAAATTTGCTCAGGAATTCATCCACTGCTGTCAATCCATCATATGTTGGCAGATCTCTTACCTCTATTGTCACGCATCGCAGTGATCTAACCATCATGTTTCAATTCAGCATCGTCACTTCGTGCAACAGATTCTTCCATTGCTCAACTTCTTCGTTCAAATCCGAAGTGCAGGAGCTTTCGCGCTCCCACAAGATTATCCCATCTGCAGTTGGATTCACCTAATCCTGGTCTCATGCTGTTATCTTGTAAATACAATCAAGATCATCGTCGTTATCATGGTCGTGCATTGGTTCAATGTAGCTCGCTCCTTCGGCTGGGTCCTGTGGGACTACTACGCGTAGCGACTTTTTCTCGAAGATCATTTTGCGCTTCTTCATGTTGATGATTCCATTCATATCGGTGGCCCAGTCTATTACTAACAGCGCAAGATAGGGATTGCCGTCATCGATAATCTCTATTACTTCAAAATCTGCCTGTGTGCTCTCGCCTTCAATATCAACTATTACCCCTTGCAACCTCCCCATGGGCAAAATCTTTTGTTGGTTCGCCATTTGTAATTGAATAGGGGACTGTTGTAACGTGGGCCTGCCCATGCGTTCCCATGTTTGCTTCGGTAATACATTCGCGTCCGAACCCAGATCTAGGATTACCTGATCCATTTCATACTCACCAATTTGTGCAGTCAACCTCATTTCCCTTCCAGTGCACAATGCATGCTTCCCCAATTTCCGGACTACGTGCGGTTCTCCTGACCCTGCGCACCTAGTGATTAGTTCCTGTAGTCCTTTAACTGCCTTGTTGTTGCGCAACAGTTTCATGCATGTCTCCAGAAAGGTAGTGAGCATTGAAGGATCCATTCCTGGCTCTGGTTGATCCTTACTACCTGAAGTGGAGGCCTCCGTGAAGCTCTTCTTAGCTTCCATGAATGTCTCCTTTGCGCGTTCTAAGTCAAACTCGGGTTCCTTTGCAGGAGCCTTGCGAACCCACGTATTTTCCTCTGGCTACTTCCCCTTATCCTCTCCCATGGTCGTACCGTTTCTGAGCATCATGTTCACATTCAGGTCTTCTTCGTGCGGCTTGAACCTCATCATTTGTATATTCTGAGTCGGAGGAGGCTGGAATACCCCTTTTTCACGCATCTGTGTGAGCAACGCAGGACAGTCTTTTGTTTCATGATCAAACTGAGCACAATACGAATAAGATATCCTTGTTGGGTTGGTAGAATCGTGGACATAGTGCCATGGTCCTCTGTAATTGTAACAAATTAATTGTCTGCGGCCCCTTCCTGGTCTGCGTCCTTGTGATGCAGGAAAGTGTTCCCTCTGTGGACAGAGGCAACCCCTCTAGCGCTAGAGTGGGTCTAGTCACAAACAAGGACAGATCAATAATAGCTTTCCTTAAATAGTCATAGTTGGAGGCCTACCTCAACCGGTGGTCGATGGAGTTCTGTTGCACTGCTTCAGCTTCTGCTTCCTTCTCCTAATGAGTGATCAACCTGAAACAATGCAAAGGAAATACAACAAAGCACATAACCGAAAAACAACAATGATCTATTTACTCACAAAGTCAAGAAGTCATGAGCTATCAAGTAAATTACATACAAGACATAGGAAAACATCATTGATTGTATTAATAATGAAATAAGAGCAAGCTTACAACCAAAGTCTTGACATCGCAAGCCTTCTCAAAGGGATCCAGCCAGCATGTTCCTCAAGCATTCACTCTTTGAAAATGGATCTCCCAACATACAAGTCTCTCTCACTCATAAGTTTTACACAAAATGAAGGGCACTTCACAACCTTCCACAAGCTATCAACAATCCCAAACTTGTCACACTCACACCAACTATCTAGCAAACTCACAAACACTAACAACACTGCTCAATCCAAGAATTTACCAACTAGCCAACTATAAAAAACTAGCAGTGCATAACAATGGTGAGAGTTTAAATAGGAGGAGTCTCCATGAAAGGTGGAAGAGAGAGCTTATCACCAAGGAAGGTAGCACAATTGATGGAACTGCCACACCAGGGAAGGAAGGGCGACACAAACTATGCCAACAACTAGGTCTGGAGTCATCTAGAAGGCCAACTGTTGGAACAAATTCGCCCAATCTGGATCATCACGAGTACATAACTGAGATTTAGCACTGACATCGCAAGTGAGCAATGTAACCAGTCAGATCATCGCTATAGATAACAAGCAGCCCCGCACTGGTGCATGAAATCAGACCATCGCGGGAATCAGATGTACTTCCGCGCTGGTAGCGCAGTTGGGCTGTTTATGAGCGCCCTTCAGCGCGTGTATTAAGCCTATAGTCGCAATGAGGAAGATAACTTAGGAAAAGTGGGTCAATTGGCAGCATAAGAGAGCATTTGTTCAGTATAAGCATGTTTGACTTGGACACATGACACAATAGATGGACTGGGAGTGAAGGCAATGACAAATTACTGTGTAACAGTCATATAGGTAGGGGTCCGATCCATCATTAGCTCGTAACTATGGCAAGTGCACTCATTGTGGCCTACCGACCTGCAAAAATTACAAAACAATTGCTAGGGTGTCTGTGTATACTTCTGCAACAAATGACAATTATCCGTTGTTTCCCTCCTATCGAACAAAAAGCGCACCATAAAGCAGGTACCACGCTTGGCCCTGCCTATGCCTCCAGTCTCAATGGCATTGGCGCTCCTCCTGTCAAGTAGTTCGCGAATGCTGGACAGTGATCCTTATCATGGCCCTGGCCTTTGAATTTGATGCACCATACTTCCTCTCGCACCTCTGGTCACGGTGCCCTATCTTGCTTCAAACTTTTCATTTCCAAACACAGATTCTGTAGCTACGTGTGGATTTGTTGAACTCCCAACCCAGGGTCTTGTATCGGGGTCTCATGTAATCTCATTGCCATTTCCAATGCTTTGGCCTGGGTGGAAAGTTTCTGTTGTGACAGTGTCATCCTCAAGTGCGGTGTCAGAGATGCTACAAACCATGCGTGATGCTGTCCATCCGTCAATGTCATATTGGCTTCGGGGATCGTACTCTTCAGACGTTGATCTAGATCCCAAGGAGTTTCACCTGGGAGCATCGTGATTTCTTTAAACCTGATGATTGATTGTGTCTTTGACTTTGGCTTGCTAAATTCTCTTTTCAGCGCAACCTGGATCTCTCCTATCCCAGCGTTTGGGTGGTTGTTAGAGTGCTTGATATACCATGTCAATAAGCGATCCTGTAGCACACTGCTTCCCATAATGCTCTTACCACGAACCAGAATTGGTTCGGATCTTCATTCCCTACTCCTTTGAATACTGGTAGTTAAATCACACTCACCATACTAAAGTGTGGATGTGGTGGAGGTGGAGCGGGTGGAGATGGAAGCAAGGGAGGTGAAGCGGGTGGCGGTGTGGGTGGAGGTGGTAGCTGCAGAATTCGCTGCCTTATCAAACTAACCACGCTTCTCAGAGAAACCATCGCGAGCTCGTTCTCGCTTTCCCGCGAGGGTGAAATTAAGGGACTGTTTTCCAACTCTTCGTTGTTTTTGTAGATATTTCCGCTCCGTGTAGTTCCAAACATTAATTTATTTGCATAATCCTTTTTTCACACAACAACATCTTAATCCAAGTATTCAAAGATCTAATGTACTTACCTCGCAGTCCTTTGAGAAATTGCCATTTTGCCTCGCTTTAGCTCACGGTCGCGTCTACCACAAATTCAGTGATAAATCCCCCTATTATCTGGTCGAGCCAATGGTCCATAGCTCACGCGACCTTATCTTCTGATGCTTCTAGTTCGCGTACTAATTCTGGAGTCCACACTATTGGTTTGTCAAGTCTACACCTTCCCTGGCTGTCGGCTAGCTTTGCGATCCACTCATATAGCTCAGAAGGAAAGGATACAAAGAAAATCTCGTGGTTTTCCATATATACGTAGTGCTCCAATCACTTTTCCTCAAATACTTGCGGAGTTTTGTTTTCTTGTGTCGCGAACTCGTGAATCTTCTTGTCCAACCACTCTTCAATTTCCTTCTTTGTTGGGTTCCAGTGGCACGACATCAGACATCCATTATGTAGATCCCAGTCCCAGCAACGGAACCATTTGTTGACTTAGTGGGGCCTGACCCAGGTTTAGAAGTGATTTAGCCAAGAAAATCCTGATACTACTGGCCCTTTCAACAACAGTGCATGGAGAGCAGACTGAGGTCTCACCCGAAGTAGTATGGGAGGGTGCTAGAACCAGGTTTTCGCACCCTGGGAATGTCTGATATGAGGTGATAGGTACGCGGTCCAACCTTTTCACTTACTGTGCTACGTGCATCAGCAGGCACCCCGTGCCTTGCGATACTGTCTTTGCGCAGTTCTAGCCGCAGTGCGACCCATGTTATTTACCCAAGTCTTCCTTAATTAGGTTATGTAGCTGATTACTTAGATTATAAGCATTCATACAAGTACTTATCAATTTCATGCAATAAATAACAGAGTAAAAGTAATGCATAACATCAAAATATGGATTCAAGAACAGATGCACAGAGTAAACTTCTCTTTATTAACTTTCAATCCCAATTACAGACCTGACTCCGCCCTGCGCACTCAGCTGCAGGGGTCCGCGCACTCAGCTGCGGACTCTACTAGGCCTCTGTGCACTCAGCTGCAGAGCCTCTTCCTACTACTATGACCCAGTACACTTCAGATCCAATTCTAACTCCGAACCATGCCTTCGTTATTCTATCTATCATTACTTTTTTCTTACACTTAGAGCCTCGCTCTATTTATACAATCCCATGGTCCATGGACCATGGGTAGGCCGACACAACTTTACATTAAATTACAATATTTTAGGGCGGACAACCCTATGATTCATCCTAACTTCGCGCTCCGCGCCCACAATTCGTGGTCTTACAATACAATTGACCAAAACTTGGGCTTTGAGCCCCAAAAACATGTTGTAGGGGATCCCATGCCCAACAAAATATTATTTTTTTAAATTTTATGTGAAAAAATATTTTTATAAAATATTTTATTTGAAATAAAAAAAACAATAATATTGTAATATTATTTTTTAATTAATATTTTTATTTTCAAAATATATTCTTTAAAATTTCAAAAGATAAAATAAATAAATGTTATAAAAAGTTTTAAAAATATTTAATTTTAACAAAAAAAAATTAGGATAAGATTTATTTTTTTAATTGTTCACGAGACTTTCATTTGATGGTGAATGGGTGTGGTTGTAAGGCACTCTTTGCAATAGGTCACCAGCTCAAATGGATTGTGGGTTTTCCACATTGACTTTGGTTTGGTCTCTAAGAGAGAATATCACCCCCACCTATTTATTTTATTTGAATATTGTCATGTGTGTGTATAGTTGTTGTTATATACATATTCATATACATGGTTATTTATTTTTAATTTCTTCATAGATTATAGAAATCGACATGTCGATTTAGTATAGATTTATGAATTGTTGTCATGTATATACATAGTTGTTGTCATATACATATACATATATATTTGAACTAGGTTAAGCCTAGGCTAAGGCTAGCCCCAATGTTGGAAAGAAGAACGATATGCCCACAGGTTGGCCTCAATGTTGGATAGAAGAATGATCTATCCTCTAGTGGGATGCTATCACCAATGAGATAAAGAAATGGTTAGCCCCAATGTTGTATGAAAGAACAATCTACCCACCAATGGGATGTTATCAACATGATAGTGTGAATCTCAAGTGGGATAAAGCCAAGGTTAGCCCCATTGTTGGATGGAAGAGTGATATTCTCACTCGTGGGATGTTATCACTAGGATTGTGTGAAGCTTGATCGAGCTTGGATGCCCCTTGGGATAGTTTAATTCCCCAAAATATGGTTCCCATCTGTTAAACTCACACACAAATAGATTGGATAGTTAAGATAAATCATGATATCCATTTTATTCACAATGATATGCATTTATACAATGTCTTATGACCATTGATTTTCATATACCAAGTGGTCTCTTGGACTCCAATGACCATTCACATAACCCTTAGTGTATTAGGTGTCCAACATTCCCCCCCTTAATCCAAAGGGATATATATGAGTCCAAGAAGAGAGCTATAATACAAAAATACAACAATGCATGACAACCATAGGTTGAATATGCTCTCCCAAATGAATGTATAAGGTGGGAGAATTTGAGGTCTCAATCAACAATGGTTTAAGGATGACCAACAACATTGGAACTCTTAGTGCAGTTCCTAGAACAATTCCAAATCTGGCAAGAAGCTAAAGTCTTTTTCTAGAGGAAGTGTTATCTAATGTTGTCAAGAGGGAGACCATTGAGGTCTCAACCTGGAATGCTTATTTTAGTTCCCAAAATAATTTCAAATCTGGCAAGTAGTTGTTATTCTTCTGCTATAGGAAGTGTCCCTAATGTTTTGAAAAAAGGAGACCATCAACCTGGAAAAGGGAGGTCTCAACCTACAGAAAAAGGGAGAACCTCAACCTCAAAAGGGACGTTTCACCCTGTGGTAGTTTAAGGAAGGCCTCCAACCAAAGGCATGCTTATGGGGCATTGCTCTATCTCTGGATACAACTCTAAATCTGGGCATTGTTGTCTCTGGATTTAGCTTCAAGGAACAGGTTCAGGTTGTGGTTCATATTCGCTTGCTGTATATTTGAAGCTTGTAGTATAGAAATCCTGGCTGTAGATTAACCTGATAATGCAATATAACTAAAGCAAAATACTTTAATCTACTTC
Source organism: Pinus tabuliformis (assembly GCA_031772625.1). Taxonomy (NCBI): domain Eukaryota; kingdom Viridiplantae; phylum Streptophyta; class Pinopsida; order Pinales; family Pinaceae; genus Pinus; species Pinus tabuliformis. The sequence continues at coordinate 357,909,027 of CM062816.1, forward strand.
TACAATCAAACTTGCAGAAGCTTAATAGATTTGAGCGAGATCAAGCTGAACACATATAACCAGAAGAAGACTCAACTCACATGAAACACAGAAGAATACTGAGGGGAGAGCCTCAGCTAAAAACATCACTATCTGTATTATCATACAAGGTGGAAATATCTTAGAATTACACAAAGCTTTAGCTCTCACAGCGAGCCAGCTCTCAGTACAATCCTCCTGGATGCTCACAGGAAAAAAAGGCTTCTCACAAACCTTCTCCTCAACCCTCCAAGCCTCCTATTTCCTTGCGCAATTTCTCCTAGGTGATCCTCCTGTTACCAAGTGTAGCACTGATCTCTCACACTGATCTCACACCCTGTAAAATTGTGCAATCCTCAGGGAATGAATTCCTTTTGCATGCACGAGTTTTCCTTATAGGAAAATTTATGCAACTAATAGTACAATGTCCCTGTCTTTAATCTCAACTGGGTCTTTCTCAGATAGACATGCATGAGTTAATGATGAGAGAATCTTCAATTATCTGGAGTACACTAGTTGGATGCATGCATGCATTAACTGACTGAACTCACAATTTGTTCCTCAAACAGTTTGGAACCAATCTAATTGGAATTAACTCAGTAAACTGAGCTAACTAATTACAACTCAAATATAACTCAATCTTATCTCCTTAATTAAGGGATAATCTCCTTAATTTAAGGGATAACTGTTGCATGACTTCAGAAAGACTTCTAACTTGAATTTCTCCAACTAATTAACTCAAGATGAATTAATTAATTATTTACAAGTAGCTGGTGAGACTAAATTCGAATTTAATTCACAATTTTAATTCAAGGACAAATTAAATTTGGAATTTCTGGATTCTATTTTTATCATTTCTTGTTGCTATTTTCAACACTCCCTCTCAACAAGAAAGGAATTCAACTCGATCACGATCCTGAACCTTTGGAATGTTATGCATACAACACTACTCTCTAGTGTTGTTGATCCAGCAACACCAAGAACAAAAAAAATCCAACCTGAATCAATATGATGCATCTGTCATCAAAGTCTCTGACTGCTATTGCCTCTATCAACTGAAAACTTTGCGCTTCGGCTGACTCTTCCTTTCTGCACTATTGTCAATCCTTCTCTACACTCTTCAGTATCTGACTGCTCTAGGCTCTGCTACTTTGATCTCTGACTGCATCAATCCCATAGATTCTTCCCGCTACTATGTAATTTGGGGTCCCATAGCAAGGTGCGATCCATGAGATAAAACCTCTCAATGGACCCTACCCAATTTTAGCCTTCTTGGGACTATCACTTCACATCGCCCCACCTCAAGCTTGGAGGTATGGCTGCATGTGATCCCTCTTCCCACTTGGCTCGAAATTCCCCCCTATTGGAGGTCTTAGCAGGAGTGGATGCCTCCACTTAGTCTCCTCTCATCTTCTCCAATTGTGGCTCCTCCACAATTGTTTGAGACTTCTTCTAGGGCTACATGTTGAGAGGTAATTTACTCTCCCTCTCAACCACCAAGTCTCTAACATTTGCCTTGCTCCTCAAGGCTTTGCATGCATCTTGAACCTCAAGAGCATACAGGTTCTTAACTCGTGAACCGATCTATTTCACCTGTCCCATGGTGATGTGTTTAAGGAAAACCTTTCCCTTACTAAAAACAACATCGTAGCCTTTGTCCTCCAACATCGCGATCGATACCAAATTCTTCTTTAGTCCAGGCACATAATTCACATCTATCAAGTTAATAAGAGCTCCATGCTCCCTCTGAAAAGCAACCGTGCCCACTCCTGAAACACTATACTTTTCATCGTCACCCATCTATATGCGCATCTTGAGGTCTTTCTCCTCCAAGGTACTGAATAAACTTTTATTGCTGGTCATGTGGAATGAGGCTCCACTGTCAAGAAACCAACCACAACCCATCATCGATGACACCATGCATGCGATGAGGGTGAAGTCTATTTCGAACTGAGAGGCTAATTCCTCATCTTACGATCCATCTGGGGATCCCTTCTTGGAATTCTTCAATGGGAAATTAGTTGCATAATGTCCCATCTCGTGACAATTAAAGCATCTCACTTTAGACTTGTCAACCTTCTTCCCTCCATGAGAAGAATTCGATTTGGAATGAGAATCCTTCTCCTTCCCTTTCCTTGCCTTACTTTCTAAGGCCAGATTTTCTTCATCATCTTTGGATGAAGAACCATCTTGTGTGCTCCTCCTGATCTCCTCCTGCATGAGATCTGACCACAATCGTTCCCAATCCGACAATTTATCCCTTCAATTCACAGAGTCTTGGTAGCTATTCTAGCTCTTTGGAAGGCCAAGGAGAGCGAGGCTCACCATATCATCATCAGTAGTAGTTATTCCCACACTGCTAAGCTCATCTCTGCAAGTGGTGAGCTTGTTCATAGATATGGAAATATTATCACCATTCTCCATCTTGATTCTTCGAAGCTTATCCTTTAGTGCCAATTTCCTCTGGTTGCTACTGTTCTGGTAGAGGTCCTTCAATGTATTCCACATTAAAAACGGAGTATCCTTCCCATGGAGACTCAAGACAATATGGTCTCGAACTCCCTCCAGGATGATCCATCTCGCCCTTGCCACACACTTCTTCCACTCAGCCAACTCTTGTGCATTAGTTGAAGCTAGCTTTGGAATTTCTCGATCAATGAAATCCTTCAAGCCATTGTCTTCTAACAACCTCCATGTGATCTTTCCATGCTATGTAATTAGAGCTGCCATCCAAGGCATACTCAAGTCTCAAACCATAGAACACCATTGATCAACTTGAAGTATGAGATGAATTCGATTTGTACCTACAACCCCGAACTTCAAACTTCTAATTCTCTTCTCAGTATATTGTTCACAGCTCTGATAACCTTTTCTCTGATACCATGTAGAAATTATGACTGTAGATTAACCTGATAATGCAATATAACTAAAGCAAAATACTTTAATCTACTTCTACAATCAAACTTCCCAAAGCTTCATAGATTTGAGCAAGATCAAGCTGAACACATATAACTAGAAGAAGAATCAATGCACATGAAACACAGAATAATACTCAGGGGAAAGCCTCAGCTAAAAACCCCACTATATGTATTATCATACAAGGTGGAAATATCTCAGAATTACACAAAGCTTTAGCTCTCACAACTAGCCACCTCTCAGTACAATCCTCCTAGATGCTCACAGGAAAACAAGGCTTCTCAAAAACCTTCTCCTCAGCTCTCCAAGCCTCCTATTTCCTTGCACAGTTTCTCTTGGGTGATCCTCTTGTTACCAAGTGTAACACTGATCTCTCAAAATGATCTCGCATAATGTCCCATCTCGTGACAATTAAAGCATCTCACTTTAGACTTGTCAACCGTATTCCCTCCATGAGAAGAATTCGATTTGGAATGAGAATCCTTATCCTCCCTTTCCTTGCCTTACTTGCTAAGGCCAGATTTTCTTCATCATCCTTGGATGAAGAACCATCTCGTGTGCTCCTCCTAATCTCCTCTTGCATGAGATCCGACCATAGTCATTCCCAATCTGGCAGTTTCTCCCTTCCATTCACAGAGTCATGGTAGCTATTCCAGCTCTTTGTAAGGCCAAGGAGAGCAAGGCTCACCATATCATCATCAACAGTAGTTGTTCCCACACTACTAAGCTCATCTCTGCAAGTGGTGAGCTTGTTCAGATATGTGGAAATAGTACCGCCGTTATCCATCTTGATTCTTCAAAGCTTATCCTTGAGCGCCAATTTCCTCTGGTCGCTACTGTTCTGGTAGAGGTCCTTCAATTCCTTCCACATTGAAAATGGAGTATCCCTCCCATGGAGACTCGAGACAATATGGTGTCAAACTCCCTCCAGGATGATTCGTCTCGCCCTCGCCACACACTTCTTCCACTTAGCCAACTCTTGTGCATTAGTTGAAGCTGGCTTTGGGATTTCTCGATCAACGAAATCCTTCAAGCCATTTTCTTCTAATATAGCCTCCATGTGATCTTTCCATGCTATGTAATTCTAGCTGCCATCCAAGTCATACTCGAGTCTCAAGCCATAGAATGCCATTGACCAACCTGAAGTATGATATGAATTCGATTTGTACCTGCAACCCCGCACTTCAAACTTCGAATTCTCTTCTCAGTATACTGTTCACAGATCTGACAACCTTTTCTTAGATACCATGTATAAATTCTGATTGTAGATTAACCTAATAATGCAATATAACTAAAGCAAAATACTTTAATCTACTTCTACAATCAAACTTCTGGAAGCTTAATATATTTGAGCAAGATCAAGTTAAACACATATAACCAGAAAAAGAATCGATGCACATGAAACACAGAAGGATACTTAGGGGAAAGCCTCAGCTAAAAACCCCACTATATGTATTATCATACAAGGTGGAAATATCTCAAAATTACACAAAGCTTTAGCTCTCATAGCTAGCCAGCTCTTAGTACAATTCTCCTGGATGCTCACAGGCAATTAAGGCTTCTCACAAACCTTCTCTTCAGCCCTCCAAGCCTCCTATTTCCTTGCACAGCTTCTCCTAGGTGATCCTCCTGTTACCAAGTGTAGCACTGATCTCTCACACTAATCTCACACCTTGTAAAACTGCGCAATCCTCAAGGAATGAATTCCTTCTGTATGCATGAGTTTTCCTTATAGGAAAATTTATGCAACTTATAGTACAATGTCCCTGTCTTTAATCTCAACTGGGTCTTTCTCAGAATATGCATGCATGAGTAAATGATGAGAGAATCTTCAGTTATCTGGAGTACACTAGTTGGATGCATGCATGCATTAACTGACTGAACTCACAATTTGTTCCTCAAATAGTTTGGAACCAATCTAACTGGACTTAACTCAGTAAACTGAGCTAACTAATTACAACTCAAATATAACTCAATCTTATCTCCTTAATTAAGGGATAATCTCCTTAGTTTAAGGGATAACTGTTGCATGACTTCAGAAAGACTTTTAACTTGAATTTCTCCAACTAATTAACTCAAGATGAATTAATTAATTATTTCCAAGCAGCTGGTGAGACTAAATTTGAATTTAATTCACAATTTTAATTCAAGGACAAATTAAATTTGGAATTTCTGGATTCTATTTTTATCATTTCTTGTTGCTATTTTCAACATGTAGATGATTATCAATTCCCCCCCTATCAGATACAAGGTGAGAATATGAAGAAAACTCAATTGCAATACTTTTAAATACTTGAGAACAAATTCTATGGTATGAGCGAAATATCTTCTTGGTTGTTGAAGCCCATTGCCAAGAAGCAATCCATCTAAGGTGAATCTTCATTCTTGCAAAAGGCTTGATTTTGAAGTGTCTATTTGAATGATGAGTTTTCTTACCACAATGCTCACATGAATGAAGATAAAAACAATGATCTTGCACATGGCTAACTCTGTCACAATGTTGGCATTTGACAATCTATTGTGAATGTGGATGAGGAGCAAGGTCTAAGACATGTGAATATGAACTGTCTTGAAGACACCCAACACTTTGAAACTTGATGGGTTTGGATTAGTCTAGAGTGTGAAATAATACCTCCTTGTCATATCCAAGACCGATTATGTTCCTATTGTTGACAAGATCCTCTTCTGATGATGGGCTTAGGAAGTGTAGACTGAACTTCTACATCTACATGAAAGTATTCTCTTCACTTATTTTATTAGTTTTTGGCAGTTGATGGGAGCCAACTTCAAACTCAAAAGGGAGATTGTTCTGAACAAAAACAAGTTCAGAATGATGTCTTTTTCTGTTGTAATTCATCTTGTTGTAGTTGTGACTCAAGCTGCCAAAAAATCAATCTTTTCTTGTGCATGTTGTAGATAAATTTTAATATCCACAATAAAGGTTTTGTTGATTTTTACTATGTCACGAGCAATAGAAAGTAGAAAAATTTGTAGGAAATCTAATACTTCACCAATTTGAGCCATTTTCCAAACAAATGTAGTGTGTTCATGATACTTCGAGTCCCTAAAAAAATCAACCATATGAGTTTCTTTCAGTGTATAAAACAAGCTTCTTGAAGAAATATGTCACCCACTTCTTAGATAACCGGAGCATGTTAGACACAACCAAAGAAGGTTATTGATTGATGTTTCTATTAATGAACCGACCCCTAAGAGAAATGCAGCCCTCTCAAAGTTTGTGAGTAGAGACCAAACAATACTGAAACCAAAAACGGGCTCTGAATGTCTCAGATGGAAGATTTATGGAAGGCAATTTGTAGTGCACACTAATAAAATGCAAAGAATTTTACTATAAGGACGGACATGGCACCAAGGCCTGTAGTTTTCTAGAGCTTTCCAACATTCTAGATTGCATCATTTATTTCGAGAACAATCTTACATGTGGCAATTATTGCTCAAATAAAATCAAAGCTCAAAAATATTCAACAGATATATATAGTTCCCACTAGAGCATACAATTCAAAATTTCTCCCTAGAGACGTGTACAATTACACAATAGCTTGAATCTTAAAATGGTTGAATTATACAATATACTTATAAAATTATAAATTGTCTCATACCTTTCTACTTCTCACGACATCAACTTGCATTGTATACCATATGACTATCATGTTTAAATAAGCTAACTGGAAAGAAGGTAAATGAGTGGAACAATGTGTTGTTGGTCCTTTAGAAGATGCTCGTGACGCTTCATCAATAAAAAAAAATATCATGATGCACTAGAACACTAGATGGGGCCTTCTTGATCGGCTTCGCAATGCCGCACAATCCTCCCAATGAACTTCAATGATGTGTGTATCATATAGTGTTTGGTGCTATTGATATTATTGTTAAAGGATGCAACAATCTATAATATTCCTAATTGGAATTTAACAACTAAATACCAATCAATGGACTAAGAACAAAAAATAAACTGGAACTCATACACAATAATTAAAACACCAAAATGTCCAACAACACAATCTGAGCCATTTCATTAATTTTATGATAATAGAGTACATAAAATGAACTGAAGTTTTGTAACATAGGCTTGCTATGCAAGTTATGCAAACCCCATATAATACAACTATGACTTGGAGGAAATACTGGCCCAAACTGGTACTGTGCACTACCCATAAAATAACTACTACTGTTGCTGGAATGGAACTGAAGATTCTTCCCTGAAGAATGCTCGGATCACCTTGAAATTGCAGCCATAGACTCCCCTCCAAAACCCTAGAAATACCCAGAAATGGTTTGGCCCAACTCCAAGCAAAAACTGAGCCCACCAAGTGATGCAGACTCCCCAACTAACTAGAAATTCACCCTACTATAAGAATGAGGATTTTAGGCTCGAATATTTCCTGACAAATTCTATAAAATTAGCCACAGACTCATCTCAATAAACCCACAAAAATGTAGAAAGGGTTTGGGCTAAATCCAACGTGCCCCAGTGACCCCAAGAAATGTGTATGGTTCTAACTAGCTGGAAAAATGCCCTGTAGAAATAATTAGGCTTTACAAGACCAATCAATTACTCTAAAATTCTCCTCCAAGCCCTACAAATCACTCCAAGCCTCTTTATTTCTCCTTAACATGAACTTCCCAAATCTCCTTGTCAAAATGTATGCGCAGTAGCTATCTAGAGACCCCTAAAATAGATAAATTTGGCACTCCAAAATGCAGCACTCTCGGCCTTGCAAATAACCAAAGAAAAAATCACCCTCACAATGGATAAATCTCTGTAAATTCGTCATCCAAAACTCCACTATTTGCTAGTTTCTCTCAGCCCCTTCGAATTTCCTTCTGCACCCTAAGAGAAGCACACTCCAGCTGGAAATGGTCTGTAATGTAGCTCCTAGAGAAGCCTCGAGATGGACTCCTTCTTACTCCCCTAGGGTGACACTCAAAGTGCACTGATGGTAGAGGTGAAATTCCCGCTCGAAAATTCCTTGTGTTGAACAACATGGTTGTCTTGGCTAAGCAACTCAAGAGAACTAATGTTGAAATTGTAAAATGACTAAAGATCCCCGAAATGAGAGCCTCCTTCCTCTATTTATAATTCTGGCCTTTCTCTCCCTTGGTGGCCCCCACTTTCCACTAGTTCACCCTCTTTCTTTTTCTCTCTCTTACTCCACAAGTGTGCATTCCCTTATTGTCTCTCTTGTGGCCCCCATCTGCCAATGAGCTGCAATGTTGCCTTTCACCCAAGTTCCTTAAGCCAAAATTATATCTGAAACTCGAACCACAAAATTTTGCTATGCCTAGCACCTCCCCAATAAACTTCGTTAATCTCCTCAAATGAATTTCAAAATTGAGGATATTATAGTCCTCCCTGCAAAAAATTTCTTATCCTCAAGTAATTCCTGAACAAGCACCCTCTCTAGCCGTTGATCCCCACTGTTACTACAAACTTTGCCAGGGTCCCAGATATGCCATGGAATCATCCCTGACATTTGCAGTGTCCTATCATGAAGGAATCCCTCAATACTAGGATCCCAAGCCATCATGCCCAACGTGAAGCTCCCCTCGCTCCACTCACTATCCTGCCATGTATAAGTACCAGAAGCCCTCCACATACCATGAATGAGTAGGGAATCATGATCATGATAATGTAGCACTCTATCCAACTCCTCATGAATCTTTTGTACTGAGTGATCCATCTCATACACTCCAAGAGTAAACTCCTGAAGATACCACCCAATCCCTGTAGAGATAAAGTCTCACTCACATGAGCTTCCCTTGATGTCTTCCTGTTGATGCCCTTTCCATGCTGATGAAGTCCCCCACACCATCGACGAATCACTAAATCCCAATGGAATATCTGAATGATCTCTCTCCCTATAGAAATAGGTTCATCCCCAAGGGTAGTTGTAATGGAAAATCCTATGATGCTTGGATACCATGCTAGTCTAAAATGGGTTCCACCATGTTGTCGCTGCACAACTCTAACCATGACAGTCTACCCATCATGTGAAAGTTGTATCCTCCTCTCTTGGGACCTAATAGAAAAATGTTTATAGAGCCCCAATGCATATAGCCCAGGAATCTCCACGATGTCATGACCTACGCATCCAACACTCACCCTTATCCATAGAAGCAACAATGAAAACCAACCTTGCCATGCGAAAAAGGTCTCAACGCTCGCCCACATGTCAAGCCAAGTGTGAGTTGGGTCATATTTGTCTCGATCCCACTCATCACAAAACATAGTGACCCATCAACCAGCCAACTCCCAAAATTCCATAGCTAGAACAGTTGCAGCATAGTCCTGACAGTTGTTGGCACCAACCTGTACCACGTCTCAAGTCCCTACGTGCAATCAATACATGGAATCCCTGCATCATGAACCAATCAAGTGCATGCAAAATTACCCTTCGTTGACCATACCATGTAGTGGGATCTGTCATCTTGCCTCTTGAAAGTGCTCCCAAACACTCCCTGGAGTCTAAACATCCTTCTGCAAGTAAGGTCCACCAACCGTTGTAGATGCTCATGAGACACCTCAGAATGTCTCGCCAAAAGTGGGTCATGCATCTCCCTGAGTGTGGGCTCAAGGGTGGTGCAAGTGTTACCTCTATAGAATATCAGACTATCCCCAAGCATGCATCCACCAACTGGTGCCCTAACCATATTCCAAAGCTAAAAAGTCTCTCTCCTGATGCACCGTGTATCGTCCAACTATCTCAAACCATCCTCTAGGGTCCTATTTCTCATAATGCGAGCATCAAGAGACGATCGCTAGCTAAGTGCTAAGGATCTCAAATTTGTCCATCAATTAAGCTAATTTATTTAAATCTGATCACTTCCTCTAGGATGCATCTCCCTACCTCTTGGCATTCGGTTTATTCATTCTTGACAATACCTCCATCACTATGTGGTTGAAAGTGAGTCTAGTTGTTCAAATTTAATTTGATATATGGGTTAAATTATTCCTTTCAATGGATCCACTTCTACATGGATCCAAGTACAAGCATGTGAGTCTCGCTCGGGGATTACCCAAGCAAGTTCCAATATCAACAAGATATTTTTCATGTAGAAGATTCAACTCAAGGTGACACACCTAGACAAACACTACATAGGGGACATCCACTTCTAAGTTAGTATCTAGTGATGTATATCCCTCTTAATCCCTTGGAAAAGGCATTACTATGAAAAATCAAATATTTTCTTCCTTATTCTCAAATCGAAAGGCATTACACTCCCTTTCATGAAGTAGATATGAATCGTTCCCTCAATTAATGCAAATAATTTATTACGTACCCAAGCCTCCATTGATTTAGGGGTTGGTCATGGCCCCATTAATCCATTGACGAAGGAGATTTCTTAGAAGGAGATTACATTTATTCCTAGTAATGCATGCTCATTGTGCCAATATGGAATTCATCTAGTTTTTTAACAAATTCCAATTTTGAAAGATGTGAAGTCCTTTCTTCTATTAAGCTTTTAAGCACACAACAAAGATTTAGACAAATTAGAAATAGTCTGACATAAAATATTTCAATGTGTTACAATATTTTTTTTATATTTGACATAATCTAACTTTGAGGTTAATGTCACACCCAAGGCAACCGCCAAATTGGTGTTTGATACCCCCTTGTTTCTCGGATGAGGGACCTTCCTCCATGCAATGATTTGACGACTATAGCCTATAGAGGTGTTCACACTCTACCCTCCTATAGATTTAAACATGTGACCTCTTAGGAGGAAACACATATTCTTCACCATTAGGTCCACTCAAGCTAGGGTTGATCCCCTTTTATTAGTGACTTATGTAGTTGCACTACCAAATCTCCTCTAACTACCAACACTAATTATTATATACTAATTTAGTTAATCACTTAATTCTTATATCGTTCATTACACATCACTAGAATATATATTAAGACTTGTAATATATTACTTAGTGTTACTTAATCTAACACCCTCTATTGATTTTTTTGTAAGTTCGGTAGCGAAGAGGCTACATCATGGTCATGTCCAAGCATAACACCTGAATAGGGCGGGGAATTGAACCTATGACTTAACATCTAGGAGTTCCTGATCCAGGTGGATATTGGTGGCCACCCGCCTATTCCACTTGGTCCCCAAACATTGTCTCTTTTAGTTTTTCAATTTCCTTAATTGTATCACAATTTACTATTTTTGGCATTTTTTCAAGTCGTGAACTTCCGGAGCTGTTTTGAGGCCCTAAAAGACCATAAAAGTTCCAAACTAGTTTACTAATTTGTTTTCAGCCTCCTCTTCGAGATCTTCGAAACAAGGTATTCTGATAGCCAAAAAAAGACTGTATGCCAAAGTTATGAACTTGGGAAGTTGATGCACCAATTTACCCAGACGGGGCCCACAGTTTTGGCGCTTCATCTCCTAGGGTTAGGTTTTTGGATGTTTAGGGTTTTCCATTGATTCTCAATAATAAATATGCCTTTGAGCCTCATTGTAACACAGTTCAGAGGCATGTAGCCACCACATCTCTTCTCAGAGATAAGCTATCATCGCCCGAGCTAGTTTATTTCCATTATGTTTGTAAGCATATTTTAGTATTTGATATTAATGAAATGAAGTGTTATTTTTGTTGCATCTAAATATTTATGGTTATATCTATGATTTGTTTCATTCTTGTTCAAGTTCAGATTAGTGGTATTAGAGTGGTTTTCTTTCTATGTTTTTCTTTGCATGTCCCCAACAAGGACGGGATATAAGGAGTTATGGCTCAAACTGGTCGAACAATTGCAAGACTAGCTCCGAAAATCCTGATGACCTCCCATGGTGGAAGAGAAGAAAGATGAGGGCGCAAGAGATCCTTCCAAAATCTTGCTCGAAGAAGCCTTCGAGCGACAGAGGAACGCGATGATGGAAGAATTTGCCCATATCCTTTAGTGGCTACCCAAAGGTGATGCATCTTCTTCCAGAAACCACTATGGAAGCGCCACACCCTTTAAGGTACAAGTTAAATTTGACATCCCCACATTTGAAGATTAGATATATGCGGACACCGTAGATAAATGATTAAATATGCTAGAAGGATATTTTTATGTTCATGATTTTTCCAACTGGGAAAATTCACTTGTGCACTTCTCAAAGATGCCCCCCACATCAAGGACTAGTGGGAAACCTACTGTGAGAAGAAGGAAGAAAGTACACCCTCACTTTTTTCAGCCACACCCACTTGGATTTCATTTTAGGACACCATCAAGGAGTAGTAACACCCTGTCGGGAGCTATGAGGATAAATACATAAAGTGGACCACGCTGCAGTAGGGAAGGGACCAAGACATGTTAGAGTTTACCAATTTTTTTGATACCCTTTGCACCAAGTTGGGTATCAAGGATTTTGAGCAACATTTGGTACTCAAGTACTGCATTTTTGACACGAATACATCCAGGACGAGATGGAGTTCCGAGACATCTCCTCACTCAGCACAGCGTACCAATACGTTGTCAAGATTGAGCGAAAGTTTAAATAGAAGAAGAAATATTTTGGATCTGTGAATCCGAAGCAAGGGAAAGGCACCCTCAAACCACAGAGCAAAGGACAAAGCTAAGACAGGGTGATCTAGAACAACCCGCCAAACCTACAAGAAAATAACAGCACCCCGAAGACAAAGAAGGAGATGAGAAAATGGCGTGAGTTCCATAAGAGCTCCACTCACAACACAAGTGAGTGTCGGGCCAAGCAATCATTGGTGGCTGAGTTGAAGGCCTCCAAATCAGATGGATGTTCTGACTCTAATTCAGAACACAATAAGGGGAATGAAAAGGGGAATAAGATCATTGACATGGAACCCAATTCCACTGTGGTCACTGTTAACACCCAGGTTGTTCCCTATGACTCCCAAGGGAATACGGCCGGGGTAACCACTAACCAATCTTTGGATCACTGTTTCTAGCCAAACTGTGATCAGAGAGGGCTCTCTCTTTATGATTTGTAACTGTTTATGATAGGGTTTTAGGCTAGCTATTATGCACAGGTTTTGTTTATGTTTTGGTTGAAGAATTTCCTTCAGATCTCTTGTGATGTGATATTCAGAGAGTCAGGTATCATTGGGCAATGGAGTCTGTAGCGGTAGGTGTCTAGAAAACTTTGAGATGAACCGGTGAAACTTACAGGGCCATTTGGATGCTTCATAGAACAAATTTTGATTAATAACAGGAAACAGGTAAGACAAACAATGAAAGCATTCAAGAATTTTCACTCGTTGTTAACTGTTTCCACCAAACTGGTTATGAGAAAAGACATATGTCACAGGGGCAAACTTGAATCCCTGGGAATGTCTATCACAGCGAAAGATATAGTTTCAAAGTGCAGCAACTAAGAATTACACTTCTGTTACTGTATCTGAGGAAAACATGGATAATAGCTCAGTTTGAGTTCAGGGTAATCATGGATTAAGTCCTGGAACCATTCTTCTACTTTGCTATTAAGTGTAAAACATCTGAACGATAAAAGAGAACAAAAGACTCGAAAACATGTAATACAGAGATTTGAGAAAACTTATTGTTTTATGAAACACTCTGGAATCCTGCAACATTCACCATTCACCACAACGCATCAAAGTACACCAAGCTTTGGAAATTCCATTCTCCCTTTGTATTATTTTTCTGAGAATCTTACAGCAAGCGAGAGCTCTTCAAAGGAAAATTACAACAACCCCTTAAACTTCTGTGAGGGGCCAATATATACTTGCGATTGTTTACAAAAATATCTGAGTCCTGAGTTATCTCAGACTTAATGTTCTTACCAACTTTGAGATATTATTATCAGAAATTTATTACAGCATTGAATACAAAATAAAGGCGCTTTAATGTTCTGTCAGAAGATATTTTGGCCTTTGGGATATGCTGAGTCGGTTGAGATATTTTGATTAAATGTTGGAGAACCCGACTTTATGGCTTGTGCGTTGTATGCTGTGTTTGTCACCTGTGATTGTGACTGCTGCAGTGGTGAGAGAATAGCTCTGCTGAGTTGGCTCAGCTTCTGCCTCTTCCCTGTAGATTTTATTCATCAAAATTGTGCCTGCGTATGACTGCTCATGTGCTGGAGAAAAACCAACCTCACGGGTTCGGACCTGATAAGATTACCTGTGTCAGATTCCTCCACTCTTCCTGTGTGGGCAATTGGTGTCTTATGATTGCTCCCATAGTCTCATCTGCCTCAGTATACTTAAAGAAATTTGGTGGTGTATCAAACAGATGATCAATTTCATTCATAATAAAAAACAGATTATCCACCCTATCATACAGATTCTGCCCCGATGCTGGCCCTGTGTCTGCTGAGGTACTGGGCTGTTTTGCAATTTGTGCTACCGCATAGGCATCAATCCTTTTGTTGTAATTTTCTAGGGTGAGCAGTCTTCCTACACTGCTTAAAATGCTGGGGAGGCCTCTGTTCTGTAATGCCAGGAATCTGTCCAGGAATTTGTTGATTTCAGTCTGCATGTCCTGTGTTCTCCTCTCCAGTGTTCCAACTAGGTTTCTTAGTGTCAGGACTCGTTTAAATACTGAGATTGTTTCAGTCCTGTTAGTAATTCCCATGGCAGCTAGTTGAGAGCTAGTTTTGTTATTTAAAACATTGACCATTCTGCTGGCAGCATCTGGCATGTGGCCAAGGCTTGCTCTTGCTCTGTGTATTTCCTTGTTTGCCTTGGTGATGAGTGCTATTTGCTCATCCATAGTCTCAATGTACTGCCACTGATTGGTGATGGATCGACCGATGTTACTCCAGAGGACTGCCTTTAGTTCTGCTGTTACCTTCTCTAGTGCAAGCTCTTTTTCTAGTTCAGCTATTCTCTTTTTTAGAGCTTTTATCTCTCTCTCCTTTGTTGCTTCATTCTGCTTGCTTTTGTCAAATTTTTCATTCACCTTGGCCAAAGTCTTCTTGACTTCATCAAGCTCTTTCATTTGGGATTCAAGAATTTGGATCTCAGCTTGTAGCTTCTGCATATCCAGACTGGGAGTCTGTCCTGGTGTTGGTGTAGTCGTTGCTGTAGATGGTGCTGTAGATGGTGCTGTAGTTCCCGTTTGCTGAGGAGGAGGAATAGTTGTTGGAGGGACTTCCTCAAGATTAATTATCACAGGAGGAGGCTGGGAGGGTTGGCCCTCTTCTCTTTGCTTCATTGCTGTTTGTAGTGCTGCCTTTGCAGCTTCTGATTGTCCTAGCTGGTCTTGAGTTCGAACCAGCTCCTTGTACAGGGATACCAGCAGGTCTGTAGTATCCTTTTCCTGCCTTTGCTGGGCAACCTCATCTGTTTGTGGATGGATGGTAGCTGGGAGCTTGATTTTCTTTCTTAAAGCCGCCATGTCTGCATCCCTTATCTTCAGGAGTTCTTGGATACCCTTAACATCTTTAGGATCATGTCCTATTTCGATAATTACCTCTTCCAAGGACTTGATCCGGTTGTCCTTGGCTTGTGATGATGCTCTCTCCAATTCCAGCTGAGAGGCTGTATTATCAAGGCTGCTCTTCAGTTTGTAGTTCTCCAATGTCTCACCTGCCAAGGAGGCATACACCATTTCACCAGTTTGTTTATGTAATTCAATCTTATCCATAGGGTGTATGTCTTTGGCCAGCACCTCCATGTTGGTTCTTAGGTAATCCGAGGTAGATTGAGGATGCAGTGTTGTGGGCATGAAGTGACTCATGATCATCTTGCCTTCACTTACATCAAAGGCAGACATGAGTCTTTGCTGATTTGTAGGAGCCAGGTTCAGCAAATGATCGTACAGCCGTATTTTAATAGGATCACTCCTCCTCTTAATGTCAATAAATTGCTGCTTGATGCTTGACTGTCCCTCTCTGTGTTGGCTGGAGGAGCTGACCTCTCCTCTTATAGTTCTATCATGTTCATGCTGAGATGAACTGGCTGAAACTTCTCCACTGGGTGGGCCCATGCCCATTGCTTGCCTCACTGCTATGTCATCCTCTTGGGAGTCATTTAGTCTTTGTCTTTTCTCTCCCCGATTAATGGATGAAGTCAGGGGAGTCTCTCTATCCCTTTTCCTGGTGAAGTCCTCCTTTTGTGGGGTTTGGAGGACCGAGGTATCAACAGTGGTTTCTGCTCTAGGAGGCACCACTGTCTGAGCCTGTTGCTCAGTGGAGCTTGGAGGATCAGTCACTTTTTCTTGCTGCAAGGGCTGCTGTTCACTAAACTGTTCCTCTTCCTGTTGCTGCCCGAATTCCTGCTGCTCCATCTCTTCTTGCTGCTGTCGCAATGTGTCCACTTGTTCTTCTGTCAATGGAGGTGGCTGTTCCACCTGCTTCCCTTTATCTCTGCTTGCTGTCTGTGGTGCTTTCTCGGCAGTTTGCTGCTGTGCTGTTGATGATGTAGCAGCTGCTCCAAGTTGCTTTTTGTAGGAGAGGGGCACCTGTCCACAAGTTTCCAAGTCAGCTTCCTTTTGCATATTTCTAGCCTCTCTCTCAAGTAACTCTTCATTAGTAATTTCCTCCTCTAGGGTACCCTCCTCCCAATTTGATGCATTGGCATACTGTTCAATCTCGGGTTGTCTCTTGTGTGCATAGCTACCCAATTTGTATCTAATTCTCCTGAGGGATATAGCATGATTGGGGTCATAGGGTATCCATTCAAAGCTGGTTTGCAGTCTGAGGCCTTCCAGGATAATGTTTGCCTCTTTCCATCCCTCTTCTTTCTTGTTATATAGGAAAGGACCCAGCTGGTTCCTTACCTTCAACTGTGACTTCTTGTTGTTGCTCTGAAAATGAAGATAGTCTGAGTTCCCAAACTGTCTGAAATATTCCAAGGCAAAAAGCCTCATGGGGACATACCTTGGCAACCTAAATGGGTTCAACTCACAGCCATATATCCTGATGACTGTGTGGTTTTGGTAGAAGTACCAATTACCAATGCTGTAGGACTTATTCAAATGGAGAATTCTCCTCATGTCATCAGTTAGTCTAGGAGGAGGAGTACCATGCAATACTGTCATGACTGGATAGATGAATAAGTCAATGAACTCAGTGTATGTGTAAGGTGATACAGAGGTATGATGAAAAACAGAAGTCCAGAACACAACTGACCTTGGAATTCCCTGGGCATTGAGTGGTTTCAAAGGAACAGAGAAGGTGGCTGGCTGATAGAACAAGAATAGATGGTATATATATGAAGTAAACCTGAATAGTCTTTCCCTCTTCAAGTTCATAAACTGCTCATGGATTTTATCTGCAATGTAGGTTGCATAGTCATAATGTACAGCTGGGGGTTTACCAGGAGAGAATATAGACAGCATTGCCATTAGGCTATCATCCACATCCTCTATCCCCCTGAATCCTAGGACATAACTGATTAAATCCACTAACATCCTGCCCAAATCATTCAAGTAGTGATACCCAATAGGAGGGGTTCTGACTGATTTAGAGCCTGGTCTTACAAACAACTGATTGATTTTAATGATTTGGTCATTTGACAGCTTGGTCCCTTTGTTTATCAAATTCTGCATAAAGAGGGGAGTCAATTGTTTGGCAGTTTGGAAGTGCAGCATTCCATTTATACTTTCTGGGGTAATCTGGAACAGGATTGAGCCTGTGGGGCTGATGACAGCTCTTTGGCTTGGGTCATAACATTCCTGGCAGCTGTAGATGAGTTCTGGCATAGGATTTACTTGGGGAAGGTTGTAGATGGGTAAATTTGAGTCCCAAATTCCCAAGATGTCTGCCCCACTCAGGTGCTGGGCTTTTAACTCATTCATCATCTGGATATTGTATTTGGTTCCCATAGGGAACCAGTCCAGCATTTGGTAATCCATGTCTCCCAGGGGTTTCCATGCTAATTCCTGGTGAGGAGCATTGAGGGGCTTGATATTTAGAGCAATAGGAGTCTCCATAGTTCTTCAAAGTGCAACAATTGTAGGTGAATAGTCAAAATGGAAGCAACACAGAATAGAGGTGATTCTCTGTAAAGACAGTTTGTATTTTGGACACCAGAGGGGAATTTACTCAACAGCAATTGAAATACTGTTTGTTTTTTAGGAGCAGAGCTTCTCTTAAGGTCTGACTATGTCCTCTTTTGCGGGTAAATTGAGACCAACAAGGAATTTTCCGAGAATACACAGTGAGTATTGTTTTTGGGTGAATTTACCGGGATTATGGCTCGGCTGGTGTTTTTCGACTTCACAGTGGCAAATGTGGACTTGCAGAGGGAAATGGGCGGTGTAAATATAGTTTTTGAGGTGCCTTTATCCTTCTGAACAAATTAAAGTTCGATAACAGTGGTATGGAGGGCAAGACAACTGTAAATACCTGTAAATTGGCGAGCAGAGGTCGAGCAGGTGTGCACGTTTGCTGCTGAGGAGGTCGCCCGGGTTAAATCAACAGGTTGGCGGAAATTCGAACGTAAACAGCCATGCAGGGAGAACAATAGCGATAGGAGCGAAAGTGGGAAAAAACACGGCTTTTTTGGGTAAATATGGGTTTTTTACCATTTTGGCGCTTTTTCGTGATGACGTCAGCATGACGTCATTGGTGGGTCACGGTGAGGTGACGTCAGCTGACGTCGTCGGGTGACGTGGCAGTAAATTATTGGTCCAAGGGGCGATGAGGTGGCAACCACGTCAGCGGACAGGTGGACGAATGGCAGAGGTAAGTACGGGCGGACGCGACGTGGCGATGAATTAACGGAAAATAGGTGGCAGTTAGGACCGTAGCGGTTACGTTTAAAGCTGACCGCTACGGTTTCTCGGGGCGGTTTGGGTACGGCGCAGAAGTTGTCAGGCCCGGCTCCGAGATACCTCAGTGCTTGACGCGTGGAGAGGCCCTGACGTGACGCAACGTCAGCATCTCGGGCGGTAAAGTACAGCAGTGGGAGCCGCTCCGATATTGACGTGGATCGTCAGATCTTCGGGCCTTGATCCGACGGTGGGCGGAGTATGGAGGTGCTCGGGTTATATGCGGGCGGGGAACTTTAGGTTTTATGGGTTTTTTATTGGTTTTTCGAATGTTTTTTCATTAAACCCATAATGCGCTAACCCTTTGGAAATGCGCCAGAGGCGGGTTTTTTAACTTTGGTAATTTTTTCAAAGGATTTGAAGGCGGAATAGGGTTTTGTAAGGGTTTTCCAATGCAAATGGTGGTTTGAGGAGCAGTTTGACTTGCAGCAAGGGGGAATGGGATGGGACAGGTTCACCAAAGTGACCAGATGTCACTTTGGTCCCTTTTGAAGACCATATGGCTATAATGCCAAGGGGAGGGAGTATATATAAGATTTGGGGCTTTGTACACCTTAGTGTTAGTATTATTAGGGGAAGGGGTAAAATAGGGGAGCTATATAGTAAAATTAGAGGTTAATATGAATGAAGGGAGCAAATGAAAGGGATTTTACTGAGTTTATCTGAAATTGACTTGGTTTTGAGAGTAGATCAAAATGAAAAGATCTTAGACAAGGAATGTGGATTCTGAATGAATTAGAACCACCATAAAACCATGATGTCTCTTCATAAATCTCAGCTGAAAGAAAGGGAGTGTTAGTAATGGAATAAAGGGGAAGAGGGAAGTTAGTCATGCTCCTTGCTGTAATATGATGGAATTAACCACTTTTTCTATTGATAGATTTTGCCTTGGCAAAACACCTGTTGACATATGTGTAATGGTGAAAATACCCTTTCTGCAACCACAACTGCCTACCCAGCTATTTCCCTAGCATTTTTTGTTTCTCCATAGAGGGTGCATTTGGACTTGCAAACCCTTACTTGCCTTTTCTTTTCTTTGGCTTTTTCTTTTTTCTTTTCTATCTACTTCTACCCTTATGTCTTCCAAGGTCCCAGATTAAGCTGTTGGGAACCTTTGCTTCTCTACCTAAACTACTTGTCTGCCAAGATTAAACAGTTTGGACAGACTTCTTTCTCTATTCTATAACTCAAAATTGAACACATGGCATGATCCAGATTAGACTGTTGAATCATCCAAAAAATTTGAAATAAGGTCCTCAATACTTGAAACACTTTACCCACCTCTTGCTTTCTAGGAAATATGGGATCTTTGGGATACCAAAGCAGAGCATATTTGGCCTTTTTCTTGCCAATCATGAAATATGAAACCTATTGGTATAGGTATCCAACAGCCACCACCATGATCTAGAAGAATGAGCCTAAATATCTAGAGGAGGGGGGACACCTATTCCACTCACAGATGTGGGTGAAGGGTTCTCCGCTGCAGCTCATTGTTAATAACAAGAACAAGAGACAAAATAAACTCATTTCAGCAGAGGTAATGAAGTGGCTGGGTCTACCGACTACAACACATCTTCAACCATACACCATCGGGTGGCTTCGCCAAGAACGAGATCTTCGCGTCAGCCAACATTGCTGCCTTCCCTACAACATCAAGCCCTTCACAGATGAGGTACTATATGATGTTGCTCCTCTTGAAGTTTGTGATGTATTATTAAGAAAACCATACTTGTGGAAGTGACATGTTTTATATGAGTCTAGACATCGCTCTATGATTATTACTTTGGGCAATAAGTTGTAAAGGATACTTGAGGTAGCCTTGCCTACTGCCATCTCTTTGATCTTTGCAAAGCAATGCAATAAGATCATTTCACAGACCTAGAAATTTATTTTCCTTACGATTCACCCTCAGGGAAATAATAATATTGTGGCCATAACTTCCAAACAGAGCTCCTCTGCACAACAAAAACAGATCGATATGGCTGTGGAGGAATTCAGGGAAATTTTCGCCTAATTTGCGGGGTTACCTCTACACTGTCAGGTCAAGCACTCCATCGATCTGACCCCGAGCGTGCCACTACCCAATGGACCGATCTATCAATGTTATGTTATGGAGAACGATGAGGTCAAGAGGTAGATTTAGAAGTTTTTGCATAAAGGGCACATTAGGCCAAGCTCATCACCCCGTGGGAGCCTGATTCTATTGCTAGGGAAGAAGGATAGGACTTGGAGACTCTGTATTGACTATCGGGTGCTCAACAAGATCATTGTGTTGAGAATAGCAACAAGAAAGGCTAAAAATAGAAATGCTAAAAATAGCATTCAGAATATTCCAATTTTAATTTGTCCATGAATTAAAATTTGAAGTAAGTCTCACCAACTGCTTGAAAAAAAAAATAATTAATTCATTATGGATAAATTAGTTGGAGAAATTCAAGTTAGAAGTCTTTGTGAAGTCATGCAATAGTTATCCCTTAAATTAAGGAGATTATCCCTTAATTAAGGAGATAATGTTGAGTTGTAATTACTTAGTTCAGTTTACTGAGTTAAGTCCAGTTAGATTAGTTCCAAAATGTTTGAGGAACTAAATGTGAGTTCAGTCAGTTAATTCGTGCATGCATCCAACTAGTGTACTCCAGATAACTGAAGATTCTCTCATCATTAACTCATGCATGTCTATTATGAGAAAGACCCAGTTGAGATTAAAGATAGGTACAATGTACTATCAGTTGCATGAGTTTTCCTATAAAGGAAACTCATCCATGCAGAAGGAACAAGGTTCCTTGAGGATTGCGTAGTTTTATAGGGTGTGAGATTAGTGTGAGTGATCAGTGTTACACTTGGTAACAAGAGGATCACCCAGAGAAACTACACAAGGAAATAGGAAGCTTGGAGGGCAGAGGAGAAGGTTTGTGAGAAGCCTTGTTATCCTGTGAGCATCTAGGAGGATTGTACTAAGAGCTGGCTAGCTGTGAGAGCTAAAGCTTTGTATAATTTTGATGTATCTTCACCTTGTATGGTAATACAGATAGTGGGGTTTTTAGCTGAGGCTTTCCCCTGAGTATTCTTATGTGTTTCATGTGCATTGATTCTACTTCTGGTTATATGTGTTCTGCTTGATCTTGCTCAAATCTATTAAGCTTCCGCAAGTTTGATTGTAGAAGTAGGTTAAAGTATTTTTCTTTAGTTATATTGCATTATCAGGTTAATCTACAGTCAGAATTTCTACACATTGTGAAAAATAGGTACCCAATTGCACGGATTGATGACCTTCTGTAACAGCTCAAGGTATTAACTATTGAGGATTGAACAAGATCACTATGTGGAATAGGTACCCAATCCCATGGATTGATAACCTTCTGTACCAGCTCAAGGGGGCCAAGTATTTCAGCAGGATTGACTTGAAATCTGGTTATCATCAGGTGCCTATCGAACCCTCTGATGTGTGGAAGACTGCCTTCAAATCCAAGGAGGGCCTTTTCGAATGGTTGGTCATACCTTTTGGGTTGACAAATGCCCCAAAAACCTTCATGAGATCTATGGAAGACATCTTGCGACTCTTGACCAATGCATTTGTGGTGGTCTATTTAGATGACATCTTGATTTCAACCAGAGTTGGGAAGAGCACCTCCACCATATTCGAGAGGTCCTCCAAAGCTTGTGACAACACAAGTTGTGTTCCATTCTGGATAAATGCACTTTTTTCATGACCCAGGTATAATATCTAGGGTACATCATTGATGAGAAGGGTGTGCATGTCAACCCAACCAAGGTACAAGTCATTCGGGATTCTCCAGCCCCAACCACTCTAATAGAGCTCCACAAATTTATGGGCCTTGCTAATTTCTATTGCAGGTTCGTGTTGGGGTTCTCTCATATCACTTGGCCTTTATTTCAAGTCACCAAGGGCGGAGCGAAAGCTAAGTTCTTTTGGTCTGAAACCCAACAAAAGGCATTTTCCAAGTTGAAGCAACACCTCTTCTCTGCTGCATCAGTGCTCACATTACCAGACCTGCAACAACCATTTGAGATTGAGACAGATGCCTCCGGCTATGTTATTGGCATCATTCTTACTTAGCAGGGGCATCCAATAGCTTACCATATTGAGACACTTTTAGACACAGTCCGAAAGTATCCAACCTATGACAAAGAAATGCATTCCATTGTGAAGGTCTGCCATCAATGGAAGCATTACATTATGGGGAAAGAAACGTTCATCCACATAGACCACTAACACCTTCAGTTCATACATACATAAGGGAAGTTTCAGAATGATTTCCATTAGAAATGGTCCACATACTTGCAACAATTTCATTTGGACATTAAGTACAAGAAGGGAAGCACCAATAATGTTGCAGACTGCCTCAACGGACCACCAGTCATGGTGCTGATCACTGTGCTTGACTCCTTTGGGCATAAGACTTCAAGGCGACCACATATTTACGAGAGCGATCCATAATTTGACAACACATACCAGACACTCCAAGAAGGTAAGCAAGTTCCAAAATTTCACCTCCAGGATGCATTGTTATGCCATGCGACAGAAGAATGACAAGAAGCGTGAATCCTTTACAGGCTGCGACGTGAAGCTGAAAGCCGAATTGGTTGATGTGGTCAATCAATATGGAGATGTGTTTCAAGAACCAAAGGGGTTACCACCAAAAAGGGGATTTCAGCATGAAATTCAGCTACAACAATATGGTCCACTCCCAAATATCGGTATGTATCGAATGCGAATTATAGAAAGTTTAGAAATTAAGAAACAAGTCCAAGAATTGTTAGATAAAGGTGTAATTTGTCCCTCTACTTCTCCATGTGGTTCACTAATTGTTTTGGTACCCAAGAAATATGGAACCTGGTGCATGTGTGTAGATTATCGAGCTTTGAATAAAATTATCATAAAGAATCAATACCCACTGCCCAGAATAAATGATTTTCTAGATCAATTGAAGAATGCAAAATATTTCACTAAATTAGACTTGAGAAGTGGATATCATCAAGTTAGAATAGCTGAGGAGGATATCTGGAAGACTAATTTTAAAACCAAACAGGGATTGTTTGAGTGGATGGTTATGCCTTTCGGTCTTTGCAACGCTCCAACTACATTCATGAGAGTTATGAATGATGTTTTAAGATCCTTTCTTGATGAGTTTGTAATTGTTTATTTAGATGATATTTTGATATTCAGCAAATCAAGAGAAGAGCATGTCAAGCATGCCAATTTCTCTTCCATAACATCTCCACTACATGATTTGACCAGTGTGAAGGTTGTGTTCCAGTGGGGAGGCAAACAGCAAAAAGCATTCGATGCTTTAAAACAAAAGATCAATTCAACCCCAATTTTAACATTTTCAGATTTGAAACAGCCATTTGAAATACAAATAGATGCAAGTGACTACACCATGGGTGTAGTTCTTTTACAACATGGTAAGCCCATTTCATTTCATTCTAAGATTTTTTATGGTGCTATTATTAACTATCCTACATATGATAAAGAGATTTATGCATTGGTGCAAAGTCTGAAGAAATGGAAGCAATACTTAATGGGAAAAGAAACCATTATTTACACCAATCATCAACCTTTGCAATATCTGCAATCTCAAACAAAATTGCTGTAATCAAGGCACTTTCGTTGGATGGGATTCTTACAGAAATTCCACTTGGTAATTAGGTACATGAAAGGTATTTATAACTGAGTTGTTGATATGATTTCTAGACCGATTGTTAATGTAGCCATTTTACTCAAGAATCATTCTATTTTGCCTAAAATTTATGTTGAACAATAAGCACATGATGCTGAATTTCAAGAGGTATATTCAAACTTGAGTCAAGGCCACCAAGTTGAGGAATTAGACTACCATGTACATGATAATCTGTTGTATCATTTGGGAAAACTTTGTGTTCCACAGGGAGTAAGAGTAAATGTCACAAGGGAAGCACACAATTCTCTTATTGCTAGGCATTTTGATGTAAGTAAAACCTTGGAAAATCTTCAGAAGTATTTTTACTGGCCTCGTATGCTTGAAAGTGTGTCACGTTTTATCATAGGTTGTTCATTGTGTGCAATCAGTAAGCCTAGTAATAGGAAACTAGGATTTTTTACACAACATCCAATGCCTTCACGTCCATGGGAGAGTGTTTCTATGGATTTTGTAGGAGGTCTACCTTTATCAAGAAATTTTCATGATTATTTGTATGTATTTGTGGATAGGTTCAACAAGATATGCATATTAATGCCTTGTAAAAAATAAATTACAGCTGAAAAAACAGTTGCATGAATTGTGGGATGAATAGTTGCATTATATTTAGCATGCTTACAACCGAGAAAAACACTCTTCTACTCTAACTTCACCTTTTGAGGCATGTCTTGGTTATTTGTCTAAATCACCTTTGGATTTCATCTTTGAGAAAGATGTAGCTGTAGATGGACATATCAACATAGACAGAGCAAAGAAACTCATTGAGAAAATTCAGTTGATTCACCAAATAGTTCAAGAACAACTAGAAAAGAGTAAAGGAAAGTATAAGGCAAGGCATGATAAGCATCGTGTGGATCATCAATTTCAAGTAGGTGATGAAGTTTGGATTTACATTAGCAAGGACAAGCTTCAAGGTGAAGGTAAAAGCTGAAACCAATCCGTTATGTTCCATTTAAAATTCTGGAAAAGATTGGTAATAATGATTTCAAGCTTTATTTTCCTTCATATATGAAAATTTATTTCATTGTTAATGTTGAAAATTTGAGATTATATGAGCCTCTTTTGATTTAAGATCAAGGAGAAAGTGTACAGATTCCATCAATTGAAAACTTTTCTCTAGAATTTCTTGATGAGCTTCAGCAAGATACCATACTTGACGAAAGAACGAGGTCATCAAAGAGGGTAAATGTTGATTATCTTCGAGTGGGTATAAAAGGTACAAATCCATAAAAGGCCAAATGGATTGAAGAGGGAAAGGTGAGGGAATAGTACGCTCATTTGTTCAATAACCGAATATAATCTTTTGGGGTCCAAAAGACTTTCACTGGGGAGGAGTGATCAAGTGCTCAAAATTATGCTAAAAAATCAAAGTGTCTGAATTTTGTTAAACTTAGCTTCAGATCGAAGAGCTCTTCATTCTAAATCCAACTGTGTGAATTACACTCAAATTCGAGCTCGTATGCAAAAGTTAGAGCAAGTCAAATTTCAAGTTTGACTTGTTCACATGGCAGGATTGTATGATGTGGTAAGGCCCTTCAGCAAATGAGGAGGCACCAAGTGGTAGGCTACCATTGGCCCCCGTATATCACAAATCACAAAAGACAAGTGGAAAGGTGTTACCGTATCGACCCCCAACATTATCGATTTGCGATTGCGATATCGCATATTGCATAGCGGAGGTGGACAAGTGGTTATGAATCAACCGCTGACAGAGCTTAGTTGTGATGCGATATATCGCATATCGCAATCAAAAAAGGGGTTGGTGTTTATAGATTGGTTATGGTTATAACCGCCGATTGTGATTTTCTATAAGGCGTTGGATGTGATATTGTTATATGTTGAGTTTTACAATCCTGACGGGTCCCTCTTATCGCAAAAAACTTGTATGATGATGGTTTCGCCGATTGCGATTGCGACTTGTGATGGAGCTTGCAGGAACCATTTCCTAACCCGTTGGATCTAACCACTGTGTGACCACTCAGTCCCAACCACAAGATAGGTGGGGAAGTTGGAGGGACCACCAATTTCGGTGGAACTTCTAGAATTAGCTTTGGATAATGAATTTAACTAGCAGTTAGCCAGATTGGGAGGAGAAAATTGTGGTAGAACTGGGAGAGGTCATAACTTCTTCAGTTCTTATCCAAATTAGGTGCAAAAAGAGTTAATTCTAGAAGTTTGGCTATTCTGAACTCATTGAGACAGGTTTCAGAGGCATTTGAGCATTGCAAACACATTTTTGTTGTAAATACACTAAGGAAGTTTTCCCGAATTCACATTTAGACATCTTCAGAAATAACTATTCTTTTTTCAAGAAATCCAACACTTTCCTCACATGATTTCCATGCTCTTCTCGTGATTTGCTGAATATCAAAATATCATCTAAATAGATAATTACAAGCTCATCAAGAAAGGATCTTAAAAGATCATTCATAACTCTTGTGAATGTAGCTGGAGCGTTGCAAAGACCGAAAGGCATAAACAACCACTCAAATAATCCCTATTTGGTTTTAAAAGAAGTCTTCCAAATATCCTCCTCAACTATTCTAACTTGATGATATCCACTTCTCAAGTCTAATTTAGTGAAATATTTTTCATTCTTCAATTGATCTAGAAAATCATTTATTCTGGGCAGTGGGTATCGATTCTTTATGGTAATTTTATTCAAAGCTCGATAATCTACACACATGCGTCAGGTTCCATATTTCTTGGGTACCAAAACAATTGGTGAACCTCGTGGAGAAGTAGAGGGATGAATTACATCTTTATCTAACAAAGCCTGGACTTGTTTCTTAACTTCTAAACTTTCCAGAATTGACATTCGATACATACCAATATTTGGGAGTAGATAGTCTTGCTGTAGCTGAATTTCATGATGAATTCCCCTTTTTGGTCGCAATCCCTTTGGTTCTTGAAACACATCTCCATATTGATTGACCACATCAAAAAATTCGGCTTTCAGCTTCACATCACAAACTACAAAGGATTCACGATCCATGTCATTCTTCTGGTTGATCATAAGGAGCACAAGTTTCTTGTTGGAATTGACCAGTCGCTTCATTTGCCTTACACTTCCTAAAGGAGAAGGCTCTTCATGAAGAGCTAATGGAAATATGTAGGGACCATATGGCTTAAGATTTATGAATGTGACAACGCTAATGTGACTATGATGTCACGGACCTGACAGAATTATAAACCAGTATCCATAAACAAACCGCATTCGATATATTCGCAATCGGCGGAGTTCCGATGGTCTTAAGGCCTGTGATACTCTACCCTGTTGTGATTTGCGATTGCGATATTGCATCACAACCCAGTACCTGCCAGGGGCCAATTTTCTATAAAGCCTTCCCTTCACCATTCTGTGATTGCGACTTATTGCATCGCAACCCAATACCTACCAGGGCCAATTTCTACAATGCCTTCCCTGTTGCGAAGTGCAATTGTGATTTATCACATCACAACCCTGGCCTTGCTTGGGGCCGATTCTTTAACACAACTTTCCCGTGACATGTGATTTGAGATATGCGGGGGCCAATGGAAGCCTGCCACTTGGCACCTCCTCATTCATTGAAGGGCCTTGCCACATCATCCAATCCTGCCATGTAAGTAAGTCAAATATGAACTTTGACTTGCTCTAACTTCTGCATATGAGCTCGGATTTGAGTGTCGTTCAAACCATTGGAATCAAAATGATGATCTCTTTGATTTGAAGCTGAGTTTAATAAGAATATGACACTTTGATTTTTGAGCATAATTTTGAGCACCTGATAACTCCTTCCAACTAGAAGCCTTTTGGACCCCAAAAGATTATATTTAGTTATTGAACAGATGAAGGTACTCTTCCCTCACCTTCCCCTCTTCAATCCATTTGACCTTCGGTATATTTGTGCCTTTGAGACCCACTTGAAGATAATCAACATTTCCCCTCTTTGATGACTTCGTTCTACTGTGAAGTATGGTGTCTT
Organism: Pinus tabuliformis; assembly: GCA_031772625.1. Lineage (NCBI taxonomy): Eukaryota > Viridiplantae > Streptophyta > Pinopsida > Pinales > Pinaceae > Pinus > Pinus tabuliformis. Next base: position 357,937,341 of record CM062816.1, read on the forward strand.
GCTGAAGCTCATCAAGAAATTATGGAGAAAAATCTTCAATTGATGGAATCTGTACACTTTCTCCTTGATCTTAAATCAAAGGAGGATCATATAATCTCAAATTTTGGACATTAACAACGGAATAAATTTGCATATATGAAGGCAAATTAAGCTTCAAAGCATTATTACCAACCTTTTCTAGAATTTTAAATGGACCATAACAGATTGGTTTCAGGTTTTTACCTTCACCTTGAAGAATTTCCTTGCTAATGTAAAGCCAAACTTAATGACCTACTTGAAACTGATGATCCACACGATGCTTATCATGCCTTGCCTTATACTTTCCTTGACTCTTTTCTAGTTGTTCTTGAACTGTTTGGTGAATCAACTGAATTTTCTCAATGAGTTTCTTTTCTCTATCTATGTTGCTATGTCCATATACAACGACATATTTCTCAAAGATGAAATCCAAAGGCGATTTAGGCAAATAACCAAGACATGCCTCAAAAGGTGAAGTTAGAGTAGAAGAGTGTTTTGCTCGATTGTAATCATGCTGGATATAATGTAACTGTTCATCCCATAAATTAGGATGTTTGCTGCAATATCCTCTTAGCAAATGAATAACTGTCATGTTAACCACTTCATTTTGACCATCTGTTTGCGAAAGAAGGTTGCACTTTTCTTCATCTTGGTTTCCATCAAGCTCCATAAATTTGACCATAAATTCCCAACAAATCGGGAATCACGATCACTTACAATAGAAGTAGGTAATCCAAAATTAACACATACATTTTGAAAGAAAATTTTGCTGCAATATCCTCTTATCAAATGAATAACTGTCATGTTAACCACTTCATTTTGACCATCTGTTTGCGAAAGAAGGCTGCACTTTTCTTCATCTTGGTTTCCATCAAGCTCCATAAATTTGACCATAAATTCCCAACAAATCGGGAATCACGATCACTTACAATAGAAGTAGGTAATCCAAAATTAACCCATACATTTTGAAAGAAAATTTGAGGTTTTTTTATTTTATTTTTATTTTTATTTTTTAGCCATAATTTGTTTTTTACAAGGCATTAATTTGCACATCTTGCTAAACTTTTCCACAACTATGTACAAATAATCATGAACTTTTCTTGATAAAGGAATACCTCCTACAAAATCCATAGAAACACTCTCCCATGGACGTTAAGGCACTGGAAGTGGTGTGTACAATCCTAGTTTCCTATTACTAGGCTTACTGACTGCACACAATGAATAGCCTCTGATAAAAAATGACACACTTTTAAGCATACGAGGCAAGTAAAAATACCTCTGAATATTTTCCATTATTTTACTTACACCAAAATGTCCAGCAATAAGAGAAGTGTGCGCTTCCCTTGTGACATTTACTCTCTATCCCTGTGGAACACAAAGTTTTCCCAAATGATACAACCAATTATCATGTACATGGTATTCTAATTCATTAACTTGGTGGCCTTGACTCAAGTTTGAATTTACCTTTTGAAAGTCAGCATCATGTGCTTATTGTTCAACATAACTTTTAGGCAAAACATAATGATTCTTAAGTAAAATGGATACATTAACAAACGGTCTAGAAAGCATATCAACAACTTTGTTATAAATACCCTTCTTGTACCTGATTACTAAGTGGAATTGCTGTAAGAATCCCATCCAATGAAAGTGCCTTAATTTCTGCAATTTTGTTTGAGATTGCAGATATTGCAAAGGTTGATGATTGGTGTGAATAATGGTTTCTTTTCCCATTAAGTAATGCTTCCATTTCTTCACACTTTGCACCAATGCGTAAAGTTGTTTATCACATGTAGGATAGTTAATAACAACACCATTAAAAATATCATAATGAAATGAAATGGGCTTACCATGTTGTAAAAGAACTACATCCATGGCATAGTCACTTGCATCTGTTTGTATTTCAAATGGTTGTTTTAAATCCGATAATGCTGAAACTGGGGCTGAACTAATCTTTTGTTTTAAAGCATCGAATGATTTTTGTTGTTTGTCTCCCCACTAGAAGACAACCTTCATGTTGGTCAAATAATGTAGTGGAGATGTTATGGAAGAGAAATTGGCAATGAACTTCCTCCATTACTGTGCTGCTCCCAGAAAACTCCTTACTTCTGTGACTGATTTGGGTATTGGACAATTCACAATGACCGAAACTTTAGAGGGGCCAATCTTTAGCTCACCTCCTCCAACTATGTGGCCCAAATACACTAAGGAATTTTTCACAAACTCACATTTAGACATCTTTAGAAGTAATTCTTCTTTTTTCAAGACATCCAACACTTTCCTAACATGCTTGACATGCTCTTCTCGTGATTTGATGAAATCAAAATATTAGCTAAATAGACAATTACAAACTCATCAAGAAAGGATCTTAAAATGTCATTCATAACTCTCATGAATGTAGTTGGAGCATTGCAAAGACCGAAAGGCATAACCAACCACTCAAACAATCCCTGTTTGGTTTTAAAATTAGTCTTCCAAATATCCTCCACAACTATTCTAACTTGATGATATCCACTTCTCAAGTCTAATTTAGTGAAATATTTTTCATTCTTCAACTAATCTAGCAAATCATCTATTCTGGGCAGTGGGTATTGATTCTTTATGGTAATTTTATTCAAAGCTCGATAATAGATACACATGCACTAGATTCCATCTTTCTTGGGTACCAAAACAATTGGTGAACCACATGGCCAAGTAGAGGGATGAATTACACCTTTATCTAACAATTCCTAGACTTGTTTCTTAATTTCTAAACTTTCCAAAATTGACATTTGATACATACCGATATTTGGGAGTGGACAGTCTTGTTGTAGCTGAATTTCGTGCTAAACTCCCCTTTTTGGTGGCAATCCCTTTGGTTCTTGAAACAAATATTCATATTGATTGACCACATCAACCAATTCGACTTTCAGCTTCACGTCACAACTTGCAAAGGATTTACGCTCCATGTCATTCTTCTGCTTGATCATAATGAGCATGAGATTCTTGTTGGAATTGACCCGTCGCTTCATTTGGCCTGTGCTTGCTAAAGATATATTAATATTTATACGGTGGGCTCTCACAATATACTCCACTCCATCGTTGAACAAATGGTATTTGTTCTCAAATCTATGGAAAATGGCTTTCCAGTCATACAGATACAGTCTTCCCAACACAATTCTAGAAATATCCAGTAGAACTACATCTAATTCGATTTCATCAACAAAATTGTGACTTGAAGATTTTCATCCTTGGTTATCCAACCCAATGGATATGGTTTATGATGAGGCACAATTTCCAGATTCAACTTCTTGACCAAGTCTATAGAAATTAAATTTTCCTGGGATCCACTGTCAAACAACGTATCAATCTTGGTGTGTTTGGAAATAACTATGATATGGAACAACTCAATTCAGTTTTCTTCATTTGAAGCGTTGTTGGAGATATTTGATGCATTGGTTCTTGCCACGACTTCCTCTTTGCTTGTTTTTGCCACGACTTTTCCTTTAGTGACCGTGGCGACAATCTTCATTTCATCACTTGAGTCGGAACCCAAGTCTTGTTGTACAACAACGTTTGTCTTCTGTTTCTCGTTATCGTTAAATTTATTCGATCTTAATTTAAGATGAAGCTTCCAGCAATGTGCTTCATTATGGCCCTATTTGGAACAATTCTTGCACACGGGTTTCTTCCCTTCTTTCTTAAGAGAAGAATTTTTCTTATGCTTTCCTTTAGATTTATTTCCTTTTTCACCATTCTGGAATGGCTTCTTCTTACCTTCTTCTTTTACATTTTTTCCTCTTGCTTAGAGGTGTGTAGCTTGAACTCAAACCTCATCAAGATTCAAACATAAGAACGGTGTTTCGAAGATAACTATGGAAACCTCATATGTATTTCAGCAAAGTATCTTTTGACTGCAAGTCTATTCCTAGCATAAGAGCTCTTCTCGTAAACCCTTGAGTATACTCTTGCACATTTTGACCTTTTAACTGTCTGAAATTTTAACTATTCATGATAGCTTTTTGCATATGAGCTAAAGGGTAGAACTGTTTTTTTGTAGAAACAATGAAATCAGACCAAGTAATAGAGATCTTACCATGTTTTTAATCTCATCTTGAGTCCTTGCTTCCCACCAAATGAGTGTTTCACCCTCCATTCTCATGGAAGTTAATTGAATCTTTATGTCATCCTCTTGAAGGGTTTGAATCCTACAATACACCTCCAATCGAAGAATCGAGTTATCTAGCTTTTCTGCATTAACTTCACCATTGTACATGGGCAACTCGAATTTAACATCAAGTTTTATAAAATGTGATTTACTTGTTCCTTTTTAAGAATGGTGATGAGTATGAGTATGGGTTGTATTAGTGGAAGAATGTGAAGATACTTGCGAAGAATAAGATGAAGAAGGTGGTGGAGAGGGTGGAGGTTTGTCTCCATTCCCATTACCTCCTTTTCTATTACCTCCTCCTAAAATCCTTCTCCTTTGGGAGGTTTGGAACTTTCTCCTTGCAATCTGATATTCCTCTCTTCATAGAGGACCTTCACCATCTCTGTCATATCAAAGAAATCCTTTCTGTATGTCTTCTCATATTCTCTCATGTTTGTAGGTTCTCCTTCATGAGACATGATCTTTGGAGTCTCAACTACAACTTGAGGCTGAACTGGTGTTGGAGATTGTGGCAACCTTTCTCTTCTTCCCCTGGACCCAACTTCAGGACTTCCAAAGAACTTTCCTTCACCTCTTTTGAGGTTTAACCTTGTTAGCATGACACAAAACTAGCAAACAATTAAATCCTTCTTTGCACAAGCAAATCTAGTAAGCAAAATCCAGAGCTCTGATATCAACTTGATCTGAAATGGAGCAGATTAGTAATGCTGTGGTAATTCCCCATTCAAAATAAAACCCAAGATGCTTATCATTTGCTTATCAAGTGCTTAAGGATTCACTATTTTTTCTTAATTAACTGATTCCCATGAGAGATTCTTATGTAAATGTTATAAACAATTTAACATAAAACATATGCTGAACAACAAAAAAATAATAGCAAAGAATATCAAAACACAATGCACAACACAAAGATTTGATGAGGAGTTCACCCCTCCTGGGCTACATCTCCTTGGTCCAGCTTCCAATGCTTGAGCCTCTCTATTATGCTCAAAATTACAACAAAAGTGTGTTTACAATGCTAAAATATCTCCGAAACCTGTCTCAATGAGTTCAGAATAGCCAAAATTGTTAGAATTGACTCTTTTTTGCACCTAATTTAGATAAGAACTGAATAAGGTATGATCTATTGTTGTTCTCCCATAATTTTCTCCTCTAAATCTGGCTAACTGCCAATTAAATTAATTATCCAGAGCTAATTCTCGCAGTTCTGCCGAAATTGGCGGTTCTGCCAACTTCCCCGCCTATCTCGCAGTTAAGGCCGAGTGGTCACACGGTGGTTAGCTCTGGCGGTTTAGGCAACGGTTCTAGCAGGGTTCGTCTTATTGCAGAATGCCTATACGTCGATGGTTCCGCCGATTGTGATTGTGATTTATGATGGAGCCCGCAGGAATCGTCACCTAAATCGCCAGATCTAACCACCGTTTGACCACTCAGCCTTAACCATGAGATAGGCGGGGAAGTTGGCGGGACCACCAATTTTGGTGGAACTACTAGAATTAGCTTTGCAGAATGAATTTAACTGGCAGTTAGCCAGATTTGGAGGAGAAAATTGTGGGAGAATTGGGAGAGGTCATAACTTCTTCAGTTCTTATCCAAATTAGGTGCAAAAAAGAGTCAATTCTAGCAATTTTGGCTATTCTGAACTCATTGAGATAGGTTTCAGAGGCATTTGAGCATTGTAAACACACTTTTGTTGTAATTTTGAGCATAATAGAGAGGCCCAAGCATTGGAAGCTAGACCAAGGAGACGTAGCCCAGGAGGGGTGAACTCCTCATCAAATCTTTGTGTTGTGTGTTGTATTTTGATGTTCTTTGTTGTTATTTTGCTATTGTTCAGCATATGTTTTATGTTAAATTGTTTATAACATTTACATAAGAAACTCTCATGGGAATTAGTTAATTAAGAAAAAATAGTGAATCCTTAAGAACTTGATAAGAAAATGATAAGCATCTTGGGTTTTATTCTGAATGGGGAATTAGCACAACATTACTAATCTGCTCCATTTTAGATCACACACACATGGGATGAAAGCCTCACCTATGTCCAACATAGCTACAACAGATCTCTCCACAACACAACGAACCACATCCCCTTTCAGATAGCGCTGGGATTTCAACTATTATGTTCCATTAATGTGGCCATACCATTTGCAACTACTTAGGAAGATTTAACTTATGTCCAGTCCAAAGCCAACCGGGCTAACAACTTCATTGAGCGCATCCAACACATCCGCTAGCAGATCCATGATATATTGGACAAAGGCAATGATAAGTACAAGCAACACCATGATCAACATTTGGTGTTGCATAAGTTGCAGGTTGGTGACAACTTCTGGATACATTTGCAGAAGGAGCACCTTGCTGGACCCCACCGCAAGCTTCTCTTGCTCTAATATGGGCCATACACCATCACCAAGGTTGTAGGGGAAAATTACTTCGAGCTCAACATTCCACCTCTCCTTGGTCTACAACCAGTGTTCAATGTAGACTGCCTTCGGCCATACTTTCCACCATTGCTGGACACATTTGCCATTGCAGAACAACTCACACCAATGAAGCTAAACCCAAGCTACATGGAACATACCACAATTGATCGGATCATGGACACAAAGATCAATAATGCTCACTAACAGAAAATCAAACTATAATGGATTATCAAAGCTGGCTAACTCCTGCACCAAGGCAAATGGCTCACCAGGGACCAAGTTCAGTAGAAGTTTCCCCATCTCATGGAGGAACTCAACACAATGGGGACCATTGCTTCCTAAGGGGGGAGGAATAATCCAGGGGATATTGGAGGCCACCCGCCTATTCCGCTTGGAACCCCAACACTAAGTCGTTCATTTTTTCAATTTCCTTAATTGTAGCACAATTTATTATTTTTGGTATTTTTTCAGATCCTGAAATTCCTAAGCTACTTTGAGGCCCTAAATGACCGAAAAAGTCCAAAACAAGTTTATCAATTTGTTTTTAGCCTCCTCTTCAAGATATTCTAAACACGTTATTATGATAGCGAATGATCCAAGTGGTTCCAAAGAGACACACAAGACAAAGAGGGCTTATGAATGCTCGAAAGTCAAAGTGCTTAGAATGATGTTGACCCAGGACCAGAGTGTAGATCTCATCGTCCTGATCGCGGAGGTGTGAACGATTCGTCAAACCAAGCTCATATGAGGGAGAACAGGTCAGTCAAAGTTTTGGTCAAAGTTGGGCTGTGGGCCAGGTTTAAGTGTCCTATAATTTGACCGATGGCCTTGTTAATTTGCCCAATGACCCTTATTTTCTTAAACTTTGACAATGACCCCCCCCCCCCTTTAAAAAAAATAAAAAATTATAGATGAGGTGGTGGGCCACCATCCCCGCCACCCCAACGTTACATGACAAAAAAAATAAAAAATTATAAGGGCTGAGGGGCCATGACCCCCGTCAGCCTAACCCCACACCTTAACAATATTTAATTTTTTTTATCAAAATTTCGCTTGGCGGCCATCACCCCGTCGAGCCCTCACACTCCCCACCGCATATTGTTAAACATGTTGTATTAAAGGGGTGGGCACGGGCCACCGGCGGTGGACTCGGCCCACACCCCGACACCCTCCGCCATTTTAAACGCCCCAACCACCTTAATCACGCACCGACAACATGGAGTACGGGACCGGCAGGGGTCAAACCCGCCCCGCCCACGTGGCCGGCCCCAAAATTATGGTACGCATTAACATAAAACACTATGCGCCAAACCACATAACCGCCCGATGTTAAAGCAATATGCGCCAGGTACGAGGGTATGGGGGTGGGCCGCCCAATGCGGACCCGGCCCCCCTGTATAATTCGAAGTTGGTTTTTAAAGAGGGTATGAATTGGTTTTAAACTTTATATATGGAGGGGCGGGATTTGATCCCCCGACCCCTCCTCAACCAATTCACCATATTTACCACAATACCATAACCAATTAGATTGGTATTTCCGCCCATGAATTTTAATATAACCCAAAATTTACCTAGTGCACACAGTTCGAGACAGAGATGGAGGAACCAGGAGTGGGCACACTTTTCGAGGCGAATTAATTATTTTTAAATGCAGGAACCATGAATTTTGCAGGTGGGCAAAATTTTCACTTTGTCAGATTTTGACAAATTTTATATGGATTTTACACCTCTCGTCACGACAAGCACAATGATGCTGTCCGTTTTTCCACCAGAGTTCTACATTTTTTGGCAATTTTCAAAATGCACGTGGAACCATGATTGCTGCAAAAACAGGGAGTGGAACCATGATCCATGAAATTTCCCTAAGGAGGTAAAACTTTTCCATGTCGGAATATAGTCAAGTTTATACTTGTTTTTCATGGTTTTTCATAGGAATCACAATGGTGAGATCAGATTCACCATCTGAGTTGCAGATTTCCAGTCCACCCATGGAGCAGAATCTTTGAGGAATCTAAAAGATTCCTTTAGCCCTAGATTCTCAACTTCTCAGAATTCAGATTTTGGACAGTTTATTTTGCACTATTCGATGCCACAAATCTGATGGTGCATTCAGATTTCTCATTCTCTCATTTCATTTTCTAGCCACTTTTCTAAGTGCTAGTGTAGATGTCTACATTCATATGCGAGCAATGATTTTCATGTGATCGATGTCGTGATATCGATGGTGTGAACAACTTCAACATTTTGACATCTGCTTTTTCAGATGGCCCCTGGTTGTGAGGTATATGATGTGTCCATGTACTTCTTCTTCATGCATTGTGCTGCACAGATCCCTTTTGATGTTTGATGCGGGATTCTATTTCTTACATGTTTTTATGATTCCTTGCTTGATGTGATGCAAAATATTCTATGTGATGTACTTGCTGTCATGATTCGTCATTTTATGTGTTGAGATCCCTTGTTGCATGTTGATGGGATACTCTTGTTGTCGTCATGTATGTTTTTGAGATCCCTTTTATGCCATGTTGGTGGGATGTTCATCATGCATGTTTTTGTGTCATATTGATAGGAGTCTTTTGACTGAGAGTTTCCATAGTGGAACAGCTCTTAGAACCACTCTTGCGTGAGGGCATTTTCCTTGTATGATCGCGACATCATCTCTTGTGTACATCATCACTATTGACAACACTTAATGCAGCAACCTACACCATCTTGACACCGACACACGGAGACGTAGTCCCTCCTGGACGAACTCCATTATCAACGCTTATGTTTTCATGTGTTAATGATTGTTATGTTCCTCTTCTTTACAGCTTGCAGATGTATTCACTTATGCTATTTTAAAAATTCAATTTAACACATCACGAAAGTAAAAGGCCTTGGAAGGGTCCTTCATCACACCTGGACCTGGATTAAGTGGTATCAGAGCGGTCTTTGCGTTGATGTGAATTGCAGCATGAAAAATGGAATGTGTAGTGACAGAGGATGAAAAAGTGATGTACGAGACCATGCTCAACATTTCAAAAAGAGTGGAAATCATGTATGAAACTCTACAGAAAGAGACAAAGGAAAAGGAGCGATTGCAGCGTCAGTTGCAAGCCACAGAAGAGGCCATGGAAGAACTGAAGCGTAACAAACATAATCTTCAAACAGAGAACGTTGAATTAAAGATGCATTTACATGAAGAGAAAGAGGGAAAAAAAAGTCTACTACGACAGCTGCAAGCAAAGGACGAGGCCTTGGAAAAGTTGCAGCGAGACCCATGTGAGGTAAAAAATAGTTCTCCATCTTCATGTATGTTTACTGATGATGATTTCTCTATTTTTAAAATCATACCACAGGAATCGGCTCCAAACTGTTGAAGAGAATGGGGTATGAAGGAAAAGGATTGGGCGTGAATGGCCAAGGCATTGTCAATCCCATCAAAGTAGAGGAATCACCCTGTCAGGAAGGACTTGGGTATGTCAGGAAAGAAGTTGGGGAATGCGCCACGACAGTTAGCGAACCACCAACAACAGATGATGAGAAACCCTCATCAGTTCTTTCCAAATCGAAAGAGGAGGTAAAAGATGTTGATTTACTTTCAGTTTCATCTTCTCATAGTATGATGTCTGTTGGAGATTTGGAGATCCCAATTACAGGGACAAACATGAGGCTCCTTACAAGGATGAGGCATGAGGAGAAAGAAGAACTTGGTGTTAATAACCAAGGCATAACTCAACCTTTGGAGGTTGTGCATGAACATCGATTTGCAAGCTTGAGATACACTAAAGGAGAATGCTCGAAGGTGTCAGAGTTGTCTGAGACATTGTTGAAATCGTCGAGGAAAGAGAATGATGGGAACACATCCCCATCATCCCACGACAGTGCCCATTGTAGGGAGAGAGCTGAGGCAAGCTCTCATCGCCATACTGACATCAAAGACAACAAGGGAAGGTATAACCACTTTTGATCTTCAAATGTTCATTTCGATTATGATCATGTTGTTAATAATGAACATAAAACATGGCATCGAAAAACATGCACCTTTTGTGGATTCCATAACCATACATTTTCTAAGTGTTGGAAAAGAATGGCAGCACTCAAAAGGATGAGGCATGAAAGACCCTCTCAATAGCATGAAAAGAAACAGGTTAAGCAGATATGGAGGAAGAAAACCTACTGCAGTCATTGCGATGGAAGTGGCCATCAACGAGCCACTTGTTGGAGGCTCCATCCAGAGCAGCACCTTAAAGACAAAACGTCGGTGCGTGAACCAGGAAGATCGGTTGTTTGACAAGAAAAATCACCACAAGGAGGCGACCCATTCACATTGATAAGTGAAAAATGGTTTCTAGACATGTTGTCATTTCATGGTCATTCTTTTGTAAATCATTTGTTACATTTTAAAATGTAAAAGTGATGACGTATTTCCATCACTTGTTTAGCTACAATGATGTCTGGTCATATTTTGAGTTGCATTTTACACTCTGAAAGTGATGTTATGTTCCCATCACTTTTCAAAACAATAGTGTTTGGCCTTATGATTGTAAATCATGTGTTGCAATGATGATGTGTTTTCCATCACTTGTTGAAGCAACAATGATGTGTCGGCCTTGTTGTCATAGCTAACGTGTTGCGTCCATCTTGATGTAAACTTGACCATTGAGTATGTGTTATAAACTCATGGCAAGTGTGGGACGTTTGGGTCATTAGTTGGTCAAGTCATTCAATTATGTAATTTGCAAAACAAGGTACTACAGGTTGCAGAGGTAGTAGGTGTCGGCTCGTCGCTTAAGGCTCTGAAGAACAAATTGAAGGAGATGGAAGCAAGACCTTTCCAGGACGCTTGTGGTGTAGATAGGGTACAAAGAAGTTGCAAATTATTGTTCATGCTTTTGGAGGACCAAAAGCTTCTCAGTGGGGAGGATTGATCTATGTGGTTCCAGAGAGACACACGGGATAGAGGGCTTCTGAACGCTCGAAAATCAAAGTGCTCAGAATGATGTCGACCCTCGACCAGAGCGTAGATATCGTCGTCCTAATCACGTAGGTGTGAACGATTTGTCAAACCAAGCTCGTATGAGGGAGAACGGGCCTGTCAAATTTTTGGTCAAAGTTAGGCTATGGGCCAGGTTTAAGTGTCCTACAATTTGACTGACCTCGAGGCATAAACCTAGCTCCCAAAATCGGTCAACATTGTGGCCTCATTAATTTGCCCAATTACCCTTATTTTCTTAAACTTTGACAATGACCCCCCCATTTAAAAATCAAACAAAAATTATAGATGAGGTGGTGGGCCACCACCCCCGCCACCCCAACGTTACATTACAAAAAAAAATAAGGGTTGATGGGCCATGAACCCCGTCAGCCTAACCCCAAACCTTAACAATATTTATTTATTTTTTATTTTTAATCAAAATTTGGCTCGGCGGCCATCACCTTGCCGAACCCTCACACTCCCCACCACATATTGTTAAACATGTTGTATTAAAGGAGCGGGCACGGGTCACTGGTGGTGGACCCGGCCCACACCCCGACACCCTCTATCATTTTAAACACCCCAACCATCTTATCAAGCGTTGACAACACGAAGTATGGGAGCGACAGGGGTCGAACTCACCTAGCCCACGTGGCCGGCCCCCAAGTGGGCGGCCCCAAAATTATGGTACGAATTAACATAAAACACTACGCGACGAACCACATAATCGCCCACTGTTAAAGCAATATGCACCAGGTACGGGGGTATGGGGGTGGGCCGCCCAATGCGGACCTGGCCCCCCCTCTATAATTCGAAGTTGGTTTTTAAAAAGGGTATGAATTGGTTTTAAACTTTATATATGGAGGGGCGAGATTTGATCCCCCGACCCCTCCTCAGCGAATTCACCATATTTACCACAATACCATAACCAATTACATTGGTATTTCCGCCCATGAATTTTAATATAAACCCAGAATTTTACTAGTGCACATAGTTCGAGACAGAGATGGAGGAACCAGGAGTGGGCATGCTTTTCAAGGTGAATTAATTATTTTTTAATGCGGGAGCCATGAATTTTGCAGGAGGGCAAAATTTTCACTTTGTTAGATTTTGACAAATTTTGTATGGATTTTACACCTCTTGTAGCCACGAGCACAACGACGCTATCCATTTCTCCATCAGAGTTCTACATTTTTCAGCCAGTTTCAGAATGCACATGGAACCATGATTGTTGCAAAAGCATGGAGCGGAACCATGATCCATGAAATATCCCCAAGGAGGTAAAAATTTTGCCATGTCGGAATATAGTCAAGTTTATACTTATTTTTCATGGTTTTCCACACGGATCGCAATGGCGAGATCAAATTTTCCATCTGAGTTGCAGATTTCCAGTGCATCCATGGAGCAGAATCTTTGAGGAATCTAGGGGGAATCTAAAAGATTCCTTGAGCCCCAGATTCTCAACTTCTCAGAATTCAGATTTTGGACAGTGGATTTTGCACTATTCGATGCCACAAATTTGATGGTGCATTTAGATTTCTCATTCTCTCATTTCATTTTCCAGCCACTTTTCTAAGTGCCAGTGCAAATATCTACATTCATATGCAAGCAGTCATTTTCATGTGATTGATGCTATGAGATTGATGGTCTGGATAGCTTCAGCATTTTGACATCCACTTTTTCAGATGGCCCCTCGTTGTGAGGTATATGATGTGTCCATGTACTTCTTCTTCATGCATTGTGTTGCACAGATCCCTTTTGATGTTTGATGTGGGATTCTATTTCTTACATGTTTTTATGATTCCTTGCTTGATGTGATGCATAATCTTCTATGTGATGTACTTGCTGTCATGATTCGTCATGTTATGTGTTGAGATCCCTTGTTGGATGTTGATGGGATACTTTTGTTGTCGTCATGCATGTTTTTGAGATCCCTTTTATGCCATGTTGGCGGGATGTTCATCATGCATGTTTTTGTGTCATACTGATAAGAGTCTTTTGACTGAGAGTTCCTGTTGTGGAACAACTCTTAGAGCCACTCCGACGTGAGGGAATTTTCCTTGTATGATTGCGACATCATCTCTTGTGTACATCATCATTATTGAAAACACTTAATGCAGCGGCCTACACCATCTTGACACCAGGGCCTAGAGATGTAGTTCCTCTTGGACGATCTTCGTTATTAACGCTTATGCTTTCATGTGTTAATGATTTTTATGTTCCTCTTCTTTACAGCTTGCAGATGTATTCACTTATGTTATTTTAAAAACGCAATTTAACACATCACAAAAGTAAAAGGTCTTTGAAGGGTCCTTCATCACAACCAGACCTGGATCAACGAAATAGAGATCGTATGCCAAAGTTACCACCCTGGGAAGTTGATGTACCAATTTACCCAAATGGGGCCCACAGTTTTGGCGCTTCATCTCCTAAGGTTAGGTTTTTGTATGTTTAGGGTTTTCCATTGTTTCTTGTAATAAATATACCTTTGAGCCTCATTGTAACATATTTTAGAGGCATTTATCCGCCACATCTCTTCTCAGAGATAAGCTACCATCGCTTGAGCTAGTTTATTTCCATTCTGTTTGTAAGCATATATCAGTATTTGATATTAATGAAATGAGTGTTATTTCTATTGCATCTTTGTATTTATGGTTATATTTGTGATTTTTTGTGTTCCTGTTTAAGTTCAGATCAGTGCCTTAACAATGCATTCGATCACCATCTATCTAAGACCCTGTGGATAGTTACACCCTCTCTTGATATTAAATGCAAGTTTGATTTTGATTTCCCTAATACAAAATCCATTACAAGTTGATTAATAACAAAAACATAAAAGAGAAAAAACATAATATAAAATGTCAAAATTATTCTCATCACCGTCACAATTATAAAATTCTTAAATTCTCTAAGTCACTAAATTTCCAAATTCTCCAATTTCCAAATATTTTGGACTTTTCAAATTCCTGAAATAATTAAAAAAAACACACATATTGCATTAAGCGTTCTCTAATGCTCTCAACTTAAAGACTTAACCGCTCAAAATGAGAATTCTTTATTAGTTCTTATCATTCATAAGCTCTTCCATGATTTCATTAATGATAAGATTCTTCTTTGTTTCAGTAAAAATTATCAAAAAATAAAAAAGCATATATTTCTTTTAACTCTATTAAATTTTTCTTAAAGGCTTATTCTACAACCTATTAAAAAACTATTTGTATTATTCTGGTACTAATCCTAATTCCTTAAAATCCAAAAAAAAAACTTTTGCTCTACTAAGAATAAATCCATGTGTTTGAGGATTTTGAGAACCAAATAAAATACATAAAATATTCAATTTTTGATTAAAAAAATGTATATATTGATGTGCATTCATATGAATCTAATCCATTTATACAAATATGCATTTATTTTTAATATATTTAGCAAGTAAAGGTGTATATAATCAAAATAGTGCCAAATACAATTAATCTATGAACCAAAAACACATCAAGAAAGAGACTCTAAATAGGCTCTAATCCAAAAATATTATTCTACAACAAATAACTATATATCATTAATATAAGTGCCTATTTGTAGCATCCTCCTCTTCGAGATCAACCTATAAGCATTAAAATAAGGTGCAAAAATCTTAACGTGATGAATTTGTGATTTTGCTTCAGTGAAGAGTACATTTTTACCATATTTATCAAAAATAGATTAGTGATTATCCAGTTGAACCCATAAAATGTGAACCAAATCAGAACTAAATAAACCCAATTGACCAAAAATACATAAAATATACAAACTTTGAAGAAGTCTCATAAAATCATGTGCATCTTGTTACCCACCACCAATGGGTGGCCCCTATAGGAGAAAAAATCTCCTAGATTTGTCTTCAACCAGCAACCAACAACCTATTGCGACCACCAGATAGTACGATGTGCCACCATTCTTCACCACCTGAGCCAATCATTGTGTGCTCTCGCCAATTTTCTATGATTGTATGTTTGTAGGTGGGCACATTCAGACATGGATTAGTGGGGGGATTCGACAAAAATAATGGGCTTGGATTTTACTCTTATTCCCTTGTCCCAACTTGGTGGTTAATCTTGTATCCTAGTCTTGTGGTATCTCCTCTATTGGCTGCTAGCTTTAGGACTTACACTACATGGGAAACACTAATTTTGGTTGTGTGGTCCCACTTCTAGACACCACATCTTTCACTCCCTTCCTCTCATTACAAGCCCTTCCTGTATTTTTCCCATATGCGGCTAAAAAGAAGGATAAAAACATAATTTGGCCACTTACAACAAGAAAATATGCCTAAAATCCAAAAGATCACTAAGATATAAAAATTTAGCACGTGGGAAAAATCCAAACATGAGCTCTACCCCCTATCACTATAGCCATCACCCTGGATCCTAGGGCCCCTATGAGTGCCCCCTCCATCATTAAGGAACCCATGATTGTCCCAACCCCTAGTGGGAGATGAAATTCCCAACCTTAAAGGTGTAATCACTGCTTTATCATACACATCTTTCTTTCATCCCGGATCCTTGAGTAGTTAAAAGAAAGAAAAATCAATAAAAGGAAGAAAACATATAATGAAGGGTGGAAAAATAAAGGTTGGGTAACTCCTTTATCATGATTTCTCCCTCCTACATCTATTTTCCCAACGTGTGGGAAACCCTCATTATGGCTACCCTTGTACCATGGGATGTGGCTTGGAGCCTTCCCTGTTGCCCCACTCTGTTCCACCATCATTTCACATGACACATGCCATTTGACGGATGTACCATGGAAATGTTTCTCCCTTAAAGGTTGAAACCACTTAATAAGGTCCTTTATTAACATCTCTGGTTGAGCTTGGTGACACATGTGCACTCTAAATCCCATTTGGAAAGAAATAGCACTAATGAAGTGTCCACTTTTTCCCTTGATTAGCAAGATTATTTACTCAATTGCATTAATGACTAGTTGCACTGGAAGGTGAGGAGACACATTGGATCTTATACATGATTTCAGGTGGGTCTCCATTTGGAATTGGTCTCCCTATACGGGGTCTAAGCCCTTCAGAGAGTCATAATGACACGTAAAGGGTGACCGTTGAGAGCCATGGGCTTCTTTAGCACCACACATTTCTTGTTCATGCCAGTTATATAGATAGGATGACACACTTGGATCACATTGCTCATTGGACCACACATTTGCACCTGACACTTGGCATTTGATTGAGTGCCCAAATGGGGTTTTGTCTCATCCAGAGAGACATGGGACAACTTGTGGCATCTTCTGGCGCACAATGATGGGGGATCGACATGATATTGAGCCATTAGAGACTCATAGGACTATTTATTGTACCCCACAACCACTTGGGTGCACCATTGGATGTTTTATTGGAAATCAAGGGGCTACCCCCTTAATCATCATTTTGGGAGCCCTCATATTCATCATGGCACTTAGAGGACTCATATTTCACCTTCCAACAACCCTTTGCACCATTACTTTGTCATTTAATCTAGAATTGGATGGCTTATTCATTACTTATTAAGCTATTTGGCGGGTTTGTCACCAAAAGGGTTGTTAGTTGCACATCAAGATACTTTTAGGGGCTTTATTAGACTAATTAGGCCATTTGAACTTATGAGAGGTTCATATAAATTAAATAATAACCTCCTTTATAAGTCATCATCACTTGAATTTGGATCTCTCTTGTAAAAATATTTTTGACTTGAAATTTTGGACGAAATTTGGATGTTGGGATGCATTTTGCTATTTGAAAATTTTTCGTTATCTTTTCTTGGAGCTTCTTTTTGCAATGTTGATGGATGGATATACTCTCATTGTCTTGTAAGTGTTATTTGATGCTATATTTTACCTTTTTAAATGTCTAATGTATGGAATCTCATTTCATGATGTTTAATGTGCCCTAATTCTAATGCGAATTTGTGAGAACAATAAAATTTTTGGAATAATTGCATGCATTACTCATAGGCAATGATGAAAGAATGTTCCTAGAGGTCAATCTTGTGTATTGTATCCTTGAAACTCCATTGAACATTTTCATTGAAGTATAAAATTCTATTGTAGTTGTGTTGTTGCCTCCCTAGGGTTAGTGTAGCTGCATTAGGTCTCCTTGAAGAGCGAAGATCATCAAATCAAAGTAAGCCTTGACTCCATTTTTTCCAAAAGGAAGGCACTGATCTAGAATCCTTAGTGATCACATTAAATCAATGAAACATCATTCTTTCTACCTCTTTTCTTTCTCTTTTCTTCATCCCTTTAAGGATAAGGAGGTTTTCTAGGGCTTGGTGCAAAATTTTAGGGAGAAGGAATTTCGGGATTCCATCCAAAAAATTCTTTATTTGTTTCTCCTCTAGACATCCTCCTGTTTTGAATGAATTTTGACCATGGAATTTTAAATAGATTTATGCCCTAGCTATCACATCAAGTGGAAACGCTAGCAGATAATCCTTCAACTTGGGGATTTATCTGAAGGTTGATTCTTTAGTAGTTGTTGAAGTAAATCATTCACAACCTTTTCTCTTGTCTATCTTGACCTTGGATGAATTATTATCTCATCAAATACCTCAACTCTAGGTCTCATGTAGTCTTCCTTTCAAGGGGTTTTTCGCAGAAAGCCTTACTATCTTCTCCCAAAGCTTACACTTTTATTAAGTCTTCTCATTGAACGAGCCATCCTTTCCTTACTTTGAATCCTATTATAGACACATTTAATCACAAGTGAGGGATATTAGGAATCCTCCCATCGGTGAAAATTCAAGAAGAGAAGGGGACATAGGTTGTGGTGACAGTGGGCCTTTGTCCCAAATTGTTGTTGGGGACCCTTGCTTTAGCCTACACACTAGGCCTACTAGTTTGTACAACAACACATCCATATAAAACCAAACCATCATATATATATGCAATGTTTCCCATATATATAACAGATAAAGGTGCAAATTACCAAAATAACACCACATGCAATATATCTTGGAACCAAAAATACATCAACAAAGAGGCTCTAGATGGTTTTTAGTATCCACAAAAAATCATACTACAACAAATAATTACATATCATTAAAATCATTCATTTCTTTGGGATCCTCATCATCATTATCAACCTCTAATCATTAAAATAATGTAAAAATGCTTAACATATGAAATCAATGATTTTGCTTCAGAGTAAGGTGCATTTTTATAATAGTTATTGGAACCAAAACAGCCATCGAACCAATTGACCCCAAAAATGTCATCCAATAGAGAACAAAAAAAAAGGACCAAAATACTTGTTTACCAAAAAACTACATAAGTATTAAGGTGCCTCCATATGAATCCAAACCATTTTTCATAAATATGCAAAATTTCTCATATATATAGCAAGTAAGAGTGCATATACCCAAAATAGTACCAATTATAATCTCTCTTTGAAGCAAAAATACATTAACAAAGAGGATCTAAGTGACATCTACAAAAAAAAATAAAAAATAGAAATATCATGCTATAACAAGTAACTATATATCATCAATATCATTTCCTATCCTTGGATCCTCATCATCAATATCAACATATAAGCATTAAAATAAGATAGAAAAAATTAACTTGCAAAATCAGTGATTTTGGTCAAGTGAAGGGTACAATTTTACTAGTGTCATGACTTAGGAATTCAACTATCAACCCCAACACCATTGATGTGCATAGAGGACTTGGTGCTCTTGATTAAATTCTAGTTCCATACCCTCATACATGATAGAATCCAAAGGAAATGTTTCATTCATGTCAATCTTAAAATTGTGAAAACTATAAAGTCTATTACATTTTTAATAAGATCTAAAATCTACTTTCTCCATATGGAATCTAGTGAGGCTGGAACCACTCTCAAACATGCAAGAACAATTAATGATATGTATATATATATATATATATTATGTAAAAGTGATCTTTCATTTAAGAATTTAATATTATCATAAATTACTAAGGTGAGTGAACTAGAGAAGGTATTAGTAAGGCTCTAATTGTCCTTAGCTACATCTTACAACACTATACAAAACCAACTGATTTGGTGCTTTAAAGAAAATTCAACCAATTCTAATATAAAATTGGTTGTTTTGGTAAAGAACAAGCCAAAAATGATCGAGGGTCCTTGACCCATCATACAAATCATGAAAAAAAAACTATTTTCATACAATTTGAAATCAATCAATCCTTTCACTTTTGAATATGAATTTTATCCACCATCATAAACCCGGTTTCAATGACCAAAATATGAAAAAGAAACCATTTACATATAATTTGAAATCAATCAATCCTTTTATTTTTCAAGATGAATTTTATCCACCATCATAAACTCTGTTTCAATGACCAATATCCAAGACTCTACATAGGATAAACATGATCAGCCATGTACTGTATAATTCCTCCCATTGTCATCTTTGAAACTGGAAATCACAAATAAGAACCTACAAGTTTTCTTAAGTTTTCTTCTGCGACATTGAAATGTAAAAGGCTATGACTGCCATGCAATTTTTCGTCTCCTCTCAGCTAAACACATTCATCTGAACTTTCGTGATAATTGTTTTCATTTTTTTTAAAAACAGATTTGATAAGAATTTAAAATCTTATAAATTATTCCACGTTAATGTCAATGTGTGCTCCAAATCTTCAAGTTAATTTTTTAACGGTCTATTTCTCTAATTATTTTCGGAGGAGCTCTGCGATGCCGAGTAGTGCTAGGGAGCTGCTACCTCCAAATGTTGGATTCTACTTCCTTATTTTGTAGATATTAACTACTAGAAACAGATTGGTTTAGCCCATTCACTGGTAGAGCCAATGTACTCACACAACCATGTTCCTGACCGCCTAAGTCCATCTTTTGAGATTTTTCCGTGTCTTCACTATATTGGCTAGCCACAAAGACAGATTCGCCTACTGAGACATACATAGTATTATGCCCCAACCTGACACCCACGTAAAGATTGTCAGGAGGAATACCACCTTCCAAGACATGAACGATCTGAAAGTTTACAACCTCAAATGTCAGGAAAGTTTACATTACGCTTTATATTTTGTGATGTCTTATTATTTAATTTGTCAAAAATATGTAAAAACCAAGCACCTATATGATAGATTTGGGTAACTAGGAGGACATGCACTGTTACCTTGCTAACTCTCTTCTACTTTTAAGGGTAGCTCTATCCAGTTCAAGGGAGTGTTCCCTAATTAGGATGGTTGTAAACTAAAGCTGTGAAGATGAGGTGAAAACAAGCTATAAAGGTTTAAAAAAAAGACACATAATAAAACAAAAATGAGGTGAAAACAAGTTACAAAGGGTGCAAAAAAAGATAGATAATAAAACAAAGATTAGTACCATAGTTTATTGGGTGAAGAGGTTCAAAATAATGCTCAAATGGGAGGTTGTCCTATATATATATATATAAACCTCAGATAGTTGCATTTGTGAACAACATCCAATATTGAAGTAAATTTCCTTTTGACTCCATAAATAGAAACTCAAATACAACCATTGATAAAACTCGAATGATAATATAATAGAATTTGGGAAAATAATATCAAACTCTTTCTCTCAAAAGCACTTGTATAGATTACTTCAACAAAACAATACTAATATTAAAAATGTGAAAGATAGTCTCAACTTTCGTTCAACAAAGAAATAAAAATATTAAAAATATAGCCTCACCCACAATATTTTTTAAAATTTGCAAGCACATCCAAGAGAACTAATATTCAGTTCCGAGGGAGAGAAGTGTCCTAAATCCAACTATGAAAAAAGGCAAAAGAGTTGCTCTTGTCTCTCTGTCAATTTCTTACCATAAAAAATGTACTTCTTTTCTTTTCATTTTTTTTTTAAATTCTAGAAAATGTTGGAAGTATAGAACTTCCAGGTTCTCTATCAAAAGGTGACCAATTAACATTGTTGATCAAATATGCTTGAGTCATTGGTTCAAATCTTATTGGAAGGGGTTGAGGGTGGGAATTAGATAAAAAATGTTCCATGAAACATCCATTTTCACTCAATCCTTGTGACAACATCCCAATTTGAATAGATCATTCTTCCATCCAACATTGTCACAATATGGAGACTAACTATGACCTAGACTGCACATTACCTAACTGAAAAATAAAAACCAAAATAATTTACAGTCTGAATAATAGTGTTTGAAACAGAAAAAATAAAAACCCAAAAAGAGCTACATTATTTGAAATAGGAAAGAAAATAATCGTCTTTGAAATACAAAAGAGAATAGTCATGATGAGCCAACCATGAGAAAAACATAGTTACCAAATTCGATCAAACTAACAATTTTTTTTTTGAAAATTGGACTATTCTACTTGGTACATGGATTAAGATGTTGATTCAACATTCGATAAAATTTGGTACATAAATAACATAATAGATCCTCAGCTCTTCAGAAACCCTTATGGAATGGCGAGATGGCATACGGTTGACATTTTATACAATGATATTTTTCATTAATGGAGTAAGAACATATGGGTTGTATTAATTTTTGTGGAGTAATTAAGTCGATGGGATTTTTATGGTGAGGTTCTTCCTCACGTCACTGTAGTAGATTCGTCGGCCTGCAAAGAATATATGCATTCGATGGTGGGTATTGAGACAACTGCTAACTCATCCTTCTAATCCCAAAAAGATTTTCCCTCGGGTCTTCCTCATGACACTATAGCAGATTTGTGAGTTTAAAAATAATATACCTATTCGACGATGGGTATTGAGACAGCAGTTGACTCATCCATCTGATCCCAAAAACATTTTCCCTAGGGCGCCTACTCGGGCAAGGGACGTTCGCCAAGGTCTATCGCGACAGAAACTTAAAGACCAGCCAGAGCGTTGCCATTAAAGCCATGGACAAAGAAAAGATCCTCAATGTTCAAATGATGATAGTTTGTGAATATTTCTGGATGTCATTCCTTCCTCCACTACTTCATGCTTTCTTTGAGTGATTGCAAATTGCATACTTCGGCTAAATTCATCTCCCACCTCTTGTAGTCTATCGCTATTTGTTTCGACTCTTCTCTGCTCCTGCCACAAGAACATCAAGAAATCTATATAGCCATGGATATTTTCATCAGAGTTGCGAGCAACACCATAAGCAAAGTCGTTGTCGATCCAGTGATTCAACTTATGAAAGATGTTATTCACAAAGAGGAAAATCGTCGGATTCTACAAGTTGATTTCAATCATATGGCTAGACTTGTACTGCAAGTCAAGATAGGAGCCAAACCATGAAGCAGATACATGGGAAGACCACATATTCCCAAGAGAAAGGGACAAAGGGAAGAACAACGATAATAGAGGAACATTGGAGAAATCATATCGGTGCCTTTTATGTGTTACCACTCAGAAACCCTGATCTCTAATCTCTGATTTGAAATGAGACCACACATAACATTTGCGATATGGGAAACTCCGATATGGAGTGGATGCAGAATCACGATTAAATCCGTTTTAATATCAATATCGCATCCATATTATCGACGATTTTAAATTGTGACACATAATGAAAGTTTTGATAAATGGATGTGATCTTAGATTACATCCAATCTTATAATTTTATTGGGTCTGTAAGTGAATCAGAGATTGGCAATTTGATATTGGAGGTTTCCTTCAAAAGTTATTATATCAAGGAAAATATGAAATTCTTATTAATCAACATTAATACACTTGTCGGGTCCAAATATCGGAGATTGGAGAAAATCAGAGGTTGGAGGTAATCACATATTGGAACAGATGCCTTCAAGGATATCAATGAACCTGTGAGATTAGCATATCACAATATCAAAGTACAGTCCTTTATTGCATATCAGAGATTGATGAGCCCCAAAAATGTACAATTATTTGGGCTCATTCAACCTCCTAATTTGGCTTAGTCCACCATTCTCATTGGTTTATTGCATGTTTTTTATTATTTTTATGTTAATAGAGTGAATTTGGTTAGTCATTATGCCAACAAGTCTAATGGGTGCTTTGTGTAGCCTTTTTGGTCAACTTGGAGACAAAATTGAAGGTCTTAATGAGCACTTGGCAGCCAAATTCGTGGGAGAACAAGCTAGAGGATTTGTAGGAAGGTGTCCCCCTCATTTATGGGCCCTTACCTCGAATTCTCCACCATCAGCTCGGAGTTCAAAGGCCACCAAATCAATGAGCACAAGGGCAGCCAAGCAAGTCAAGTTGGACTGCTATTAACTACAAGTCTTGGGCAGCCAAGTCCCTAAATTTTAGGAGGACTGTTGGGTCCTCAAATTGTATAAATAAGAGGGCTTAAGACCTCATTTCAGTTAGTCATTTTGGGGAGCTAGTTGGTAGTCAATTTGTTTAGCTAGTTGGTAGTCATTTTTGTAGCTAGTGGTTAGTCATTTTGTAGCTGGTAGTTAGTCATTTCATAGTCTTGTTGTAGTCATTTTGTAATTCGATTTTTAGGCAATAGATTAGTTTTGCTGTCAGCTCATTTTCAAGTTCTCCTTGTGGACAGTTTTGATGTAACTATTCATTCTTGATTAATAAAGATGAATCCAGCTTTGCACCAGCTCTAAATCTCTCTTGGGAGGCTGTAGCTCTTGGGGTTGGGCCCATCTCAAGCGCTCAGTACCTCCCTTGTTTATCTTTATGTGTTTGCTGCGTTCTTAAAATGAAATCTGCTCTTTAGATCTTGCTTTGTTATTTTGGTTGTCTTTGTTGGTTAAAGTAGCTTTTTATGTTTGGGAATCGATTGGTAGGAGTTTGTCATGCATTTAGATCTTTTGGACTGTTCTTTCTCACGTGTTGTACATGGTTTCCTTGCAAATAAAGTTGTTGTCCATTCTTGTTACTGTTAGCTAGATCATATTAGGGTAGCATAACTAGATCTTTGTTTTCTTGCATGTCTTTTTTTGTTCAGTTTGGAAAACCACTTGCAGAGTACCTATTACCCTTCCTTACCTGCACATACTCCATCCAACCTACCTGTTTCATCCTTCACTCAGAACCCTTACCTTACATTTACCTCATTCGTTTACTTTGCCATGATTCTCATCTTCTTGTACAACATCGTTTCATCCCTCCTTGAACAAATCTCACCATCTACACCTTCTCCTCAACTCCAACCTCCAAGTCCTAGACCTCTTCACACCCCTATTTCACCTCCATACTCGTTCCTCCACCTTTTTCCCTCCATCCATTCTCCAAAATCCTCTTTTCAGAACATCCTGTAGAAATCTCTGAGTTTCCTGTAGGATCCCCTGCAGACATCCTGTAGAAGCCTGCAAACTCGGTTGCCGAGCACCTGAACGTTGTGGACTTCTATGGACTGATGCTAGGGATCCCCTGGGACCTCTCCTAGCCCTCCTGACCTTTCCCAAGCTTTCTCTCCCTTCGCACCACCTCTGCACAGCCAAACCCTAATAAGAAACAAAGTCATAATCACTCCATCCACTTAAGCAAAAATACAAAAACAAAGTTCTTTTTCATAGAAGTAGTTTGAGTTCATGCATTTCACATCATTAGAGGTAATGGCATCCTTTTTAGACATTTGCACTTTCACTATTGCATCATAGAGGTCAAACTAGTCAAATTAGGGTTTACTAGGGTTTCATGTTTTGGTTGGCTTTCAGTTCACTTTTGCAAAGTAGATCAATTTCCCTCGAGATAGCCTTCGTCCATCATTTAGAAAGCTTCTTCTGAAGAGCATATAGAAGTTGGCTTGAGCCCTAGCGGACTTGTGCCAGCTGACCAAGTGACAGCTGCGACAAGAGCTAGTACTTGTGCATACAGCACCGTCGCTTCCAAGTTTGTACGAACTACCGGGTTGATAAAATTAGAGATAGGAAGCCCCAGGAGTTGTAGCATTATTGCTACAATACTGGAGCCCACCATCTTTTTGGCGCCGTTGCCGGGGAAGTGTCAGAGTATTGGTGATTGTCGCTTTTCTTCTATTTTCTTACTCCTGCCTTCTGCTAAGTAGTTTATTTCATTTCCATTCTGCAAAAGTAGCATAGACATTTCCTGCTTTCATAGATTAGCATTTCCCGCTTTCATAGATTAGCATTTCAATTCCGCAATTTCATTTCTGCAAGCGTAGATTAGCATTTCATTCCTGCAATTTCATTTGAGCAAAATAGATTAGTCCTTTCCTGCTTTCATTTCAATTCCGCATTTTCATTTTAGCAAGATAGTTAGTTGCAGTTCAATCTATTTCAGTTTTGCATGTAGAAGTAGAAAAAAGAAAAAATCAACCAAAAAGGTTTCATTTCATGTCTTGTAGGAGTAGAGATAAGTTAGAAAAATGATTGCACGACACCCCCACTGCTTCACACAGCCAAGATTCTCTCTTCTTCGATGGCTGTGATTGAAGAACCCCTGGGTGGACATCAAGAAATATCTGAAGAACCCCTAGGGGAGAAGAAGAAGAAAACATACCTCTGGAGCAAATGGCTACAAGCAGAGATGTTGGGAGCAACATCTTGTCCAAAGATGAATTTGAAAATCAGATCAAAGATTTCAAGAGTGATATGAGGCAGTTTCTTGCCATGCAACTGGATACCTTGCGGATCCAACAGAAGCAAGAGAAAGCCAAGAGGGCTTTGGTCATTTTTTGTCCTAGGTGCACTAGAAAGCATCCTAGGAACGAATGTCCATTGTACTCCATAGAAGTGTGTTTTGTCTGTGAAGAATACCATCCTACAGATCAGTGCCCTTCCTTACCCAGATTCAAAGCTGCATATCAGAGAACCAAAGGAGCCACTAAATCACTCTATTACATGAACCAAAGTTGGCCGCATAGACCTAGATCTCATCAGTGGGAACTGCAAGGGACACCCGAGACCTATTATGACCCTTATCAAGCCACTTTCATGCCTTCTTGGGGTCCCCCTGCTCATCCTTCCTGGTCTACACCTCCTCCTTGGTCATATCCTCCTTGTTCCTTCACAGATCCATATTATGCCCAACCAGTTGCTCATTCATTTCACTCTTATGCTCAGCCACAGCCTCAGTGGAATGCACCTTATCAGGAGTGGAGGCCCCAGTACAACTCTCATCCCGCTCATTTTCCTCCACCACCTGCTCATCCACAACCATCGCCTCCTCCTCCACCAAGGCAACCCCAAATGCCTACCCAACCACACTGCCATCCATCTCCATCTCAATTTCACACCTCCACTCAACTACCCGTACCATCATCTCCAAACCTACACATTGGAGCAGCTCAACACAAGTGCAAAGCTGAGGCACATCATGTGCAAATGACTCCTCTTGAGCTCAATGATGTTCACCAAAGCTCAGGAAGAGTGTTGCAAAACCAAGATCCTATTGAAGAACCAAAGGAAAAAGAAGGTTCCAAAGAGGAGATCAAAGAACCATGGGCTGCACTTGATGAAGAGAAGAGATCTAAATCAGAGATCGAGAGAGTTCCCTCATGGTTATCATCAAATCCTCCATGTACTCAAGAGAAAGATCAGCAAAAGGAGGTAGATGAGAAAGTCATGATAGAAGGTGACATGAAGAATGATCCAGATCAGCCAGAGGACCAAGAATATCAAAGCTATATTGAGATATGGTTTCAGAAGGTGACTAAGTTGCAGCGGTACTCTCTTCCTCAACTATGTTTGATCCCTTCAAAGTCAGATCATTTGGTCTCTGAGATCTGGATACCTGTCAGAGCATGCATTTTGAGCCTTCACATCATTTTGTCTCTAATATCGATGTGCACATGGCTCCATTGGAAGTATTCTTATACTTGAGAATGATTTTGCTTTTCAAGTAGGGTAGGGTAGAAAAAAAAAAAAAAAAAAAAAAAAAAGAGAAAAAAGAAAAAAGAAAAAATGAAAAAAGAGGAAAATAGAAATCTAAGGTGAAAACCTCCTCGGAGGCGCCTTAGATTGGCTCATTGATTGAAAACCTCCATGAGGCGGTCAATGGGTTGGGAAAAAAAGAGAAAAGAGAATAAGATCTTTGGGTGAAAACCTCCCTTGGAGGCGCCCAAGGCAGGCAATTAGGGTGAAAACCTCCATGAGGCGCCCTAGTTGTTTTTCAAAAAAAAAAAGAAAAAAGAAAAAGAAAAAGAAAAATAAAGCTAATCTCCATTGAATAAGTTCATGTTGCAGCAATGACATTGCAGGTTAAAGAAGGATGTTTCATGACATGAGGAGCACTCAAATCAAGGTCAAAGGACTCTTTCTTGTGCCTTCTACAGGAAGCTCTGTATTTCTACAGGAAACATCCTGTAGAACCTTTGGACGAGCCAAATCCAATTTCAAAAGTGAATCTGATGGTGGGAATTTGTTGATTAGGCCTACAAGCACTTGTGTGTCCATCCCTTGCCTTCATCCATCATTTTTTCACCTCCTTGTGCTTCTCATTGTGCTTCTACAGGAACTTCCTGTAGAAATTGTGGGAAACTAGGCATGCATTTCAAAAAGTGGTTTGGCGAACATGGTAGCTTCCTCAAGGGTTCAGAAGTCCTCATGCAGTCTTCCAACTCCTCCTCCATCATCTCTATACCTGCATCACAACCAAAATTCATTTTGTCATCCCATGCAACCAAAATGCAAAGTGCCTTGAAGCAAAAACAAATAGAGCAGAATTTGTTTTTGCCATAACTTGAAAATCATGCATCCATTTGACAAACCGTTTTATGGGGAATTGTACAAGGTTGATGACAACATGCCTGAGCAGTTTCATGCAATTCCGGCGCACGGTTTCCAAGAAATCAGCCTCCATCACCATCAGCCATTTTTGCATTTTCTCGATAACCGTGCATCCGTTTCAAAACCTGTTTCATGGGGATATGCACGTGAGTGATGGTAACCTACCCAAGCAGTTTCAGCCGATTCCGATGCACGGTTTCCGAGAAATCGAGCTCTGAAATCTTCAGCCATTTTCCATTTTTCTCGAAATCTGTGCATCCATTGATCACGAATTTGCTATGGGAGATGCATAATGATGATAGGAACATGCTCACCGAGTTTCAGATCAATCCGATATACCGTTTGGGAGAAATGGCAAAAAGAAGTTCTGGTTTTGTGACCATGCAGCAGCAGCAGCTTGAACGGGCAGAGTTGAACGTGGAAACGATTGCTTGCAGCTCAGATCCGGCCAGAGGACACCTGCACAAGGAAAAGCAATAAAAAATCATTAGCCAAGCCTCATGCAATCAAAGGATCCAAGCATGCAGCAGCAGAATCAGAGCATGCAGCAGCAAGAAGCTTCACAAGCAGCCGTTTGGCTTCAGGTACGTGACAAAACCTATTCCTCTATTGCATGAATCTAATTCAAGACTTGCATGAACGAATGGAGTGATGGAATTAAGCCACGGATTAGCGAGGCTCAACCGATTGTCTTCTCTAGCGCTCAAGGCAAAAATCACGCAGCATGAAGGAGAATGTGACGCCCTCGGGCCTCGGGCAGGCGTGCACGATGAGTGGGCGCCCTCGTGCACGACGGAGAGCGCGTTTTGGCACGAGCGGGCAGACAAATTGGACGACGGTCGGGTGGTGAGCTGGGTGAAGGCGCGCCGACCCACCAGGCAGACGCACACGGGAGTCGGGTGGAAGGCGAGCTGGGCAGGAGCGCGCCCACCCACCGGGCGAATGCACACGAACAAAATGGCGAGCTGGGCAGGAGCGCGCCGGGCAGACACACACGACGGTTGGGCGGTGAGCCGGGTGAAGGCACGCCCACCCGCCGGGCAGCAGTAAACGGAGCAGAGGTATGGTTGCCGAAGCTACAGGCAAGCAGCGTGGTTCGTCACCAAGGCGGACCGACACGAAGATTGAACGCAGGTTGGGTTGTCAAGGGAGGCCGAGCAGTATTGAAACGTGAGGACTGTTTTAGCCACCAGAGCAAACGTCCGAGCTGAGTAAACAGGGAGGCCGAACTTGGTAACAGCTTCTTGGTTCGGGTGGCACGTCAAAAGTGCGCAGGTTGAGGGAGAGCTTGGGCAAGCTACCTCGGGTGATAACTGTGCACAAGGACGGGACCAGCAATACGACATTGGAGACACATTGGCCGGATGTGGCCAAGTGTCGAACGAGATGTAGAGAGCTTTATATGAAGCTTATACACAGGGGACAACCAGTAAAATATGAAGGAGAACGCAGGTAATTGCGATATGTGGAGCTTATGCAAATAAGCGGAACATACGCATAAAAATAATAACCATTGGAGCTGATATGTATGATGGAATGGTCAACATATGGAGCGAAGGGTGAAATATAATAAAATATATTATATACGTGGCTTATATGATATAATGGGGCAGCCGTTATATTATGAAAAGAAGTGCGTTACACCCAAGTGCATTACACATGGCGGCAAGGAAGGACGCAAGTGATAAAGCATGGGATAACCGACATACTTTATGGGAGATAACGTATGGAGGTTTATTTAAATAATGGAAATTAAAACGAGGCGTGAAGCTTTATGGTAAAAAGGGAGGTCGGCTTAAGGCGGTGAAGCCCTTTTCACACATAAAGGGAAAGTATAAATATGAGCGGATGAGAGCTCATTGAAGGCATCGAACATTCGCTCAATATCTCTCCTTCGTCTGAGAACAGGAGTGCGAATAAGGTTCGAAAATGCGCATGTCTCATGCGTATTGAATCAAAGGAGTTTCGCATAATTGGAGGTCTGTTATACGACGTGGAGGCACGGTTGAGGTTTCGGTGAAGGACAGCAGTTTGGGTATGAGATTTCGCAGGTCGGGTGAATGTCTGGACATGCTCGAGCCGCAGCGGAATAGACATACATAACAGGTTGGATTTATTGACAAGTGGATTTCGAACGGTGGTTGTAGAAGTATGACCGCGTGGATTATACGAGCGTTTGGAGTTCTCGGTTAATCACGCAGGGACATACGTATACAGCAAAAGGTTCTGGTTGGTTGACTTGCGCAGATCTGTTGGTAGTCTGTCACGTGGCAGAACGAAAACCACGGGAGCAGTAAGCTATAGAACAGCGCAGATATTTTGGTCTCGGTGGCGGACACGTGGTGGTCTCGATCGGGGTTGATACGCAGACAGGAGATTGTCGGTTCTATACAAACAGATCGGTGGGTTGTCGAAGGTCTGTCACGTGGACAGACCAGAGAGCAAACACGCGGTGATATCATATATATTTACGTTGATTTATATGTACACGGGTGTGCTGGATAAATAACGTAAATACGCAGGAGGTCAGAGCATAAGGAATTCTGATAAGTATGGTTGAACAGTCGGGTGCAGGAATTGTGATCCTGGTTTGATACGCGGTATGGTATCAAGATCTGGACGGTAGCTCAGTCATACAACTGCGCTAAGCATTGGAGCGGTTGGGGAGACCCGCGTGGGTACCAACCTCGGCGAAGGAGCAGAAGATTGTATGCGGCAGTGAACAGTCGGTTTTTGATAACCTGACCAAGTGGATTACTCAAGGTCATAGACGTGCACAGAACTGTGTAAACAGAGGGACAGAGATCTTATGCGGTTGGACAGTTTATACATAAGACGGAGGTCTGTGTTGGAATATCTAAGTGTGGCCGAGGTTTGCCGGCACACTTGGTAAATTGTAATTTTATGATATTATTACTGTGCGGCCGTGACTTGGTCCGGCGCACTGGTTGTAAAGTTTGAATCAGTTTATGATAAAAACAATTGGGCGAACTCGGTTGGAGTTGCCCTCCCCATATATGTGTTCTGATTGTTGACTGGTTTATATGAATGATTGTTATAGTAGTTCATGTAAAGAACAATAATTAATGTTGAAGTATATGGGTTTGTAATTAAAGAAGGTTCATATGATTATGATATAATTGGTAGATGTTACGAAGTTGAATCGGCAAACGTATGGTCGTTTCGGTTAAAGGCGTAGACCATAGGCGCGCACTTGGCAAAAGTGAGCGCTCGGTGGTGCCGCGCGCCGCCCAATTAACAAAAAAAATATTGGGGGCGTGACAGGTGGTATCAGAGCCCGAACGGACCCGGGCGTTGTGAAGTACAAGGTATGGCGGATCTTGAAGAACGTAAGGAGAACCTCTCAGGCATCTTATACAGGTTGGAAAGGATAGAAGAAGGACATCTCCGAATTCAGGATACACTTGAGGCCTTGGAAAAAAGTGTTAAAAGGAAGCTTCTTCAACTCGGTTGGGCAAGTCCGGAAGAAGAAGTCGATGCAAACACGATGGAGGATGGATTTGAAGCTGTTCAAATTGACCCAGGATCGTGTACATGGATGGAGAAACCTCATATTGGTGAAGTAAGTATGGGTGCTTGCTTTTCATTTGATCATTTGACAGATGGATTATGTGTAGGAGATGGCAGGACCAGCTTGCCTGAGCACGAAGACTTCTTGCCGTGGATAATTATGATGGAGCCTTGCATGGAGAAGCAAGGGTCGTTAGCTGATGGAGGACTTGTTGGGGATCCTTGCTACCTTGAGATGGAAAGGGCAAGACCTCCGGACAAGGGTGGAACTTGATGATCATTGCAGGTGAGGCGGTCATGCTTTAGCCCCATGGCTAAAGTGCCCGGCATGACTCATGGACAGATTGGAAGGGCACACCTTTGGGGTAGACTTTTCATGGCCACTCGGTGGAGGAGCTATGATGAAAGGAACCCGTGATGATGACTTCTCATGGCCGAGATCCAGAGATAGTCATGATGGACACCTTGGTGGAGTGTCATGAAGAAGGGATGATGTGGTTGGTGACCGAGTTCACTAAACCGGGAAATGCAGTCTTGGTAGAGAGCTACTAAGATGACATGTTGTCGAGGTCGACAATGACTTCGGGTGGAGGAGAATGTGACGCCCTCGGGTCTCGGGCAGGCGTGCACGATGGGCGGGCGCCCTCGTGCACGACGGAGAGCGCGTTTTGACACGAGCGGGCGGACAAATTGGACGACGGTCGGGTGGCGAGCTGGGTGAAGGCGCGCCCACCCACCGGGCAGACGCACACGGGAGTCGGGTGGAAGGCGAGCTGGGCAGGAGCGCGCCCACCCACCGGGCGAATGCACACGAACAAAATGGCGAGCTGGGCAGGAGCGCGCCGGGCAGACAGACACGACGGTTGGGCGGTGAGCCGGGTGAAGGCACGCCCACCCGCCGGGCAGCAGTAAACGGAGCAGAGGTATGGTTGCCGAAGCTACAGGCAAGCAGCGTGGTTCGTCACCAAGGCGGACCGACACGAAGATTGAACGCAGGTTGGGTTGTCAAGGGAGGCCGAGCAGTATTGAAACGTGAGGACTGTTTTAGCCACCAGAGCAAACGTCCGAGCTGAGTAAACAGGGAGGCGGAACTTGGTAACAACTTCTTGGTTCGGGTGGCACGTCAAAGTGCGCAGGTTGAGGGAGAGCTCGGGCAAGCTACCTCGGGTGATAACTGTGCACAAAGACGGAACCAGCAATACGACATTGGAGACACATTGGCCGGATGTGGCCAAGTGTCGAACGAGATGTAGAAAGCTTTATATGAAGCTTATACACATGGGACAGCCAGTAAAATATGAAGGAGAACGCATGTAATTGCGATATGTGGAGCTTATGCAAATAAGCGGAACATATGTATAAAAATAATAACCATTGGAGCTGATATGTATGATGGAATGGTCAACATATGGAGCGAAGGGTGAAATATAATAAAATATGTTATATACATGGCTTATATGATATAATGGGGCAGCCGTTATATTATGAAAAGAAGTGTGTTACACCCAAGTGCATTACACATGGCGGCAAGGAAGGACGCAAGTGATAAAGCATGGGATAACCGACATACTTTATGGGAGATAACGTATGGAGGTTTATTTAAATAATGGAAATTAAAACGATGCGTGAAGCTTTATGGTAAAAAGGGAGGTCGGCTTAAGGCGGTGAAGCCCTTTTCACACATAAAGGGAAAGTATAAATATGAGCGGATGAGAGCTCATTGAAGGCATCGAACATTCGCTCAATATCTCTCCTTCGTCTGAGAACAGGAGTGCGAATGAGGTTCGAAAATGCGCATGGATCATGCGTATTGAATCAAAGGAGTTTCGCATAATTGGAGGTCTGTTATACGACGTGGAGGCACAGTTGAGGTTTCGGTGAAGGACAACAGTTTGGGTATGAGATTTCGCAGGTCGGGTGAATGTCTGGACATACTCGAGCCGCAGCGGAATAGACATACATAACAGGTTGGATTTATTGACATTCGAACGGTGATTGTGGGAGTATGACCGCGTGGATTATACGAGCGTTTGGAGCTCTCGGTTAATCACGCAGGGACATACGTATACAGCAAAAGGTTCTGGTTGGTTGACTTGCGCAGATCTGTTGGGAGTCTGTCACGTGGCAGAACGAAAACCACGGGAGCAGTAAGCTACAGAACAACGCAGATATTTTGGTCTCGGTGGCGGACACGTGGTGGTCTCGATCGGGGTTGATACGCAGACAGGAGATTGTCGGTTCTATACAAACAGATCGGTGGGTTGTCGAAGGTCTGTCACGTGGACAGACCAGAGATCAAACACGCGGTGATATCATATATATTTACGTTGATTTATATGTACACGGGTGTGCTGGATAAATAACGTAAATACGCAGGAGGTCAGAGCATAAGGAATTCTGATAAGTATGGTTGAACAGTCGGGTGCAGGAATTGTGATCCTGGTTTGATACGCGGTATGGTATCAAGATCTGGACGGTAGCTCAGTCATACAACTGCGCTAAGCATTGGAGCGGTTGGGGAGACCCGCGTGGGTACCAACCTCGGCGAAGGAGCAGAAGATTGTATGCGGCAGTGAACAGTCGGTTTTTGATAACCTGACCAAGTGGATTACTCAAGGTCATAGACGTGCACAGAACTGTGTAAACAGAGGGACAGAGATCTTATGTGGTTGGACAGTTTATACATAAGACGGAGGTCTGTGTTGGAATATCTAAGTGTGGCCGAGGTTTGCCGGCACACTTGGTAAATTGTAATTTTCTGATATTATTACTGTGCGGCCGTGACTTGGTCCGGCGCACTGGTTGTAAAGTTTGAATCAGTTTATGATAAAAACAATTGGGCGAACTCGGTTGGAGTGCCCTCCCCATATATGTGTTCTGATTGTTGTCTGGTTTATATGAATGATTGTTATAGTAGTTCATGTAAAGAACAATAATTAATGTTGAAGTATCTGGGTTTGTAATTAAAGAAGGTTCATGATATAATTGGTAGATGTTACGAAGTTGAATCGGCAAACGTATGGTCATTTCGGTTAAAGGCGTAGACCATAGGCGCGCACTTGGCAAAAGTGAGCGCTCGGTGGTGCCGCGCGCCGCCCAATTAACAAAAAAAATATTGGGGGCGTGACAAGTCATTCACGTGAAAAAAAACACAGTAGTGTCAGCTGCTTGAACTCCAGTGCAGTGGATCAAGAAGAGAACATACAATTCATAAGTAGAACATGCAGTTCACGATAGCTTAACTGTCTGCATGGCCAACACATGTCTCTGCCACCTCACTCCAAAAATCACGCAGACATCACTGAGCGCTCGGCTTAAATTCAAAGACCGTTAGTCAACTTGCACTTGCATCATGTTCACTCAAAGAATACATCCTCTGCTTCCACAATCGGCTTAATCTATCGACCTCCGCTGAGTTTCCTACCTATTTTCGAATTTCTCTAGTGCATCAGGCTCACTCAAAGGCCGAATCACGTTCTACAGGAAACGGGTGAAGTCGTCTACATGAAAGCAGAAACAGGCTTCTACAGGAAGCCCGAAAACAGAGAAAGGGTCTTCTACAGGAAGTCCGAAACTGACAAAAGGGCTTCCACAGGAGTATAGCCTATTGAGGTAGCAGCTAATGACATGAACAAGCATATGGGTGCAAGAGGTACCCCATCTTCTTCAGTTCCTAAAAAGGACAAGATGCCAGTGAAACTGGATACACAAGTTGCTTATTATCCTTTGCTCTCTAAAGATCTACATCTACATGACCAGAATGTGAATCCTTCCAAGCAAGTGAATATGAAGCTAGAGGAAGATGCTCATTCCACTTTTTCCTCAACTGCAAGTGCAAGGGAAAGTCTGACAGTGCTCCTTCCGGAGTTGGTTTCAACTTTAGATGTAATGAGAGAGCTGACCTCATTTGGCTAGGTCGCAGTCAAAGGGAGAAACAACAAAGGTGTAGGAGCAGATCTGGAGCCATACACAGGAGACTTGCAGCAATGTTTGGGACAGTACTAGATTGTCATCCCAAGATAAAATACACAGAACCAGTGGTCAAGAGAGGGTATGTTGGTCACTTTCTTGTTGGCAGTGTTTACTAAGTGGATGAAGTTTTGATGCAGCAAGTGGGAGCCATGTGTTGAGGTTGAATTGGGCAGTTAGAGACCTCAACTAGGAGCAGATCTTGCAGTGATTGGATTGGGTGCCATCGGACCAGTGGAGGGCAGTGTGTTGGCAGGCCAAAGTATCCCTTGACAAGTTGTCCTGAAGGAAGTGTGATAGTTGAAAGTTGGGTGAAGTGGATGAGCCTAATGTGCAGTCCACTGATGGACCAGTGGACTGCTAGATTGGCAGATTGGAGCAATTGTTGTCCATTAATATCACACGGCCCAGGAATTCTTCCTTGAGTCCAAGGGGAAACCATCAACAACATTCCCTTTTCTAACCAAAGCATAAGGAAAGGAAGAACTCTCACCATGCCAAGGGAATTCACAATTCATCATTATCCATGGTTATCATTTTAGGTTGTTGTGTGCACGTAGACATGGAGTTGATTCACCTCCATAAAAGAAGTTAAGCATTTCCTATTTTCTTCTACAGTCATTAAGTGAATGTGCCACAAAAATAAATGAAGAATTTTGGCCAAAGATATTAGTCCTTCTAACAACGAGGAAGAAGAGCAGAAAGGGGGAGAAGATGAAGGCTGCCACAACCAAGCTGAAAGGAAAATCGCCCACAGCTAAGCAGGATACAGTGGTGCTGTCTGTTTCTACAGGAAGACAGAGGACTGTTTCTACAGGAAGCTAGCGAACTGTTTCTACAAGAAGTTTGAAAATAGGGAAGCCAAAGGAGGAATCGGCCGAGATGTTAGCCAAAGAAGCCACCAGGGCCATCAAAGACGAGGAGAGAGAATTGGTTGCTCAGAGGATGAGCAACACTTTCAGTAGGGGGGTGATGATGAGCCCCAAAAATGTACAATTATTTGGGCTCATTCAACCTCCTAATTTGGCTTAGTCCACCATTCTCATTGGTTTATTGCATGTTTTTGATTATTTTTATGTTAATAGAGTGAATTTGGTTAGTCATTATGCCAACAAGTCTAATGGGTGCTTTGTGTAGCCTTTTTGGTCAACTTGGAGACAAAATTGAAGGTCTTAATGAGCACTTGGCAGCCAAATTCGTGGGAGAACAAGCTAGAGGATTTGTAGGAAGGTGTCCCCCTCATTTATGGGCCCTTACCTCGAATTCTCCACCATCAGCTCGGAGTTCAAAGGCCACCAAATCAATGAGCACAAGGGCAGCCAAGCAAGTCAAGTTGGACTGTTGTTAACTACAAGTCTTGGGCAGCCAAGTCCCTAAATTTTAGGAGGACTGTTGGGTCCTCAATTGTATAAATAAGAGGGCTTAAGACCTCACTTCAGTTAGTCATTTTGGGGAGCTAGTTGGTAGTCAATTTGTTTAGCTAGTTGGTAGTCATTTTTGTAGCTAGTGGTTAGTCATTTTGTAGCTGGTAGTTAGTCATTTCATAGTCTTGTTGTAGTCATTTTGTAATTCGATTTTTAGGCAATAGATTAGTTTTGCTGTCAGCTCATTTTCAAGTTCTCCTTGTGGACAGTTTTGATGTAACTATTCATTCTTGATTAATAAAGATGCATCCAACTTTGCACCAGCTCTAAATCTCTCTTGGGAGGCTGTAGCTCTTGGGGTTGGGCCCATCTCAAGCGCTTGGTACCTCCCTTGTTTATCTTTATGTGTTTGCTGCGTTCTTAAAATGAAATCTTCTCTTTAGATCTTGCTTTGTTATTTTGGTTGTTTTTGTTGGTTAAAGTAGCTTTTTATGTTTGGGAATCGATTGGTAGGAGTTTGTCATGCATTTAGATCTTTTGGACTGTTCTTGCTCACGTGTTGTACATGGTTTCCTTGCAAATAAAGTTGTTGTCCATTCTTGTTACTGTTAGCTAGATCATATTAGGGTAGCATAACTAGATTTTTGTTTTCTTGCATGTCTTTTTTGTTCAGTTTGGAAAACCACTTGCAGAGTACCTATTACCCTTCCTTACCTGCACATACTCCATCCAACCTACTTGTTTCATCCTTCACTCAGAACCCTTACCTTACATTTACCTCATTCGTTTACTTTGCCATGATTCTCATCTTCTTGTACAACATCGTTTCATCCCTCCTTGAACAAATCTCACCATCTACACCTTCTCCTCAACTTCAAACTCCAAGTCCTAGACCTCTTCACACCCCTATTTCACCTCCATACTCATTCCTCCACCTTTTTCCCTCCATCCATTCTCCAAAATCCTCTTTTCAGAACATCCTGTAGAAATCTCTGAGTTTCCTGTAGGATCCCCTGCAGACATCCTGTAGAAGCCTGCAAACTCGGTTGCCGAGCACCTGAACGTTGTGGACTTCTGTGGACTGATGCTAGGGATCCCTGGGACCTCTCCTAGCCCTCCTGACCTTTCCCAAGCTTTCTCTCCCTTCGCACCACCTCTGCACAGCCAAACCCTAATAAGAAACAAAGTCATAATCACTCCATCCACTTAAGCAAAAATACAAAAACAATGTTCTTTTTCATAGAAGTAGTTTGAGTTCATGCATTTCACATCATTAGAGGTAATGGCATCCTTTTTAGACATTTGCACTTTCACTATTGCATCATAGAGGTCAAACTAGTCAAATTAGGGTTTACTAGGGTTTCATGTTTTGGTTGGCTTTCAGTTCACTTTTGCAAAGTAGATCAATTTCCCTCGAGATAGCCTTCGTCCATCATTTAGAAAGCTTCTTCTGAAGAGCATATAGAAGTTGGCTTGAGCCCTAGCGGACTTGTGCCAGCTGACCAAGTGACAGCTGCGACAAGAGCTAGTACTTGTGCATACAACATCGTCGCTTCCAAGTTTGTACGAACTACCGGGTTGATAAAATTAGAGATAGGAAGCCCCAGGAGTTGTAGCATTATTTCTACAATACTGGAGCCCACCAGAGATCGAAGGTTTTGCATGGTGTCACATAAAAAAAAACACTGATAGGAAATATACGATATGTTAAAGCAGAGTATGATATGGCATGTGGGGTCCTTCGATATTGATTATTATAATACGCCGAAATATTTTAAAAGGGATAAATTTGCATAAGTGCCATTGAAAATAATTCTGATATGGATGGGTGTGATATTTTATTAAATAAATTCCATAACCACATCGGGTCAGAAGGTGATGACAAAGGCGGAGATCACATATCAAAGATTGGATAAAATCAAAGATCGTAGGTGTTGTGATATCGCATATCGGTGATCTAAGAAAATTAGAGGTTACGCTATATCAACGATTGGAGGTTAGGAGTGGTGGAACATAATAAAAATGTC
The DNA here is from genome assembly GCA_031772625.1 of Pinus tabuliformis. Lineage (NCBI taxonomy): Eukaryota > Viridiplantae > Streptophyta > Pinopsida > Pinales > Pinaceae > Pinus > Pinus tabuliformis. The sequence continues at coordinate 357,976,424 of CM062816.1, forward strand.
GATATGGTATTGCGATATCGCATATCGGAAGTGAAGTGATATCACTCATCGGCAATTGAAGGTTTTATGTTATGACACATCATAAAAATGTCGATATGATATCGCCGAAAGGATTTTGGACAGGAACAAAATACTGCTCAGGAGCAACTTAAATGGAGGAAGGAGCAATTTGGGCTCCTATAATAGGCTCACAAGAAGTCGCGAGAATAGTTCCAAGACCAGGAAGATGAGTGGGAAGGTGAGAAGGTGGGTCTGATCACAGAAATATCAAATCTGCAGACCAATCTCGAATCCCAATGCAGGCAGTCCAAGGATCTTGAATTGCAATGGCAGAGGTGCAATCAAGCCCTGACACATGAAGAGAGTCGGAGGAAGGTATTAGAGATCCAAGCAGAGGAATATTGGTATGGGTTTGAGAAGGCGAGGCTAGTTATTGACTAGTGATCGAAACTTGGCACCCCTAGCTTGCAACTCTATTGCACTCAATCTGCTTCGACATTGAGAGGTGAATCCAACTTCCCATAAAACATAATAGCACCGACATAGAGATATATCAACCAAAAAACTCATGCCTCCATCTTTCTTTAGCGTTGAATTAGTTCAACTGTCCGCTAAAAATCAGAAGTGCAAGATGTTACAGAATCAACTCCTTGGATTAGCCATCCAATCAAAATACAGTAGAGCAGCAAGGGTTTTATTATAAATCACATGAATCCTAACAAACTACAAATAAAAACATAATAACATCCTGAAACTTTAAAACAAAGATCGTAAAGACTTTGTAGCAGTGATCAAATCGAAGCGTGATAAGTGGCAGGTGTAGATAGGTATTGGAGGTTTTGACCCTAGATTCATCCCTGTTTCAGTCAAACAAAGTTTATTAGTTCTAATATTAAACTAAGTCCAGAAACAAATCGAAAACTAAACACACAAGATTCCCGTAAAAATAATGAAAACAAACTTTTTAATTATTATAACAGCGACCCTGATCCGAATGGAAAATGACATCCACCCATGTTATTCATCCACCCATGTTATTCATCCAACCATGTTATTCATCCACCCATGGAATTTAACCATGGTAGTGTAAGTGCCATCCACCCATGGTATTCGTCCACCCATGGTATTTATCCACCCATGGTATTATAGGTGGCATCCACCCATGGTATTCATTCACCCATGGTATTTACCCACCCATGGAATTTACTTGTGGTATTGTAACCAAAAAGGGCTATAAGTTGTAAGAAGTCGCATTTTGTAAAAGGACAGATTGTTCGCCATAATGTAGCCTTTATAGTTATTATCTGTTTTAATAAAAAAATTCTTGATGGCTTTGTTTATTGTGTGTTCTCCTCTTTTTCTTCTGGAATTTCATCTTTTCAGACCTTGGGGGCCTCCCCCACAAAATTCGGATCAGGCCTAGGAGGAAATGGCAAGTGGTAGATGTGGAGTGGAATCAAATATTTTTTTATCGCAATATTCAAACTGAAACAACACAAAACATTTGCGATATAGATACCTCATATGTGGAACATATGCAATAACATAATTAACTCATTTTAATAACTGTATCAGGTCCATAATATTGGAGGTTTTGATATTGGAGATAATCGCAACATGAAATACTTTGAAAACTTGCGATATAGTAAAGCTCTGATATGGTGGACACGAAATTACAATTAAACCAATTTTAATATCAAAATCACATCCATATTATTGGCGATTTTAAATGATGGCACATAACGAAAGCTCTGATAAATGGATATCTAATAATCGACGATAATCGATGATTTGATATCTAAGGTTTCATTCAAAAGTCCTGATGTCAAGGTGAATGCGAAATTCTTATTAATCAAAGTTAATACACCATATCGTGTCCGGATATAGAATATTGGAGCAAATCAGAGGTCAAAGGTTATCACATATCAAAGCAGAGGCCTTCAAGGATATCGACGGGATATGGATATCAGAGGAAGTGTTGTATCTAAAGTCGGAGATTGGGGGTGAAATCATATCGAAAGGAGTGGAAATCGGAGAATCTGTGAGATTAGCATATCGCAATATCGGAGTAGAGGCCTTTATCAGATATCAGAGATTGGAGTTTTTGCATGGTGTCACATAAAAAAATGTCGATATGGTATCTCCAATATGCTAAAGTGGAGTATGACGTGGCATGTGAGCTCGATCTTTTCTTATTTTATTCATAAAAATCGTTTTTATTGCTTTTAGGGTTCTACTTTATAAAACTCAATAAGAGAAATTTTAATTCGCAACTTTTTAAAAGAGGACATGTTACACAATTCGAAATAACCTGATAAGTTTTTCCGATAATGGATTTAAAATAATAACCACTTGTTTGCAAATATGCATGATGGACTTAAGTTCCGATATAAGGTTCTAATATTTGTTTTCTCCGATAAAAGGATTATGTGATATGTGAGTCTCCAATAAACTACAACCACTTTATCAAAAGACACATTTTGTTAAAAGCCTATATTTGGAAAAATATAGCCACTAATAAATAATAATGAAGATCTTGGTATCGGGGGCAATGTTTTATTTACTAATTGTTGTCACTCACTGCTTTATTAAGTTATCAGCTGCCCAGAGTGCAAAAAAGTAGTGAAGTTTGAAGCCTTTTCCCAAGTCACAAAAGCTCTCAAAGCTTAGTCGGACCCTCTCTATTTCATACTGTTTGGAATGAGCTTTCCAATTGTATATGGAAGTCCAAAGATGGAATTCTGGATCAGAAGTTAGAGAAGACTAAAGAAACCCTTGGAAAGCTAGAAAACAAAGGGAAATAGCCCAAAGGAAAAGGCTCATCACAAATCGCAATCGGAGCTTCCTTCGGCAGTGAAGGAAGGCAGTAAGATCATTGATTAGCCAAGCACCGATATCATAAATTGTAATTGGCGGGTTCAGTCTTATCACAAATTGGCTATCGGCGAGGTCTTGGGCACGGACTTAAGGTTTATTGACGGTTCATAAGACAGAGTGCCAATATCACAGATTAGCGATCGCAGGTGCAAAGGGGTGCACACCAGCGAAGGGATAGAATCATGGCCGAACGCCGATATCGCAGGAATCAGAGAAAACTAGGAATTTAGTGTTAAAGTGTCGAAAGGGCCGAAAAATGATTAACAAAGGAAATCCATGCAAAACAAAGGCCGAGAAGACCCCTTTATCTCTCCTCCAGGGGGCCACGTGGCAGGATATTAAAGGTCCTGTATATCGTACTCCCCGCAACATCGGCGATTAGCGATTCAGGACAGGACCGGGGTTAAAAGGCTGCGAAGTGTTAAATCGCCAAGGAAGGCCGAAATTATTTAACAAAGGAATTTAAAGAAAAACCAAGGTCGGGCGGGCATTTTTCTCTCTCCTCCAGGGGGCCACGTGGCAGTCTACCATTGGTACTTATAAATGACATGGAAGTTGACGTTATCATGACGTGGCAGTACAGAAATGACGTTGTGGTATGGAAATGATGTGGCGATACATAAATGATGTGGCTTTACGGAGGACACGTATCACGTGGATTCGACACTTTTAGGATCTTAAGGGGGGCATTTTTGGGTGACACATGTCACCTCTCATAGGGTGACACATGGAAATGATGATGTCACCCATCGCAATAGCATATTGGCTATCGCACAAATCAAGTCCCTCCCCCACCATAATCCCTCCACATTTGCGATTGCGATATGCGGGAGGTCCTCCTGGATCTGGTATTTTATGTATTATATTTTATGAGGATGTCGCGTCCAGAAAGTCGGCCTGCACTATGAAAAGAAGTAGATGGGTCTCTCCCTCTACCCTGTTGCAATTGAGATACACTGGGTGGGCCTAATCTTGCAGATCGGCGATCACACAAGTCAACGCCCTCCTCCACCGTAATCCCTCCAGGTTTGTGATTGCGATATGCGGGAGGTCCTCCCGGATGTGACATTTTATGTATTATAGTTTATGAGGATCTCGCATCCGGACAGTCAACCTATGCCATGAAAAGATGTGGTTAGGTCTCTCCCTCTCTCGTGTTGTGATTGCGATACCCCGGGTGGGCCCAGTCCCGCAAATTGGCGATCACAGGTGTGCGGGGGTGTTATCAAAGGAAATGCTATAAAACGTCAGTGTGCAAGATTATAATTAACAAAGGAAAAATCTCCCCAAAAAGGAGTCTAAAGGCTTTAGCGCCCAAAGGCTAAGCGCATGGTTCAAGCCCCTGGTCATATGAAAGAAATTACAGAAGGGGGTCGAAGTAAAGGGGCTAAAGCATATCGGAAGGTCCCACCCTGTAAACATTGATTTAAGATGAAAAACCCCGACTACTGCAAGGCCCCGGTAGCATGGTATAGGGCATTGAAGGCATATGGGTCGTTAGCTGAGACTTTAAACAAAAGTGTGGGGCAGTGGCTGAGTAATATGGGTCGGTATTGTAGAAGGCTCCTCAACAAGAAACCCATGACATAAATACCCTCTTAAATGAATTTGACCATTTTTTGTACGTCTTCTGAGAGTAAGTGAAAGTATGGGGACTCAGGAAGATTAATGGCTCAACATGGGGCTCCACTCAGATACACAACAAAGGACTACCAGGACAACCTCCACTACTACTCTGTAAAGGGAAACTATAGTCGATCACTATTAGCTTTAGAGAGTGGGGAAGTCAGGTAGTTAAGGCGAAAGTGACAGGGACCAGTTGAGCAGCCAAAGGGATGCACGATGATAGAGACGTGGCCTGACCAGAGGTTTTCACAGGAAAAAAAAATGGGCCTATTCCTCCATCATCCTCGAGTTTTTCCTTTTCTTATTATTTCTGCAATTTCAATTTATTTCCAAGAAGGGATCAAATCCCAATTGTAATATTTTTGGGCAGTAAGAGCTATCACATGCCATGAGGGACTTGAGTGATATCTTCGCTGAATGTAAATAGAATGGTATGTTGGACTCATATTGGATTAATGAAACTCCCTAGTGATTCCAAGAAGCTCAATGTGCAATGTTTTCCCTTCCGTAATCTCATTTCATATATGTCTTCCTTCTATAAAAATAATGTGATGAATCTGTCAGTTTCCCTCTAATTCGTGGACTTATCTAGGCTACTAAATAAGAGAACAGTACCTGTGTGAGCCCAGATTTAATTTTGTTGTTTAGCGCTAATGGTACCCATGTTATATTTGGTATGGAACCTTAGTAAGTACTCTATTGTTTCTATCTTTCCACCTCCTCTCTCTTTCATCCTTCTACTGGAACATCGTTTCTTAGGATTCTATCCTATTTACAGCCCTCTGCATTGAATTCTCTCCTTCCTTTCATCCTCTTCACTTTCGTGCAACCTCGATATAAAGCTATTTTTTGTTGTGTGTCGGCCACCAGAATCAAACATTTCTCTTTGAGGTTGGCCTGATTTACCGCCTGAGTGTTTGGATCCATGTATCATCTTGAGTTTACCTGCATGACATACTTTTGAACCAAGCCCCCTTTATTCTCTTTTACTTATGTGACAATTGGAGTGCAATAGAAACCCCACTCATATTAATCTTCCATTCACTCCTTTATTTAATATGTCCTAGGCACTGGTCTATAATCAACCCAGAGGTTGTCTCTAGGAGGATTTCTATGTCCCCTGAGGCACTCATGCTATAGGTGCTAGAAATAGCCACAACCATTTTATGGCACCGTTGTCAGAGAACAGATTAGAATATTTTTCCCTAGGTATGACAAAGTTTTACATTTCCTCTGTTAGGTAAGCAAGGGAAGCGTGGGTTGAAGATCTCTCACATTGGTGATTCTATTGTTTCATTTTATGGTAAACATCCTAGCAACTCAACTATCCATATATCTATTTGATCAACCTGGCTTTCAAGCAGCCCCATACTCACTCTGATGCTACAACATTTGAAATATTTCCCTACCTTTGAACCGCCAATCACTCATATAGGAAGGTTTTTGACAAGGTCATTACTGCATTCCTGGCCAACAAATTTTCCCCACTGGATATTTCTTCTATTGCTGGTTATCCCAATCATGTCCCCTCATTTCATGAGTGGACTACCTACTTGCCTAAATTCAATGGGAATATAGATAGAAGGCCTGACCAACACCTCAAAGAATTCCATGAATGCATGGAACAACAGTGTATCTTTCTTGAAGATGTACACATGAAAATTTTCATGCATTCCTTAGATGAGGATGCTAGAGTTTGGTACAAAACCATACCTCATGGCAACATATCTTCTTTAAAGAATTTTCATATAGAATTCAATCACTATTGCAAAAGCCTATATCTGCCGAACGCTCTTTGAAGATTGTTGCACACATTTAAATGATGAAGTTATTCCTGAGGTTGATGACCCTGCTGAAGATGTTTGTGGATCTCCAATCCAAGAAAACATCTACTCACATCAAGAGGCATCACCTAATGGGAAAGAACGTGAGGAAGGAAACATCATCAAGATGCAAATAAACCCTTAGAGGTCTGATTCAGCTAAATTTGATGTTCCTTATTCCTATTTTGAATACAAATTTGGTGAAGAGTCAAGTGATGCTGAGCCACAAATCTCCTTGTTATGGGAAGCTTCACAAGGAGAGGAAGCCCATCAGGAGGTCAAAAAATAAGCTCTAGTCCACGATGCACATCTTTCACCCAGAGAATGATATCAGGAACCTCCTTTGGTTTACGATTCATATTACTGATAGGAGGATGAGATGGTCGCGGAATTTCAGGAGGAGTTGTTTACTAGCGAGTGGGGAGAAATCTCCCAACAAAAAGTTTTTCAAGAAGATCCCAAAGCTAAAAGACCATGCAAGGTCTTCACTGCCTGTGGCAGAAATATTCCTGCCAGGAATTCTCTATAGATTCTCCAATCTACGACTCTTACAGTTCACACAACGAAGAGTCTATTTCAGATTTCTAAGTGGTTGGCCCATTGAAAAATGGGTAGTAAAAGATCAGTAACAAGTTTTTCTCGAAAAATCTAAAGTTGAGGAGTTGGACAATCATTGTAGCTCCCCTGACCAAGAATATATTAGTTAGCAGATTGTTTATGAAAATAATGAAGTTGCAAATTTTCCTAGTCAATTCCATGACCCTATAGCTAAGTACATGTGCATATTCTTAAGCCAACAACAGAAGTCATTTCAACAACATGTATCAGGTTCTTTGTTTGAATACTTTCCATGGTGCATGCTTTTTTTCATTTTTACTTTTCAGTAGCATGAAGGCACTAGGTCCAGCACCCAAATGCTGGCCTGGATCCATTGGAGGGTTGAACTCACTTAGGTGAATTGAGCCCTGTGCATAAGTAGGAGTGTATATAAATAAGCTCACTAGCTGAGCATTTACTTTCCATTTGTTGGAATTTTTATTTCTGCATTTTAGTTTCATGAAAAATTACCCCACCAAAAAAGTCCCATGGATATTTTTTGGTTGTATTGATTCATTATATTTTTGACTCCATGCCCAATGGTGAAGGATATTGGTCTGTAGGTTCTCAACACCTTGCCAGCAAGGCACTGTCCCCAGTTGGAGCCAATGTTTTCACTCACTTCTTTATAAAGTTATCAGAAAAGCAGTGAATTTTTAAGCCTTTTCCCAAGCCACATAAGCTCTCAACGCTTAGTCAGACCCTCTCTTTTGCATAGTGTTCAGAATGATCTTTCCAATGGCATATGGAAGTCCAAAGATGGACTCTTGGATCAGAAGTTAGAGAAGATTCAAGAAATCCTTGGAAAGCTAGAAAACAAAGGGAAATAGCCCAAAGGAAAAGGCTCATCGCAAATCGCAATCAAATCTTCCTTCGACAGCAAAGGAAGGTAGTAAGACTAGTGATCAACCGAGCGTGATATCGCAAATCGTAATCGGAGGGTTCAATATTATTGCAAATTGGCTATCGCCGGGGTCCCGGGCACAAGATTACGGTTTATTGGCGGTTCATAAGGTAGAGCGTCGATATCACAAATCGGCAATCGCAGGCACAAAATGGGTGCGCACCAGCTCAGGGCCAGTATCATCGTCGAATGCCAATACCACAGGAATCGCCAAAAACTAGGCATTTAGTGTTAAAGTGTCGAGAGGGCCGAAAAAAGATTAACAAAGGAAATCCATGAAAAACCAAGGCCGAGCGGACCCCTTTCTCTCTCCTCCAGGGGGCCATGTGGCAGGATATTAAAGGTCTCGCATATTGCACACCCCGCAACATTGGTGATCAGCGATTTGGGACAGGACCAACATTAAAAGGTTGTAAAGTGTTAAATCGTTGGGGAAGGATGAAATCATTTAACAAAGGATTTTAAAGAAAAACCAACGCTGGGTGGACCTTTTTCTCTCTCCTCCAGGGGGCAACGTGGTAGACTACCATTGGTCCTTATAAAGAACATGGCAACTGACATCATCATGACGTGGCAGTATGAAAATGATCTGATGGTATGGAGGACATGTGTCATGTGGATTCGACATTTTTCAAGATCCTAAGGGGGGCATTTCTAGGTGACTTGTGTCACCACTCATAGGGTGACATGTGGCAATGATGACGTAACATGTCGTAATCGCATATCGGTTATCGCACAAGTCAATGCCCTCCCCCATCGTAATTCCTCTAGGTTTGTGATTGTGATATGCGAGAGGTCCTCTCGGATGCGATATTTTATGTATTATAGTTTATAAGGATCCTGCGTCTAGACAGTTGGCCTGTGCTATGAAAAGAAGTGGATGTGTCTCTCCCTCTCCCGTTTTGTGATTGCGATACCCCAGGTGGGCCTAGTCCCACAGATTGACGATCGCACAATTCAAGGCCCTCCTCCACTATAATCCCTCCAAGTTTGTGATTGCGATATGCGAGAGGTCCTCCCCGATGTGATATTTTATGTATTATAATTTATGAGGATCCCGCCTACGGACAGTCGATCTGTGCTATGAAAAGAAGTGGACGGCTCTCTCCCTCTCCCGTTTTGTAATTGCGATACACCAGGTGGGACAAGTCCTGCATATCGGTGATCACAGGTGTTAGGGGGTGTTATCAAAGGCAAGCGCTATAAAATGCTGGTGTGTAGGATTATAATTAACAAAGGAAAAATCTCCTCGGACAGGAGTCTAAATTCCTTAGCGCCCAAAGGCTAAGCACCTTGTTCAAGCTCCTGTCATATGAAGGAAATTACAGAAGGGGACTGAAGTAAAGGGGCTAAAGCGTATCAAAAGGTATCGCTTCGTAAACACTGATTTAAGAGGAAAATCCCCGATTACAGCAAGGCCCCGATAACATGGTACAGGGCATTGAAGACGTATGGGTTGGCAACTAACACTTTAAACAAAAGTGTGGGGTAGTGGCTGAGTAATATGGGCCGTTCCTGTAGAAGCCCCCTCAACAAGAAATCCAGGGCATAAATACCCTCAGAAATGAATTCGACTATTTTGTTTTACGTCTTCTGAGAGTAAGTTAAAGTATGGGGACTCAGGAATATTAATGGCTCAACATGGGGCTCCACTCAGATAAAAATCAAAGCACTGTTAGGACAACCTCCACTACTACTCTGTAAAGGGAAACTATAGTCGTATCACTATCAACTTTAGAGAGTGGGGAAGTCGGGTAGTTAAGGTGAAAGTGGTAGGGACCAGCTGAGCAGCCAGAGGTACGCAAGATGAAAAAGACGCGACCTGGCCAGAGGTTTTCATAGGAACAACAAAATGGACCTCTTCCTCCATCATCCTCTAGTTTTTCCTTTTCTTATTATTTCTGCAATTTCCGTTTATTTCCAAGAAGGGATCAAATCCCGATTGTAATATTTTTGGGCAGCATGAGCTATCACAGGCTGAGGCAGCTAATACATCAGATATATGACCTTTGGCTGAGATATTTTGTAACTGTAACCCTATCTCTTCCCTCTTCTTATAAATAGGGGGGAGAAAAACTTAGGAAAGGTTTTGGAATTCTGCATCTACGGGTGAGGATTTCTGCAATTCCACTTTGGTTCTACTTGCTTGTCCATGAGGGACTTGAGTAATATCTTGGCTATATGTAAACATACTGGTATGTTGGACTCATATTGGAATAATAAAACTCCCTGGTGATTCCAAGCAGATCAATGCATAATATGTTTTCCCTTTCATAATCTCATTTCATATATGTTTTCCTTCTCTAAAAATAGTGTGGTGAATCTTTCGATTTCCCTCTGATTCATGGATTTATCTATGCTACTAAATAAGAGAACAATACCCGTGCATAAGATAGATTTACTTGTGTTAGCCTATAACCTATAGTACCTATGTATAATGTTATCACTCTATAATTTTTTAAGATTGGCAAGACAAAATCATAAAGGATAGATCAAACCACTTAGGAGTCTAGGATCTAGCCCTCCTAGAATCAGAGAGGGCTCTCTCTGTATATTTTCAGATTTATCTTTATTTTGAGTGTTTTAAAGTATTAGACTAGCTATAATGGTAGAAGGGTTTTATTCCTTGATTGGTTGATTGTTTGATTATTTGGTTGGGGCAAGTCAGACTTAGATCCTTTTCATTGGTCTATGGAGTCAAAAGTTGGGTGGTAACATCAACTTTTCCAGAGCATTTGCAAGGCAAGCTAACTATATTTACTGGATCTAAAAGAAGAATGGAAAATGAGATGACAGAACAGTGAAAAAAATAATGATTAAAAAGCAATTAAGTATTTCTTAATCATACATCAGAGGAAAACATTTAGATTGTAAAAGCAGATAGATGTAAGGTGCTCTAATAACATATCTTAATCTAGAATTTCTGTCTTACAATAAGATTTAATGATGCATAATGAATAAAACAGGAATATATTTGACATAGAAAGAAGACATCACCAGGTTAAAAACAACTCAAGTATCTTGCAAACGGTCTTTTATTATTGATGCTCCAGCTCAAAAATTATAGTGCTCCAAAAGAAAGATTGTTCAATAACTCGGGTCCAACCCCTAATACTTCCAATGCATGAAGTATTTAACAAAAACCTACAATGATTTCCTTATACACTTGGAAATTTGTTATTAATTAAAATGAAAGAAAATCTGACTAATGTAACCACAAAGTGGCCACGATGAGAAAACTTGGACATCTGGTCCTCTTTTTTCGGGATGTTGTTGCTGAGAAATTAATTTTGCTGTAGTGGCTCTGCTGACATGGCTGGTGCTGACTCAGATCTGCGTTGTCCCTTCAATCGTCCTTGTCTCGTTCCTCTTGGTAATCACATAGGTCACTCCATGCTTCTTCATCCAGAATCTTGATCTTGATTAACCTAAGGTATATTTCATCAGCTTCAGTGTACCTGGCGAAAGTGGGTTTAATTGTAAAAACACGCATCAGTTCATGCTCAATATAGATTGGATCGCTGATGGCTTCCAACAATACTTTTCCTGTTATGATGTCTTTAATGTTGGATAGATTCACAGCATCCAGGGCTATGCCTTGGAGCCTCTTGACATAATATTCTCTGGCCATGAGTTTGTCATTAATAACAAACAGAGAAGGGAGACCTTTCTGTGTTAAAGGCTCAATTCTATTGAAAAACCTGTTCACTGTCAACTCTAAATTTTGGCATTTTTCCTCCAGCTATACATTCAGGTTCTTCTTAGTCAATAATTTTTTCACTTGTAGAATGGTTTCTGTCATGTCTACTACTCCCATCTCCTCTAGCTCATACCTATTCCTTGAATTGAGAAATTTGATGATTATGTTGGTTGTTGCTGGCATGTCTCCCAGCTCTAGATTAGTAGATGAAATAACTTCTCTAGCTTTTTCCACTAACTCCTTTTATTCAAAGATAATTTGTATGCTGGGCCAAATTTCATTCATGCCATTAATGATGTTGTGCCAAATGATCTCTTTCACCCTTCCTAGAGTGTTACCGATGGATGATTCCTTTTCAGATTTTTGCAACCTTTCAATTAAGGTTCGTGCCCTCTACATCTCTACTGAGTGGTCACTTTCATCTCTTTTGATTTGGTCCCACAGAAAATTGACTTGAGATTCTAGTCCCTTGATTTCCTCAATCTGAAGATTCATGCCTTCCATGGACCTAGCTAGCTGTTCTGTACTGCTTCATGTCCCTGCAGCAGTAGATGCTGGAGTGTCTGTAGGAATAGATGTAAGAGGAAGAGCCTCCAGAATGGTGTTGGCCGATTGTGCTGTCCTTTCCTTCTCTTGTACCATATTCTCCATCTCTGCTTCCATTTGTTTTATTTGGAGATATTTCTCCATTATTAATTTCGCCATTTTAGCATTTTGACTCTTTGTCTCCTCTATCTCTTTGGTCAAGGGATCATGTGTTGTAGGTATTTTGAGTTGTTTCTTCAAAGCTGCTATATCCATCTCCTTTTTCTTAATTATTTCTTTTGATGATTTTACATATGAGGGATCATATCCAATTTTCACTACTACGTCTTCCAAAGACTTAATTCTGTTGTCCTTTGATTGGGGTGAAATCGTTTCCATCTTTAGCTGAGATTGGGCATTTGACAAGGCCACCTACATGTTCAAAAAAATCATGGAGGTACTGGTCAGAGTAGAAGAGATCATTTCACCTATTTTCTTCTGCATTTATATCTGATCAATAGGATGAATGTTCTTGTCATCAAATTCACAAGAGGTATGTTTGTAATTAGCTGGAGTTTTAGGCTCTGCTATTTGTGCTTCCAAAAACGCCATATGCATTTTTCATTTTTTCTGAATCAAACGATGAGAGGATTCTGCCTTGAGAAGTTGCACTTTACTTCTAGAATTGAGCATAAGTACTTTTTTTCAATACCTCATTTCTGATCTTAATTTCCCTGAAAGTGTCAAAGACAGTCTCCTCCTTTTCTCCAGTTACATTGGTAGATGTGGAAACTTGAAGATACTGTTGCATTTCTGAGATTGGAGTAGCAGGAAGAGATTGACCTTCAGTTGGGGATGAATCAGGAATATCACCGAGATTAATGATTATTTGCTATGGTGATTCCTTGCCTATGTCCATGTGCCGCCTGGCTCTTTTTCCAAATTTCAGATTGAATTCTTTCATAGAAGTATCAGTCCCTGGTGACTGATTTTCTCTTGGCCTTTTCCCAGTTGCTCCTTTTTCTTGTTCCTTGCTCCTTTTTCTGTTTCCTAGGAGTCTGTGCACTTGAAGAAGAAATTATTTGTTCCTCGGCTTCTTGCAGTGTGTCATGCATCCACTCAATCTGGTTCATAAATTTCTCTATCTCAGGCCTTTGAGTGTGAATGTAGGGTGTTGACTTGTTCTCTACCCTTTTCTTGGAGATGATGCCCCATGGGTCATAGGACCATGTAAAACTATGAGAGAACTTCATTTCCTTCAATTTATTGTCTGCCTTCCCACCTCCTGCCCTACTGTTGCAAATGAAGGGACCAATCTGGGATTTGATTCTAAATTGTGACTTCATCTTTGCTGCTACAAAATGTATTTCATTTGCATTAATCATCTGCCTGATATAGTCAAGTGCAAAGATCCTCATGGGGAGGAACTTTGGTATCTTGTAAGGGGCCAACTCACATCCATATACCCTTAATTATGTGTAATTTTGATACAAGTACCAATCTCCTATTCTTGCTTGGTCTTTCAACTGCATAATCCTCTTAATTTCTTCATTGATTCTGGGTTTTGCAGTCCCATTGAGGAGGCTCATCGCTAGATGAACAAACATTTCTATAAATGTCTTGTATGTGAAGTGCTTTCGATCCTTCATCACTAAGGTGGTCCAGAAAATAACAGATTGGGGTTCACCTTCTTCATTTAACTTGGTCATTGTAAACTAAAATCTATTTGCCTGAAAATAAACAAACATATATACCAACACTGAAGAGTACTGAAACACTTCCTATGTGATGAAATTTACAAATTTCTCATGGACGGCATCTGCTATGAATTGATTGAAATTGAATAGGATAAAGGGCTTTGTTTATGCTGATAAGATGGATAGGAAACCTATAATAGTCTCATTAAGCCACTAATCTAAATAATAGCCCAACAAAAATTAATGTACAATAACTATATGTCTGGTTCTATTAGGGAAAAAGGAGGATTCTTGCTAGGCAGTGGGGTTTGTTTAGTCATGAAGAGTGAGAAGGTTTTAGCTCTTTTGGTGAAGTCTAGCCTCTGATACATTTCACTGAGGATCTCATGGGAAACAGAGTGGTTCCTTCAATGATAGGAGCCTGCATCATCTGCATTATAGATTTGGCATCAATGGTAAACAATATGTCTCATGTTTGGGCTATCACTACCATTTGCTGTGGATTATAGCATGAGTGGCATTTTCTTATTAGTTCTGGGAAGCTATGGGTTTTTGGAAAGATATAGAAAGGGAAATTGGTGTCCTAGTGATCCAGGTCCGGGTGTGACAAAGGACCCTTCCAAGACCTTTTACTTTCGTGATGTGTTAAATTACATTTTTAAAAGGATCACAAATGAATACATCTACATGTTGTAAAGAAGAGGAACATGACAATCATCAACAACATAAAATAAAAAGACATTGATAACGAAGTTCGTCCAGGAGGGACTACGTCTTCGGGCCCCGGTCTTAAGATGGTGTAGGTCACTGCATTAAGTGCTATCAATAGCGATGATGTACAGAAGAGGTGATGTCACTATCATATGAGGAAAATGCCCTCACACAGGAGTGGCTCAAAGAGATGTTTCGCTACAGGAACTCTCAGTAAAAAAGGACCCCTATCAGTATGACACAAACTCATGCATGATGATATGAGCATTCTGCCTACATGGCATAAAAGGGATCTCAATGCAAACATACATGGAGACACATGCGTATCCCATCAATATACAACAAAGGGATCTCAAACAAAACATGATGACTCGTGAAAACAAGTACATCCCACAAATGATTATGCATCACATCAAGCATGAATCATAAAATAGGTAAGAAAACAAGATCCCACATCAAACGTCAAACATGGATCTGTATAGCACAATGCATAGAAAAATAAGTACATGAACACACTGCATATACCTCACATCCTGGGGCCATTTGAAGAAAAGGATGTCAAGCTGAAGAAGCTGTTCGTACCATCAATCTCGCGGTGTAGAATGCATGGAAATGACTGCTTGCACATGAATGATGACACCTGCACTCCACTTAGAAAAGTGGCCGAGAAATGAAATGAGAAAATGGAAAATCTGAATGCACCATTAGATTTGTGGCATTGAATAGTGCAAAATTGACTGTCAAATTTATGAATTTTGAGAAAATGAAAATCTAGGGCTTAAGGAATCTTTTAGATTCCCCCTAGATTCCTCAAAGATTCCTTCCTCTGGGTCCTCTGAAAATCAGCTGGTTAGATCAGGAAACTGATTTCACCATCATGATCGTGTCGTTGATATGTGTAAGATCGATATAAAGTTTGTCCAATTTGGACACTGCAAAAATTTCACCCTCCCGAGAATTTCGCCCAATCATGGTTCCACCTGCAATAAATTAATTAAAATATTATGTCTCGATTTCCATGCCTACTCCTGGTTCCTCCATGCATGCTAGGCGCACTGACAAATGAGGTTTATATAAATTTTTGTGGCGAAATTTTCAATGTGGTTTGGTTGGCGCATTGGTGAGAAATAGAAATTAGTTGAGGAGGGCTCAGGTGGTCAAACCTTGCCCCTCCAATTTTAACACTGTATACCGTTTTAATTTTTATTTTTGGGAGGTGGGTCCGCTGGTCTCGGTGGCCCACTCCCCCATGCTTCGCTGCACTATTTAATCGTGAGTGAGGTGGAGGGGCGGTGGGGTTGACAGCTCGTGCCCCCCATTGTTTTGTTTTGTTTTGAATGTTGTTTGGGTGTGGGCTTCGGGGGTGGCAGGGGTGGTGGCCCGCCACCTCATTTATATATTTTTAATTTTTATTAATAATAAGGCCTATTTTTAAAAATGCAGATTTTGGACTGAAGGAGACATTTTAACGAGGCGACAATTTTTCGCCCAGAATCTGGCCGGAGTTGGTCGGATTCCATCCATTGGAAAACTTCCAAATTGTGTCTCCATTAAGCCTGCCAGTCAGCAAAAGTCAACCAAAACTTTGACTGGCTTGTTCTCCCTCATACGAGCTCGGATTGACGAACTTTTCACACTGTCGCGATTAGGATGACGAGATCTACGCTCTGGTCCTAGTTCGAAAGCATTCTGATCATTTTGATTTTCGAGCTTCCATAAGCCCTCTTTGTCCTGTGTGTGTCCCTGGAGCCACCTGGATCAATCCTCCCCACTAAGGAGCTTTTGGTCCTCCAAAAGCATGAAAAATAATCTGCAACTTCTCTGTACCTTGTCTGCATCACAAGCATCCTGAAAGGTCTCGCTTCCATCTCCTTCACCTTTGTTCTTCAAAGCCTTAAGCAATGAGTCAACACCTGCAACATTTGCAACATGTAGTACATTGTTTTGCAAATTACATGCTTGACTTTCATGACCAACTAATGACCCAAGCATCCCATACTTGCCACGAGTTTATAACACATACTCGGTGGTCAAGTTTACATCAAGATGGATGCAATACCCCAACTATGAAAATAAGGCCAACATATCATTGTTGCTTCAACAAGTGATGGAAAACACATCATCACTGCAACACATGATTTACAATAATAAGGCCAAACACTAATTTTGTTTTGACAAGTGATGGAAACACAAACATCACTTTCAGAGTTAAAAAAAAAACAACACAAAACAAGACCAGACATCATTGTTGCCTAACAAGTGATGGAAAACACATCATCACTTTTACATTTTAAAATGCAACAAATGATTTACAAGAGCACGACCATGACAATCTAACAGTTTTAGAAACCATTTTTCACTTATCAATGTGAATGGGTCACCTCCTTGTGGTGGTTTTGCTTGTCGAACTATCGTTTTATTCGGTTCATGCACCGACACTTTGTCTTTAAGGCGTTGCTCTGGATGGAGCCTCCAACAAGTGGTTCTTTGATGGCCACTTCTATCGCAATGACTGCAATACATATTCTTCCTCCAAATTTGCTTAACATGTTTCTTTACCTATTGTTGAGGGGGCTTTCACGCCTCTTCTTTGTTTCTACTGCTATTCTTTTCCAACACTTAGAAAATGTATGGTTATGTAATCCACAAAAGGTACATGTTTTTTGATGCCATGTTTTACGTTCATCTTTAACAACATGATTATAACCGAAACAAACATTTGAATATCGAGAGTGGTTATACCTTTCCTTGCCATCTCTGATGTAAGTATGGCGATGAGAGCTTGCCTTAGCTCTTTCCTTGTAATGGGCACTGCCATGGGATGATGTGAATGTGTTCCCATCATTCTCTTTCCTCGTCTTCGAAATGTCTCAGAAGAATATGACACCTTCGAACATTCTCCTTCGGTGTATCCCAAGCTTGCAAATTGAGGTCTCTGCACAACCTCCAATGGTTCAGTTATGTCTTGGTTATTAGCACCAAGTTTTTCTTCCTCCTCATGCCTTGTCCTGGTAAGGAGCCTCATGTTTGTCCCTGTAATTGGGATCTCCAAATCTCCAATAGAAGTCATACTATGTGAAGACAAAACCAAAAGGAAATCAACGTCTTTTACCTCCTCTATCTATTTGGAAAGAACTGACGAGGGCTTCTCATCATCTATTGTTGGTGGTTCGCTAGTTGTCTCAGCGCATTCCCCAACTTCCTTTCTGACATACCCAAGTCCTACCTGACAGGGTAATTCTTCTACTTTGATGGGATTGACAATTCCTTGGCCATTAATGCCCGAGCCTTTTCCTTCATACCCCATTTTCTTCAATAGTTTGGAGCCAATTCCTGTGGTATGATTTTCAAAAACAATGAAATCATCATCAGGAAACATACATGAATTTAGAGAACTACTTTTTACCTCACATGGGTCACACTACAAATTTTCCAAGGCCTCGTCCTTAGCTTGTAGCAGTAGAAGCAACCTATGTTTATCCTCTTTCTCTTCTTGTAGACACATCTTCAATTCAACGTTCTCTGTTTGAAGATGTTTTTTGTTTTTCTTCAGTTCTTCCAGGGCCTCTTCCGTGGCTTGCCACTGAAGCTGCAATCGCTCCTTTTCCTTTGTCTCTTTCTGTAGAGTTCCATACATTATTTCCACTCTTTTGGAAACTTTGAGCATGCTCTCGTACATCGCTTTTTCATCCTCTGTCGCTATACGTTCCATTGTTCACGCTTGCAATTCGCATCCACGCAAAGATTGCTCTGATACCACTTGATTCAGGTTCGGGTGTGACAAAGGACCCTTCCAAGACCTTTTACTTTTGTGATGTGCTAAATTTCATTTTTAAAAGGAACATAAATGAATACATCTGTAAATTGCATTTTTAAAAGGAACATAAATGAATACATCTACATGTTGTAAAGAAGAGGAACATGACAATCATCAGCAACATAAAATAACAAGATGTTGATAATGGAGTTCGTCCAGGAGGGACTACGTCTCCGGGCCCCAGTGTCAAGATGGTGTATGCCACTGCATAAAGTGCTTTCAATAGTGATGATGTACATAAGAGGTGATGTCGCTATCATACGAGGAAAATTCCCTCACACAGGAGTGGCTCCAAGAGATGTTCCGCTATAGGAACTCTCAGTCAAAAAGGACCCCTATGAGTATGACACAAACTCATGCATGATGATAATGAGCATCCCACTGACATGGCATAAAAGGGATCTCGATGCAAACATACATGGTGACACATGAGTATCCCATCAACATACAACAAAGAGATCTCAAACAAAACATGATGACTCATGAAAAAAAGTACATCCCACAAATGATTCCGCATCACATCAAGCAGGAACCATGAAACAGGTAAGAAAACAAGATCCCACATCAAACATCAAACAGGGATTTGTGTAGCACAATGCATAGCAAAAGAAGTACATGAACACACTGCATATACCTCACATCCTAGGGCCATCTAAAGAAAGGGATGTCAAGCTGAAGAATATGTTTGTACCATCAATCACGCGGCATCGAATGCATGGAAATGACTGCTTGCACATGAATGCTGACATTCGCACTCCACTTAGAAAAGTGGCTGAAAAATGAAACGCGAAAATGGAAAATCTGAATGCACCATCAGATTTTTGGCGTCGAATAGTGCAATATCGATTGTCAAATTTCTGAATTCTAAGAAAATGAAAATCTAGGGCTTAAGGAATCTTTTAGATTCCCCCTAGATTCCTCAAAGATTCCCTCCTCCAAGGCCTCTAAAAATCGGCTGCTCAGATCAGGAAACTAATTGTGCCATTAGGTTCGTGTCGCTGAGAGGTGTAAGATTGACATAAAGTTTGTCCAATTTGGACACTGCAAAAATCTCACCCTCCTAAGAATTTCGCCTAATCATGGTTCCACCTGTAATAAATTAATTAAAATATTATATGTCGATTTTCGTTCCTGATCCTGGTTCCTCCATGCTTGCTGGGTGCACTGACAAATGAGGTTTATATAATTTTTTTGTGGCGGAATTTTCAATGTGGGTTGGTTGGCACATTGGTGAGAAATAGAAATTAGTTGAGGAGGGGTCGGGTGGTCAAACCCTGCCCCTCCCATTTTAACACTGTATACCGTTTTAATTTTTATGTTTGGGAGGCGGGTCTCCCAGTCCCGATGGCTCGCTCCCCCATACTTCGCTGAACCATTTAATCGTGAGTGAGGTGGAGGGGTGGCGGGGTTGACAGCCCACGCCCCCCATTGTTTTGTTTTGAATGTTGTTTGGGTGTGGGCTCCGGGGGTGGTGGGGTCATGGCCGCCCACCCCTCATTAATATTTGGTTATGGCCATTGAGGGAGGGGCAGCGGGGGTCATGGCCCGTCAGCCCTTTAATAATTTTTATTTGTTAATGTAGTCCTCATTTATATTTTTTATTTATATTTTTATTAATAATAAGGTCTTTTTTTTAATTCAGATTTTGGACCGATGGAGACATTTTAACAAGGCAATAATTTTCACCCAGAATCTAGCTAGAGTTGGCCGGATTCTATCTGCCAGAAAACTTCCAAATTCTGTCTCCATTAAGCCTACCCAGTCAGCAAAAGTCAACCAAAACTTTGATTGGCTTTTTGTCCCTCATACGAGCTCGGATTGATGAACCATTCACACCACCGTGATCAAGACGACGAGATCTACGCTTGGTCTTAGTTCGAAAGCATTCTTATCATTTTTATTTTTGAGCTTCCATAAGCCTTCTTTGTCTTGTGTGTGTCCCTGGAGCCACTTGGATCACCCAGAGTCCTATTTCATCTGCGTCATCAACAAATTTATCCTCCCACCAGTAGTAGATGTCAAACAGATCAAATTCTGAGAGTCTCTCGTATATTTTGAAGTCTCTGTCTGCCACTGAAATGTGGTCCAAGTCCATTGGTGGGTGCACCATTGGATTGAACACCTCCTGTTCTT
Source organism: Pinus tabuliformis (assembly GCA_031772625.1). Taxonomy (NCBI): domain Eukaryota; kingdom Viridiplantae; phylum Streptophyta; class Pinopsida; order Pinales; family Pinaceae; genus Pinus; species Pinus tabuliformis. The sequence goes on from CM062816.1 coordinate 357,996,834, forward strand.
TCTTCTTTGGTGGCATGGATGTCTTCTGCAAATTTTTTAAACTTGAACTGTGTTGAATTTGCAATTGAACTGCAACAGAAAGGGATGAGAAGAAACGAGAATTCAGAGAGGGAAAAAGAAAAGGGAATGAATAGGAAGCGGGATTCAAGAAGGGGAAAGTTTGATCAATGCAGAAAACTGGAGCCTTCTGCAACTATATTTTTGTATCAGTGTGCTCACTTCTTTCTCTGTGTATGCTTGGATGAATCTTGAATTGCACCTGTAAGTAGAGAGAGCATGTTAAAATTTGTAAATGGGTGGGGAATGGTGCATTTGTAGTTTTAGGAGTGTTCCCATTGGATTGGCCTGAAGTGGCGTGGGTCTGTTGGCTAACGGTCTAGCCAATTGAATGCGTAACGACATAGCACGGGAATGGAGGTGGTAGGCGGATGGGACGAAGTGGCGTTGTGAGGTTGCGACCTTGGTGAACGATCACAACGGGGGAGGTGGTTTAGTGAAGGTGGAAACCACTTTTCGGGGGACCCTTGGAGCGGTAAGTGGAATGAGTTGGGGGGGTGCGAAATCCCGACAATCTGACACGTAAGTGACTTGAAACCACTGATTTCGGACCCCTCCTGGCATTAACCTTTAGAGGGTGATGGGGGGCCGGAAAGTCATATGGTCGTCGGATCATATGGCGGGTGCAGAGATTAGATGAGAGGTGAGGGGTGGGTAATATCCGATGTGATGGGTAAGTGAGTGGTGGGGTAGGAAAATTAATTAGGGGGCGAAGCATAGGAATATAAAATGAAGTTAGGAATAATGATATGAGGCTCCTTTCCCTTCTTAATTTCTTTTCCCGACATTAGGAAAAAGCATGACTATGTCATAAAACTTTTTAAAAATATCTTTTCATGTCTTTTTCCCTTTGTAATTTTTCTCAACCTACCTACCCTTTATCTTTCTAATCTAACATTTTTTCCTTTTTTTTCTTTTGCAGGGTGCATTTGGATTTGCAGACCCTTTCTTCACTTTTTTTTTTATTTCTAACCTACTCTATCACTTATCTCTCCCATTGGTCCAGATTGAATAGTTGAACCAATTTTATTTCTACCTGGCTATTGATTTGCCAAGCTTAAACGGTTTGGCAGATATTTATTTTCTATCCTATCAACAGAAACTGAATTTTGTTTAATCAAGCTTAGACTGTATGAATTGAACAATATTTGGGGTTTTATTTTTCTCTCTTTTTTTTTTATATGCCCTCTTTTCATTTTTTTATTTATTATGAAATCAATTGAATATTGAAATATGTGAACAATATGAAATCTGCAAAATGTGAGATACTCAATCACCTTGAGATCCTATAATCTATAGGACCCTAACATATAAGATAGATTTACTTGTGTTATTTGATTAACCTGCAATACCTGGGTGAGCCCAAATTTATTTTTATTGTTTAGCACTAATGGTACCCATGTTATATCTAGTATGGAACCTCAGTGATTACTCCGTTGTTTCTATATTTCCACCTCCTCTATCTTTCATACTTCTGCTGGAACATCGTTGCTTAGGATTATGTCATGTTTACAACGCTTCTCATCAAATTCCCTCCTTCCTTTCCTCCTCTTCACTTTACTACAACCTCGATATAAAGCTGCTTGTTGTTGTGTTTCAGCTATCAGAATCAGACATTTCTCTTTGAGGTTGGCCCGATTTACCCCCTGAGCATTTGGATCCATGTATCGGATTGAGTTTACCTGCATGATAGACTTTTAAACCAAGCCCCCTTTATTCTCTTTTATTTATTTGACAATTAGAGTGAAATAGAAACCCCACTCATAATCTTCCATGCACTCCTCTATTTAAGATGTTCTAGGCACTAGTCTCCAATCAACCCAAAGGCTGTCTCTAGGAGGCCTTCTATGTCCCCTGAAGCACTCGTGCTACATGTGCTAGAATAGACACAACACTAATATAAGATGTTTAAAACAAAAACTTATTAAAAAGTTTATTAACAATCAAACTTAGGCAAAATATGTAAATACAAAGAAAACTAAACCAGAAATAAAGTAATGACACTACATAAAATGTAATAAGGGTCCCCATGTCTATTATGATAGAATATATTGGGGGTGTTGTGTTTTCACGACAATAGGATGCATGGTTGATCTTGAGTTATTCACTCATATTGAAGCATTTTGTGACATATGACTTAAAATGACAAAGTTAAAGAGATATGTTATTTGATTGATAGAGATATCGTCAAAAATATTTTGAAATGTTTACACCTTGAGCTAAGTTATGAATTTCTGAGATATCAAATTTCTACGTTGTGGTGTATTTCATATCTAAGCAAAGCAAGGAAACGCCAATAGGATATGTAGAACCTCATGAGTTCATCCCTGTTTCAGTCAAGTAAATCTTACTAGGAAGTGACAAGTGGCAGATGAGGAGTGGTATCAAAGTTATGGATATCAGAACTTTTAAAATGAGACCAGATGAAATACTTGCGATATTGAGTAGCTCTGAATAGTGGCTTTTAGCTTATAAAGCAGATGTGTCTTTTCATAAAGTGGTTGTAGTTTATTGATCGGAGAATTTTCCAATACCAAAACTCTGATACATATAACATTGGCCCTTTATAATAATAAATGTATTATATAACCAAATGCCAAAAATTATAAAGTGGTTGTAGTTTATCAGAAGTACAAGATCTTCCAGAATCAACTCCCTTGGATTATCCCTGTAATCAAAATAAAACATAGCAGTGAGTGTTTTATTATAAATCACACAAATCATAGACAAAATTGTAATAATAGGCTGAAACCTTAAGACAATATCCGTACAGACTTTATAACAATGATCAAACCATAGTGTGACAAGTGGCAAGCGTAGATAGGTATCATAGGTTTTGATATCAGAGGTTTTAACATGACACACTTTACAAATTTGTGATATTGCAAAGCTCTGACACAACGAATGCGAAATCACATTAAAACATTATAACAAAGCTAATCGCATCCATATATGATATCGATGATCAAGGATTATCAGAGGTGACACTATATGAAAGTTGTGATATGGGAAGATGTGATATCATGATGAAATCGTTGTAATAATGATATCATGTTCGTCACCAAATCGATGATCGATGATTTTAAGTTGTCACACAAAACAAAAAAACTGATATGAGAACGGATGTGATATTTCAATTAAACATAATTTAAATAAAATCAGGTCCGTGTATCAGAACTTTGATAAAATTAGAGGTTTTTGCGATATCGCACATTGACGTTTAGAGGAAATCGAAGATCGGAGGTGATACTATATTGGCAATTGGAGGTTTTGTGATATGTCATATCGGAGGTTTAGAGTGGTATGCCTTTGAAGAGTTCTAATTCATCTAGACACGATATATTTATAGACTGCAACTGATTATCAAATCGGGTCTGGGGGTTGAGTGACTAAATTGTAAAAGTTTTGATCGGGCACTTTCGATGTAAGAGGGATATAGGAAATGAAGGTGAAACGTGGAAAAGAAGTGGGCCATATTGGCCGTTATGGATTATAGTGATATTAGAGTTTTGAAAGTATGCACCATAACCAAACTCCCGATGTAATATTTTTGATATATAAGTGTGCTTGGATGGGTTTTTTGTTATGATATATTATATTGGGCCCAAACCTTCGACCATGACCACTTTGTAATATGATTTATGCCTAGGGCCTAGATATGGTTCTTGGTCTTAGGGGCTATGTAAGTAATACATATTGTACAACATAAAAATATTATATACAAATACAAATGATTATTTACAAAATAGAAATAAAATTAATAAAATAAGAGGATAATGTACAATCTATAAGGCCAAAGCAGTTGAAAACATCCAATCGACAATTAGACGTCATTTACAAACCAAATGTCCAAATGAGATCAAACGAGTTATGATAGGTAGATAAGAACATATCAAACTCATTTAAGCAATCCATACTATCAAAATCAAATAGTAATAATACCAATAAATCAATTAAAAGGGTCCCCATAATGAAATTTAAGCGAAAATGGGGGGGGGGGTTGTTTTTTACCACAATAGAAGGTAATAGAAAAATCAATTAATTATAAGTAAATTCTATGAATTTAAGATGTGGATGCATCATTGATATTGAGTTATTCAGTCATATTCAAGCATTTTGGGACATATGACTTAAAATGACAAGGTCAAAGAGATATGTTATTTGACTGATAGAGATATCGTCAAAATGTTTTCAAATGTTTACACCTTGAACTAAGTTATGAATTTCCGAGATATCAAATTTGTAAGTTGTTGTGCATTTCATATCCATAATTCTTGTTAATCTCACAGTTTTTTCAAATGGTGTTTTTTTGCAAGTTTACATAATTTTTGAAACTTATCTTTCATTAGAATTTCAAAAATACAATTTCACTACCCCAAACTTGTGTTTTCATCTATTCATAACCACATTCTAAGTAGTTTGTGGGTTTATAAGGCACAACTCCTCTTGGCGCATTTCTGAGTTCCCTCCCACAACCCCCTTACTTCATTTTCCCATTCTTTGAAAAGTGTAGTTTATAGTACCATACTTCCTTACAGCTTCTTGGAGTACTAAGATTGTCCTACTACCATGTAGTCATTGCATAGGGGCAGGATCCCCTTGATATAACTTTAGTTGACTCCCAATTAATTTTCCCATAAATATTTCTCTATTTATCTTTGCAAGTTGAACCGCGCCACCATCTGTAATTTCCTTGAGTACATAGGTCCCCAACTAGTGCATTTGAAACTTCCCAAGGAACTTCGTAAACTTGCTATCATATAGTAGCACTAAATCATTCACCTTGAAAGTGCACAACTTAATATGTCAGTCTTCTTCTGATTCCATCAACTATGTGAGGCGCTCCTTCATAGTCACATGGTCCGCCATATCATTCAATGCTATAGTTTGGAAACTCAACATAATATATTCCATAAGCACAATGGCCTCTATCCCATAGACCAATCTGAATGGGGTTTTTCTGTTGGAAATAATACTGAGAGGGGGGGTGAATCAGTATTATCTAGCAATTTAACAAATCTTCCTTATTTGATCTTTTGAATTATTCTTGCATATCAGTACCATAAAATAATGAGCATGAACAAAGAAAATAGACAGTCACACCAAAGAACACAAGATGTAAGGTGGAAACCCAATGTGGGAGAAAACCACCTGCTGCAATATGTCTCTATCTTCTTTCAATTTAGAAATTCTTTTACAATGATTTTGTACTGGTGCAGTCCTTTACCAGTACGCAGGCTGCAACCTGCAGAGAGCTACAACTCTCTCTCGTTCTCCAGTCTCTCCTGGAAGGGAGCTACAACCCCCTACTTCTTTTCATGAAGAATCAAATGATCAACAAGTATACAACAGTTACAGTCCACTACAGTTATCAGATCAGTAATCACAGAACTAACCCAGAACACCTTATGAACAGAAAAATACAGTCAACAGATCATCTTAAGACAGGGACGCAATTTTTCTTTCTGTGGCCTGCGACTGGACGCAGTTTTACCTTCTGCTGCTCTGCGTACCGACGCACTGTTCCTTTAAACTGCTCTGCGTACCGGCGCACCCAACAATACTATCGCGCCGCGTCTTTTGCTTCAGAGACGCACCCAATAATACTATCGCGCCGCGTCTTTCGCTTCAGAGACGCACCTGAGCCCTTACTGTACTGCGTCTCGGCGCACTTGCACTTCACTGAACCTGCGTCCCTTCAGATATAAAAGATATGAAGACTTCAGAACTAGCCCAAACAGTCAGATCTGCAGATCTGATCATGCGCCATAGAGATCACAGTCCATTAGAAGATTCGCCCTCATATATCTGGACTAGATCACACCAAAAGATATTCAACCAAAGATGATGATTAATCCAAATGAACTCCTTTGCTTTATATAGGCAAGCTCCTCCCCAAAACATGGAACAATACCACGAGCCAACACCATAGAAACACAAAACCGTCGGCTAGATACCACACAAGAAACCCCCTCGTGCTTTTCTCTGTCTTGAAATGTGTGCACTGGGTGGACGCACCCCCTGAACGGCTGGCCTGCGTTCCTGGACGCGGGTTTTGCATGGTATACCTGCGGGGACGCACTTTCTGAACAGATTGCCTACGTCCTTCTTAAAAATAGAGAGCTGATCATCAAGAATAGTGATCTACCACCTGAATGGGTTGCCATCAAGGACAACACCTGAATCATAATGCCAACAATCTCCCCCTTTGGACTTGATGGCAACCTCATGATATTCAGCTTCATTCTCCCCCTTTGACATCAAGGGCAAAGGGTATGCTCCCCTACGCTCATGCTCCTCCAGATCTGCAAATAACCAGCAATCCACCATGAAAGAGATAGAGACATATTGCAGCTATTTCCAAGATCTCCTTCTTCATAATGCCAACAATGCATTATGTGCTCCCCCTGAGCCTGTACCACCAATAAGAAGAGGTTCAACAAGATGATGCATCAACAACCCCCAGCTTTTGCCTGAGGTATTCAAAAGTGTCCCTGGGCAACGGTTTGGTGAAAATATCAGCAACTTGTTCCTTAGAAGGAACATACTCCAACTTGACCTTCTGTTCAAGTACTTGTTCCCGGAGAAAATGGTACTTGATTGGTATGTGCTTGGTTTTTGAATGCATAACCGGATTCTTTGAGATGCTGATTGCACTTGTGTTGTCACATAAGATAGGGATTGGAGGTGTACAAGTGATTTGATAATCCTGCAAGGTCTGCATCATCCAAAGGAGTTGGGTGCAACAAGATGCAGTAGCAACATATTCCGCTTCAGCTGTAGACAAGGCAATTGAACTCTGTTTCTTGCTGAACCAAGATACCAGTCTGGAACCCATAAAGAACGCACCACCACTTGTGCTTTTCCTGTCATCCACGCTTCCGGCCCAATCTGCATCTGTATAAGCATGAAGAGTGAGATCTGTATCTCTAGGATACCATAAGCCATAATTTTGAGTCCCTTGAAGATATTTGAAAATTCTCTTCACTGCCTGAAGATGAGTCTCCTTCGGATTTGCCTGAAATCTTCCAACTATTCCAACTGCATGCATGATGTCTGGTCGGGTACCTGTCAAATATAGTAAACTTCCAATCATAGATCTGTAGGTTGGTTGATGTACTGCTGCAGATTCATCATTTGCACTGAGACTACATCCTGTGACCATGGGTGTACATACTGGTTTTGCATCTTCCATGCCATATTTCTTCAAAATCTGCTTGAGATACTTGGTTTGAGATAAAAGGATTCCTCCTTCCTTTTGTTGGATTTGCAAACCAAGGAAGTATGTCAGTTCTCCTAGTAAGGACATTTCAAATTCTTTCTGCATGACCGAGGCAAAGCTTTGACTCATAGTTTCTTCATTGCTGCCAAAAATAATGTCATCTACATACACATTGCTGCCAAAAATAATGTCATTTTCAACTTTTATATACAGATTGCTATCTGCTGAACCTTTTGAAAAACCTTGTTGATGAAGATATTTGTCCAACCGGTAGTACCAAGCCCTTGGGGCTTGTTTGAGACCATAGAGAGCCTTTTTCAATCGGCATACAAGATTTGGATCATTTCCAAGAATGAACCCATCTGGCTGTTCAATGTACACTTCTTCTTCCAAGTCTCCATTCAGAAAGGCTGATTTTACGTCCATTTGAAATACTTTGAAGTTCTGAAAACTTGAGAGAGCAAGGAACATTCGGATGGCCTCAAGTCTTGCAACAGGAGCAAAAGTTTCTTCAAAGTCTATTCCTTCTTGCTGCGCATACCCTTTACAAACAAGTCTGGCTTTGTTTCTAATTACTTCTCCATTTTCATTCAATTTATTTTTGAAGACCCATTTAGTTCCGATAACATTCTTATCCTTTGGTCTAGGAACCAGCTCCCAAGTGTTGTTCTTTTCGATTTGCTCAAGTTCTTCATCCATTGCTTTCACCCAACATTCATCTTTGCATGCCTCTTTCACATTTTGTGGTTCAGTAGAGGAGAGTAATGCCAAATAGCTTGAAGCTTCTGCAACTGTTCTTCTAGTTTGTATACCTGCTTCTTTCTGTCCCATGATCTGAGATTCTGGATGGTTCTTCTGAACATATCTGGATGGAGTCTTTTCTTCTATTCTTGTTCGTTCTTCTGCGTCTTCATGAGGTTCTTCTTGAGATTCTTCTTGAGGTTCTTCTTCTTCATCATTCTGTTTTTGAGGGTAGCTTTCATCTTCTTCGATGTCTTCACGATGTATTTGCCTAGGAATGTATCCCTTCTCATCAACCACTACATCAATGCTGTCAACAATTCTGCCAAGTCTTTTATTGTAGCATTTGTATGCTTTGCTATGTGGAGAATAGCCAAGAAGAATGCCTTCATCTGCTCTAGGATCAAGTTTGCCAAGCTGCTCTTCAGTATTCTTGATATAGCATTTGCTCCCAAAGATTTTGAAGTGCTTTACCGAAGGAGTTTTACCACTCCAGAGCTCATGAGGAGTTTGAGTGCTGTTCACCCGGACATTTGTCTTGTTGAGAATAATAACCGCAGCATGTGCAGCTTCACCCCAGAAAGTTGCGGGAGTTCCTGATTCATCAAGCATAGCACGAGCCATTTGTTGGATTGTTCTGTTCATTCTTTCAACAACTCCATTTTGCTGAGGAGTTCTAGCCGTAGAGAATTCTCTCCTTATCCCATGTTCATCACAGAAATCGAAAAATTCATTTGAAGTAAATTCCCCACCTCTGTCGGATCTGGGGCACTTAATTTTGTGACCTGATTCATTTTCAACCAAGGCTTTGAAGGATTTGAATTTTTCGAATGCTTCATCTTTGTGCTTCATAAGTCCTAACCAAACAAACCTGGAGAAATCGTCAATAAATAATATCAAGTATTCCTCTCCTCTAGGTGTTCTTTTCCTGAATGGTCCACATACATCTGTATGTACTAGCTCAAGAGGCATGCTAGCTGATCCTTCTTTCTCTGGAAAGTTAGTCCTGGTTTGTTTTCCAAACTGACATGATCTGCATATGGTGTTGTCAGGAATTTTGATATCTGGAAGATCGCGAACTGCCTGATATTTGCATGCTTTCCTTATTTGTGAGAAGCTTAGATGTCCCAATCTTCGATGCCATAACCAGTGCTCTTCATCCTTGCTTAGATAGCATTGTTGTTGTCCTTCTTCAAATATGTATAGATTATTTGGAGTTCTTTTCCCTTTGAGAACTGTTTTTCCTGTATCAAGATCACGAACAAGACATCCATTTGATCTGAATATAACCTCGGTTCTTTGATCACACATCTGGCTGACACTTAGTAGATTATGCTTCAATCCATCAACAAACAAAACATTTCCAGCCTTAACATCTTCTTTTAAAGGAGCAATACCTTTTCCTTTTATAGTTGCAGGAGTATCATTTCCAAAAGAGACTTTCTTTCCCTTTTCTAAAATAGAATAAGACTCAAGTTTTTCTTTATCACCTGTCATATGCTTCGAACATCCACTGTCAATGTACCATAGATTTTCCTGTCCTTCTGCATAAAACGCTATCCCACATCTTTCTGTTTGAGGTTCCTTTATTCTCCATGTTTTGGTTCCTGAGGCTTGTTCCTTTTTCCGCTCTTGTTCCTTTCTTTCCTGAAACCTGCTTCTGCATTCAAAGTCTTCATGACCAAAATTATTGCAAATAGAACATTCAACTTCATTTTCAAGAGCCGAAAACCTGTTTTTTGTAATCCCTGTCATACTTCTTTGTTTTTGAGCTTCCCTAGTCATGATTGTTTTATACGCAACACATTGAGCTGCTTTGTGACCAAAGTTATGGCAAGAAAAGCATTGTCCATTGAAGAAGCTTCTGCGGTTATTGAATCTACCAGCCAACTGATTGTAATTTCTATTTTCATCTATTCTTGAACCAAACTGGGAAGATTTTACCTGTGGCTGGTTGTGGCTTTTGTTCACCCTTAAGCTGGATTGCCCCTGATAGTTTCTGTTTGAAGTTTGTCCCTGCTTTACCTGATGATCTTCATTGTGCTTTTGCTCATTTCTTCTTGCTGCATCAAGATAACTTTTTGAAGTGGATGCTTGAGAAGTTTCTCCATTATAGCCCAGACCTGTCTTATTTAGTGGAGACCGCTGCACACTGATAATCTCATCCAAAGTTTCAGATCCTTTGACAAACTTGAGATTAATAGCTTTTGTTTTCTCAATTTCTTTTCTAAGACCAACAATTTCACCTTCTAATTTTTCAAGATGTTTTTCCTTTTCATCAATTTGAAATTGTAGAGTATCAATGATCATGTTCTTTTCTTCTATACATCTCTTGAGTCTAGTAATTTCATCATAAAGGTTATCCACATCTACAGCATCCTCATAATCATCATCTTCAAATGCCATTAACAACCTATATTTATTACCTTGTTCATCTTCATCACTGTTTGATAAGCCATCACTATCTTCCATGGGTGTAATAGCTTTTCTTATTTGCACTTTGTTTCTTGTTCCATCTAGCTGGTTCCTTTCCTTTATCCTTATAAGGACATTTTGCAGCATAATGACCTACTCTCCACAAGCAAAGCATTTGAAGGTAGCTTACCTCTGAACCTTCCAGAACCCCTTTGAAGATTTCTGACAAAATTTGATTCTTCTTCCTCTTCTTCTGGAACATGGCTTGCTTCATAGTGATCTTCTTTGCCTGATGCCTTAAAAGCAGCCTCCCTTCTGTCTGATGGACCTCCCTTTCTAATTTCATAAGCAGTTAGAATTCCATGTAGCTGAGACATAGTGAGAACACGGAGATTTTCTTTTTCTTCTATTGCAGATACTTTAGATTCAAACTTGGGGGATAATGATCTTAGAATCTTTTGAACTACTATAGACTCTTTTACTTCTTCACCCAAATTTTTCATACAATTAACAATCTCATCTACCCGAAGAAAATAATTAGCCACACTTTCATCATTATACATCTTGAGAGTCTCATATTGAATCCTGAGAGTTTGAAGTTTAGCTTGTTTTACCTGTTCATCTCCTTCATAGCTCGTGATCATTTTGTCCCATATTTCTTTTGCTGATTTGAAGTGCATTACCTTCATGAATTCTGTTTGGGATATACTTCCTAATAGAGTACTGACTGCTTTTGCATTTGTTTCATACTTCTTTTTCTCAGCTGGATCTGTAGGAGTGGCTGAAGGAAAAGCATAGCCTGTTTCTACAATGTCCCAAACTTCTGTACCAAGAGATTGAAGATATGCAGTAACTCTTACCTTCCAATAATTGAAGTTTGTCCCATCAAAAACCGGTGGCTTGATTGATGCTTCTCTCTCGTAGTTGCTCATGATGAACGATCTACCTTCAAGCGATCAAGCTTTTCTGAAGGACCTGCTCTGATACCAATTGTTGGAAATAATACTGAGAGGGGGGGTGAATCAGTATTATCTAGCAATTTAACAAATCTTCCTTATTTGATCTTTTGAATTATTCTTGCATATCAGTACCATAAAATAATGAGCATGAACAAAGAAAATAGACAGTCACACCAAAGAACACAAGATGTAAGGTGGAAACCCAATGTGGGAGAAAACCACCTGCTGCAATATGTCTCTATCTTCTTTCAATTTAGAAATTCTTTTACAATGATTTTGTACTGGTGCAGTCCTTTACCAGTACGCAGGCTGCAACCTGCAGAGAGCTACAACTCTCTCTCGTTCTCCAGTCTCTCCTGGAAGGGAGCTACAACCCCCTACTTCTTTTCATGAAGAATCAAATGATCAACAAGTATACAACAGTTACAGTCCACTACAGTTATCAGATCAGTAATCACAGAACTAACCCAGAACACCTTATGAACAGAAAAATACAGTCAACAGATCATCTTAAGACAGGGACGCAATTTTTCTTTCTGTGGCCTGCGACTGGACGCAGTTTTACCTTCTGCTGCTCTGCGTACCGACGCACTGTTCCTTTAAACTGCTCTGCGTACCGGCGCACCCAACAATACTATCGCGCCGCGTCTTTTGCTTCAGAGACGCACCCAATAATACTATCGCGCCGCGTCTTTCGCTTCAGAGACGCACCTGAGCCCTTACTGTACTGCGTCTCGGCGCACTTGCACTTCACTGAACCTGCGTCCCTTCAGATATAAAAGATATGAAGACTTCAGAACTAGCCCAAACAGTCAGATCTGCAGATCTGATCATGCGCCATAGAGATCACAGTCCATTAGAAGATTCGCCCTCATAGATCTGGACTAGATCACACCAAAAGATATTCAACCAAAGATGATGATTAATCCAAATGAACTCCTTTGCTTTATATAGGCAAGCTCCTCCCCAAAACATGGAACAATACCACGAGCCGACACCATAGAAACACAAAACCGTCGGCTAGATACCACACAAGAAACCCCCTCGTGCTTTTCTCTGTCTTGAAATGTGTGCACTGGGTGGACGCACCCCCTGAACGGCTGGCCTGCGTTCCTGGACGCGGGTTCTGCATGGTATACCTGCGGGGACGCACTTTCTGAACAGATTGCCTGCGTCCTTCTTAAAAATAGAGAGCTGATCATCAAGAATAGTGATCTACCACCTGAATGGGTTGCCATCAAGGACAACACCTGAATCATAATGCCAACAATCTCCAGTTAACTTCTTACACGTCATCCTATATGCCCATAGGACCGCTAGTATGCACACATACAAGTCATTTCTCTACGCATTGAAGACCTTCATCAATGCATTCTCCAAGATTTTATTGAATGCTTCAACCATACCATTTTCTTGAGGATGATAGGTCCTACTCTTTTGATGATAGACCTGGAATTCTTCGAGCATCACGGAAATAGTTTGATTCATAAAGTGCGTACCCTTGCCACTCATCAGTATCTTAGGACACCCAAAACTTGTCAAGACATACTCAAATAAGAATTTCACAGTTGTAGCGGTGCTATAATCCTTCACCAATTGTGCTTCTACCCACCTTGTCTAGTATTCAGTCACAGTAATAATATACCACGCATCAGTATTTTCCCTGGGGGCCATATCAGCCCCACAAAGTCAATAGCTCATTTGTCAAACACATGTAATGATGTCTGAGGATTCAAGGGAAATTCATCCCTTCACGATGGTTTTCCTGTCCTTTGACATGCATGATATGCCTTGCAATATGCCTTAGAATCCTTTTGTAGCGTTGGCCACCATAATCCTACGCACAAAATCTTCTGCGTAGTCGCTCTATCTACATAGTGTCCTCCTACGACTCCTCCATGTGCTTCAGCGAGGATACTAGATCATTCAAACTCTGAATGTAACGGTACAGTATTTCATCAGTACCCATGTTATATAAGTGTCCCGCAATCACAAAAAAGTTAGTTTCACAGACCACCAATTCCTTATTCTACTGAGTATAATATCCTTCCAGGGTTGTTCTAGTAGTTAGAAACTGAATTATATCAGCAAAGTGATCATCTGCGACCCATACAACAAAGAGTTGTGCATCTGACAACCCTTCTTCCAAAATAGTTGGTTCTTCTCCTATCTCAATTTTGAATAGATGATCTAGTCCCGCATTCAACCAACCCAGTTTCACAATCACCTAAAATTCATACTCTTGAAACAGTAATAAACACCTACAGATCTTTTGTCCCAACACAGGCTTGTTGACCAGGTACTTAAGAGTGAAGTGATCTGTATACATTTTAAATGTGTGCCCAAAAAATAATTTTGAAACTTCTATAGTGCATAGACCATAGCCAATCCTTCATGCTCTGTAGTTGAATAATTCTTCTCAGCCTTTAATAATTTCCAGCTCGTGTAGGCTATAGGGTGATCTATATCACCTTCACCTGGTTGGGTGAATACCACACCCAACGCAATACAAGAGGCATCCACATGCACATTGAACTCTTTCTTCCAGTTGGGAAACACCAAAATAGGCACAATTACCATCTTTTCATTTAATACATCTTGACTGCACTGACACTCTTCCTCCCAGTAGAAGGTCACGTCCTTCTTCAATAATTTCTCCATCGGCGTGATTATATGTGCATAAGCTTTGATGAAATTTCTATATTAACTTGTGTGCCCCAATGTTGTGCGTAACTACTTTACGTCCTCAACGCTTCTAAATGGACAATCACTGTTATTTTTGTAGTATCTACCATTAATCCTTGCTTGCAGACCGCATGACCTAGCAGTATCCCATAAGGCACGCCAAAGATGTGCTTCTTCAAATCTAGAGCAATTTGGTATTTGCGATAAGTATCCAACATGAGGCGCATAATTGCAACATGGCATTTTACCAACCCAAACACAGTCCAGTCATCAAAATATACTTCTAAGAATTTATGGATGAATTATTTGAATGTTGCAATTAAAATTCTTGAAAATATCACGGGCACATTCTTCAGACTGAATGGGATCACTTTGTATTGGAAACATCCCCATTTCATTGCGAAGGTCATCTTGGCGCGATCCTCTGGCACTATCTTAATCTGATGGTACCTTGAGAACCCATCAATGAACAAGTAATCTTCTTGCCCTCCAACATTCTCCAAATCTTCGTCCGTAAATGGTGTTGGAAATGGGTCATGAACGCATGCATCATTAAGCTTCCCCAGGTCTACGCATATTTTGATTTCACCCTGCTACTTATTCTCTTGAAATACCATAGGGCTTACCCAATCAGATTCTTCTACTACCTCAATAATTCTTTCTTCCGGCATTTTGTTTATCTTTTTGCACACCTTTTCCTTGTACTTGGGATTCATCCAGTAAGGTCTCTGTTTCACGGGCTTCGCATCGGGCTTTAAAGTGATCTTCATCATTCCTAGATCCCCTACTATTCCCTTCAGGTCCGAGAACATGGTAGGAAACAAGTCCTGGTATTCGTGCAACAACTCCACAACTTTATCAATTGTATGTTCATCCCAATAATCACCTATATTTGCAAACTTAGGTTGTGTGTCAGATCCAATGTTTACTTGCCTGGTCTTCAAAGGTCCTGATATATCAAGGTTCTCTACTTTAGGTCCTTCAACCTCACCCTATCCTTCAGTCTCCAGAATTATTATTTTTCAAATATCATCATCTTCTTCTTCTTTTACAGTCACATTTTAGCATTCCAGCGCATGGTGTAGCTGTGTACTCTAGTCCGGTTGAACCCAATCTACTGACTCTTTAGGCATTCTAAAGATAACCACCTCAATTTCCTTGAGCACTTCCTCAATTCATTTGAATCCATCATCAAAGTTAAAAGTTAATAAGAAGCTCTCCATCAAGATGTCCCGTTCGATCGTCCCATGGCATAGCTCTATTTCCAAATACCGGTTCATTGGGATAGTACCGAGGGTATGACAGAAGATATGTACCCATTCTGGTTGTAGCTCCTCTCCCCAAGCTTTAGTCCACCACTCCAAGTGCTCGCTTGAATCATCCCTTCCTATATATTTCTTAGTCACCCAAGTATTAGCATATCCAAAATTCAACTTCATCACTCGCTTGTATTCCTTCCATCCAGCGAATATTTCCTTATGCGTACCCCACCCATGGACAGGTGTAGCACGCAGTGCCAATTCAAGTACTAGAAATCGATGTTCCTTGGGCACCTCCCTTTCAAAATAATATTAACATCATTTAAGCCATCATAATGTGAGAGATTTCTTACGTCTGTTGATACACACCGCAACAATTTGGTCATCATATTGCAACATAGCGTAGAGACTTCATGCAACTGATTTATCCAGTATTTGAGCTCTTCATTTGAGTCTGAGGTACAAGAATTGTCTCTATCCCACGTGATCCACCCATCTGTAGTGGGATTGGTCCAATCTTCATCGTGTACAATTATCATGCATATCTGATCTAGATCATCATCCTCCTCGTAGTCGCGGACCGGTTCAGTGTAGTACACTCCTTTAGCAGGGTCCGGTGGCATAGTAACCCTAATCAACTTCTTCTCGAATGTCATCCTTCACTTCTTCAGATTAATCATCACATCCATGTTTAAGGCCCAATCAATTCCTAGTAGCACAGGGTAAGGATTGACACCAACCACTATTTCAATTACCTCGAAGTCAGCCAACGCACTCGATCCTTCAATGTCCACTGTTACCCCATACATGCACCCCTTAGGAATGATCTTCTGCTGATTGGCCATGCGAAGTTGTATAACAGACCATTGTAGCATAGGCCTCCCCATCCTTTCCCATGTCTGCTTTGATAGTACATTCACATCATAACCCAAATTCGAGATGACTTGGTCCATTTCATACTCCTCGATCTACGCAATTAATCTCATATCGCACCTGGTCCATTTCTTGTGTTTACCCAGTTTCCTTACAGCGCATTGTTCTAAAGGGATCTTAATTTTTCCCGTACAATTGTCAATAAGCTCCTAGATCCCTTCTACAACCTTATGATCCCTTACCAGCTTCATACAAGTTTTGAGAAAAGTGGCTAATAGCGAACGATCCACATCTTGAACTTCACTATTTCCAACCAGTTTTTCTTGACTCCTAGATGTAGAAGCCTCAAAAAATTTCTTCTTAGCTTCCATGAAAGTTTCTTTAGCCCGGTTGAGGTCAAACCCAACTTCCTTTTCAGCATTGTAGTGCACCCATCCCTTAGTTTATGGCTGTTTTCCTTTATCTTCTCCTATAGCCATACCACTGTGCATTATGATATTAATACTTTGACACTCTTCACAAGGCTCCACCCTCATCATATGGATGTTCTGCGTAGGTTGTTGTGTCTTTATTTCCTACATCTTGGCAATCAACACCGGACAATATTTTATCACATGATTGAACTCTCTGCAATATTGACAAGATAGATGTGTTGGGTTCTAACAATTACGTCCATAACGTACAACTTCGCCACGGTTATAACAAATAACTTTCCCACGACCTCTGCCAACCCCTCCTAATCTTCCTCTTCCATGACCTTGGAATGCTCTGCGCGCTGCACCCACGCCCTGATCCTAAGGCTGATTTTCTATGTGCATTAGATAGGTAGGGGTTCGCTACATCATTAATTCTTAGCTTCGGAAATTTCGTTCATCATGTCCAACTGATTTACAAAAGGTACAAAAAAATTGTTGTGTGTTTGAACAAACTTCCGCAAGAGGTGATAATTATCAGTTGCATGCTTCCTAGCTATTTGACAATGGTACTCCCGTTCTTGGTCCAATGCTATTTTCTGGCTTTAGGGGGATAGAACCTTCCCTAATAAGATAATTCTAATAAACTGGGCAATGGTCCTTATCGCGACCGTGGCCCTTGCATTTCAAGCACCAAACTTAAGCGCGCACCTCAGGTTGGACCTCCTTTCCTGTTTCCAAGCTCTACAACTCCATGTGCAGACTTGTCAGCTGCGAGTGAATCTGTTGTACCAATGTTTGTATCTTGTATTGGCGAGGCTTCCAACCTCATCGTGATTTACACAACTTCTTTTGTTCCTATCTTCTTTTGTGATAATGGTAATCTTAGGTGAGGAAACAATGAAGTGATATACGAATCTATGTGTTGATCATCCGTGATGTTCATATTAGCCTGCATGATCAGACATTTTAACCTTTGATAAAAATCCCACTAGGCTTCATTTACCATTTTTTTATCTCCCTAAAATTTGTAACAGACTATGCTTGAGACCTAGTCTTCTTAAACTCAATGTTCAACGCTTGCGGAGTCCCTGCCAATGCCACGCCATGTCTATCTTGACAGAATTTGACATAGCAAGTCAATGCCCTACCCTGCAGCGTTGTAACCAGCTGCACTTTCTTTAGATTATCATCAGTGCTCTACACAACATTTGCAACAAAGCATAATTGCTAGGGTCTTCACTCCCGACCCCTTTAAAGATCAGCATCTTCATTATGTTGGCCATGTTGAATGGTTGGTGCGGAGGTGGAGGTGGAGGCGAAGGTGTAGGTGTATGCGGTGGAGGTGGAGTGGATGGATGAGGTATCCTTAAGATACCTTGACTCACTATCTGCATCGCACCGTGGGTGTATTCAAAATAGTTCCTTCATCGTCACTTGAAGAGGATCCCAATAGCGAACTATATTCAGAGACCGATTCTCCATTCCTTCTTAAGGGTTTTTCACTTCGCATAGTCCCAAAATTCAAGGTTATGGTATAACCCTTTTTTCAGACAACAACATCTTAATCCAAGTTTTCAGATATTTTAAATGCTTACCTCGCAATCCCTTGAAGATCCAACACTTTTCTTCGTTATAACTAATGGACGAATCAATCGCAAGTTTAGTGACAAATCCCCTGACTATGCGATCAATCTAGTTTGGCTTAGTGGGTCTTGACCGAGGTTCAGAGTTAATTTTTCCAAACAAATCCCTACACTATTAGCCTTTTCAGCATCAATCCGCGCAGCATGGACTGAAGTATCACCCAGAGTAGTAAGGGGGGATGCTAGAACCAAGTTTCCACACCCAAAGATGGTTGTGATGTTGTTTTCATACCCTTTATCTGACTTCACACAAATCGATAAGCCCTTAAGGTTTATCAGTATAACTCCCTCTTACTAGCCTCTAAACCTTCACAAAGGTCTACGACTGTCTTTCACGGACCCTGAACAGGTGAATCAACTACTTACGTGCTTCTGTAACCGTTCCTATCCTTGTATTTACCCAGATCGACTTAAGTATCAGATATCTTTAACATGCATTAAAATATTCTTCACATAAACATATATTATTACTTCTGTTCTTATAACAGTGTAAAACATGCAGAATCACGCATCATTACAATATTAAATCATAACCCAATTATTCATCATAACATAAACACATTCATTCATAATAGAAGTAAATGGTCAAAACACAGATATTTCCAGAATAATCTCTTTATTTATACTTCAATTCTACCTACAGACTCAAGACTTCCCTGCGCACTCAGCTAGAGGGGTCCGTGCACCTAGCTGTAGACTCTACTCTAGGCCTCTTCACACACAGCTGTAGAGTCTCTCGTCTACTTCTTAATATTACATTTATTGATCAACCTCACTTCACTGCCTTAGAATCTCTAAGACTCTCCTTTTTATAAAATATGGGTAAAACCATTTATGACACTTAACTATCTACATGCTCCATGACCACAACTTGCGTAGACTTTACACTTTACATAACAAAACTTGGTCTTTTTCCCCCAAAACTTGGGCTTTTGCCACAAAATTGACCCTAGGGGACCCTGTCCAAATAAGCCCCCAACACAAATATCATGACTTGCCACCAAGTCACTATTCTGGCACATAGATCTTACGGTGAAGACCTCCTAGATCGACCTGTGCCACTGTTACCTTAACTGCGCTTTGCATGGCTGCCTTCTTGATGTGTGCCATGAGCTGCTCAGGTGTTGGTCTTGCATTGTCTTCCTTTACCTTCTTCTATGTCCTCTATAGGCTCGTGATCTCCTCCTCAATGGTGGCAGAGATGACATAGGCCTCATCTAGCCAAGGCCCCAATCTGGCCTTGAGGATTGCCTCTTTCTGTTGTGCTGCCTCCACCTGTTCGAGCAAGTACTTTGCGTCATGTAGCTTAGCCAAGCGCTATGATATAGCGACAGTGCACATCGTTGCTCTTGGTTAATACACATGGCTTGCAAGAAATTTCTCAAAGATCTCATGCAATAGACAACATAGCTCACAAATTCTCAGAATGAAAAGTGTTTCCCGTTGGATGACCATCTGTAATTTATAAGCAATTTCGAATTCAAATTCGACCGTTCCCCCCAAAATCCGTCCATAAATGTGAGATTAGCAGCAGATTTCCAAATATTTCACACTTGATTTCAGCCTTAAATGCAGGCCACCCAGTCCTCTTAACCATCTTCTGGCAGTCAAATCATGAATAGTGACAGTAACAGTCACTTTCTGGATGTGCTGCATGGTCTCCACCCCTATAGCACAACTCCTCTCGTGCTTCTGTTGGTACTGTGACATCCTCTCATTCCGCGCAGACCCATCATCGCGCATCTCTACAACTCGGGTAGTGTAGTTTATAGTCCTGCACCTCCTTGCAGCTGCTTGGAGCACTAAGACTGTGCTACCGTCATATAGTTGTCTGGTCGGATCCCCAGTGTATGGTTTCAATTAGCTTCCATTTACCTTTCCTGGAAATGGATCTCTGTTCAATTTCATATGCTAAACTGCTCCACCATCGGTAATCTCCTTGATCACATATGTCCCCATCCAATGCATTTGAAATTTTCCTGGAAACTTATCAAACTTGTTGTCATATAATAAAACTAAATCATTTACTTTGAAGGTGCGCAGTTTGATGTGTTGATCGTGTCATGCTTTTTTCGCGCTCCTTCTAAACTTGTTGTGGGAATCCAACTAAGAATATATCTTCCTCCAGCTCTGTCAGCTACACGAGCTGTTCTTCTAAGGCTCTGCATTCACAATTCCTGTGAACGCTGCTATGCGTAGACTACGAATAATGTATTCCATTGTCATCACAGCTTCTACGCCATAGACCAGTCTGAAAGGTGTCTATCCAGTCAACTTCTTACAAGTAGTTTTGTAGGCCCATAGCACCATTGGTACGCGCATGTCCCAATCATTCCTCTGCGCATTGCAAACCTTTTTCAGTGCGTTCTCCAATATCTTATTAAACGCTTCCACCATTCCATTGGCCTGAGGATGATATGGTGTGCTCTTTTGATGATAAACTTAGAATTCTTCCATCAGTGTGCTAATCATTTCATTAAGGAAGTGTATACCGTGATCACTCATCAAAATATTCGGGCAAATGAACATGGTCAGCACATATGCAAATAGGAACTTCACAGTTGTTTCCCTTGTACGATCCTTCATAGGTTGTGCCTCCGCCCACCTAGTCAGATACTCAGTCACGGTGATGATAAACCGTGCACTCGTCTTCTTTCCTGGAGGCTAAATCGGTCCTACAAAATCAATCGCCCATGTCTCAAATGGTTGCAATGACACTTGCAGATTCATAGGTAGCTCATCCCTCCACAATGGCCTACCAGTTCTCTGAGATGCATCGCACACCTTACAATATGCTTTGGAAATCTTATGCAATGTCAGCCACCACAAACCAGTGCGCAAAATCTTCTGCATTCTTGCTTTTCCTGCATAATGGCCTCTTGCATCTCCTCCATGAGCTTCAACTAGTATACTGTTATGTTCAAAATTAGACACATATCGTCATAATATCTCATTCGATCCCATTTTATACAAGTGACCTGCAATCACCGAAAAGTTTGTCACGCGCACCACTAATTCCTTCTTATGTTGACTAGTGTACCCCTCTAGAGTCATTCCCGTAGTCAAGAAGTGGATGATTTCTGCAAAATGGTTGTATACCACGTGCACTGAAAAGAGTTGTGTGTCAGCTAACCCTTCCTCCAAATTAGTAGGTTCTTCTCCTGTTTAATGTGCGACAGATGATTTGGTCTAACATTTAAGCGTCCTGGCTTCACAATTACTTTGAAATCGTACTCCTAAAACAACAACAACAATTTGCATAGTTTCCCCCCCAACACAGGTTTGTTCACCAGGTACTTTAATGCAGAATGGTATGTATACATCTTAAAGTGACCGCCTAGCAAGTAATGTTTGAACTTTTGGAGTGCGTATGCCATAGCCAACCCTTCGCACTCTGTCATTAAGTAATTCTTTTCGGGCTTAGACAACTTCCTACTTGCAAACGCTATAGGGTGATCTAACTCTCCTTCACTGGCATGTGTCAGTACTACTCCCAGCGCAATGCATGACACATCCACATGCACATGAAATTCCTTCTTCCAATTCGGGAAGACTAGGATCAATGCGGTGACCATTTCCTCTTTCAATACATCCAGACTCTGCTAACATTCCTCATTCCAATAAAATGTAGCGTCGTTCTTCAATATATTTTCCATCGGTGCGGTAATCTGGTCATAACTCTTGATCAATTTCTGATAGTACCCTGTGTGACCCAACATCACACGCAACTGTTTAACACTCCTTGGTGCCTCCAAATTGATTATAATTGTGATCTTAGATGGGTCCACCATTAATCCCTGTCTGCACACTACATGACCCAACAATATTCCAAAAGGGAGACAAAATAAGCACTTCTTCATGTTTAGCGCAATTTGATACCTCCGACATGTATCCAACATCAAGCGCAATCTAGCTACATGGCACTTTACCAGCCCAAACACTGTCCAATCGTCAAGGTATACCTCCAAAAACTTGTGAATGAACTCTTTGAATGTCGCAATGATTACGCAGGAGAAGATTTCTAATGCATTTTTAAGTCCAAATGACATTACAATATACTAAAAACATCCCCACTCAGTCGCAAAGGTCGTCTTACTCCTCACAATCTTTATTTCATGGTATCGAGAGAACCCATGAGTAAACAAATATGCTTCCTATCCGCCAACATTATCCAATACCTCATCCGTGAACAGAGTTGGAAAGGGATCATGAACGCAAACATCATTCAATTGACTGAGATCTACACAGATCCTTATCTCATCCTTCTGCTTCTTTTCCTGAGCTACCATGGGACTTACCCAATCAAACTCCTCCACTAGTTCAATAATACCCTCTACCAACTTCTTGTCCAACTCTAAGCAGACCTTTTCCTTGTACTTAGGATTAAGGTGATATGGCCTTTGTTTTATAGGCTTCACATTTGGTTTCAGCGTTATCTTCATCACTCCTAAATCGCCTATTATCCCCTTCAAGTCTGAAAACTTTGTAGGGAACAAATCTTAGTATTTGCGGAGCAATGTAGCAACTTTATCCACTATAGAAACATCCTCGGAGTCCCCTATCTTCGCAAACATTGGCTCCGCCTTTGTTCCAATGTTCACTTGTCTAGTTTTCAATGGTGCGTTGATATCTGGATCTCTATCTGTAGCCCCTCAACTTGGCGGTGACCTTCTGTCTCTGGGATATTAATGTTCCTTGGATCCTCCTCTTCTTACTCAGTAGTCAAATTGTAGCACTCTAGTGCATGGCACACCTGGGTGGTCCAATCTGGTTGAATCAAATCCAAGGGGTCCTGTGGTATTCTGAAGATCATTGCTTTGACCTCTTCCAACACTTCATCAATGCAGTCAAATCCATCCTTAAAGTTGAAAGTCATTATGAACACATACCTCAAAATATCCCATTCATGGTTTCATGGTGAAGCTTTGTTTCCAGATACCAATTCATTGGTATTACATCCAAAGTGTGATAGAACAGATGCAAACACTAACTCCTATTATGGTTCTACTCCATAAGCATCACTCCATTTTGCTAAGTCATCATGTGGATCACTTCTCCCATTGTATTTCGATGTCAATCACACCTTTGGGTGACCAAACTGCACCCTCATCATTCTTCTATATTCGTTTCATCCATCAAAATTGTCTTTATGAACACCCCACCATCTTGCGGGTGTAGTGCGCAGTGCCAAATATAGTTCTTGGAAGTGATGCTTCTTAGGAACTTCCCTTTCAAATGCATCCAAAAATTTATCAACATCGGTCCCATGCAATATGTCCATCAGTTGTAGGATTCACCCAATCTTTATATCGCTCCATTATCTTATAAATCTGTTCCAAATCATCGTCACTTTCATAATCGTGGATCAGTTTAGTATAGCGCAGTCCTTCTACAGGGTCTAGAGGTACTACTACGCAGAACGATTTCCTCTCAAAGGACATTGTTCGCTTCTTCAAATTGATCACCCCATTCATGTCAATAGCTCAGTGAATCCCAATGAGCACGGGGTAGGGATTTTTTTCATCGACAATCTCTATTACTTCAAAGTCATCCAACGCGCTCGCGCATTCAATATCTACTGTCACTTCCTGCAACCTTCCCATGGGGATAATCTTTTGTTGATTTTCCATCCTCAATTGAATCGGAGACCACTGCAGCGCAGGTCTCCCCATTCTCTCCCATGGTTGTTTTGGGAAAACATTTTCATCTTACCCCAGATCCAGAATAACTTGGTCCATTTCATACTCTTCTATTTGGGCGGTGAGCCTCATCTCATGCCTTGTTCTTGCCTTATGTTTACCAATTTCCCTGACCATGTGCGGTCCCTCTGGAGCATTTTCTTTACCAGTGCATTTATTGATCGAATCCTGTAATCCTTTCATGGCCTTGCTATCGCGTAGTAGCTTCATACAGGTCTCCAAAAAGGTAGTAAGCATGGATGGGTCCCTTTCTTGAGACTGCTTATCCTAGATTCTTGAGTTAGAATCCTCGACGAAGCTTTTCCTCCCTTCCACGAAGGTTTAATTTGCACGTTCTAAATCAAAGCCAACCTCCTTCTCTGGAGCTTTGCAGACCTATTCACTTTCTTGATCCAAGTCCGGGTGTGACGAAGGACCCTTCCAAGACCTTTTACTTTCATGATGTGTTAAATTGCATTCTTAAAAGAACATAAGTGAAATACATGTGCATGCTATAAAGAAGAGGAACATGCCAATCATTAGCAACATAAAAACATAAGCTGTTGATAACGTAGTTCATACAAGAGGGACTACGTCTTCGGGCCCTGGTGTCAAGATGGTGTAGGCCACTGCATTAAGTGTTGTCAGTAGCGATGATGTACATAGAGGTGATGTCGCTATCATGCAAGGAAAATTCCCTCACGCAAGAGTGGATCTAAGAGATGTTCCACTACAGGAACTCTCAGTAAAAAAGGCTCCTATCAATATGACACAAACTCATGCATGATGAGCATCCCACCAACATGGCATAAAATGGATCTCAATTCAAACATGCATGACGACAACATGAGTATCCCATCAAAATACAACAAAGGGATCTCAAACACAACATGAAAAATCATGCAAACAAGTAGATGATTCTGCATCACATCAAGCAGGAATCATGAAAACAAGTAAGGAACAAGATCCCACATCAGACATCAAACAAGGATCCATGCAGCACAATGCATGGGAAAAGAAGTACATGAACACACTGCATATACCTCATAGCCAGGGGCCATATGAAGAAGCAGATGTCAAACTGCGGAAGCTACTCGGACCATCGGTCTCATGGCATCGAATCACATGAAAATGGTTGCTCACACATGAATGCTGACACCTGCATCCATATCCCATGTAACAAAAAACTATATTAAAAAAAGGGGTAGGCAACTATGAACCCGTCGCCCTTGGAACCACATAAACAAAAATTAAAGTTTGGCTCGATGGCCATCACCCCACTGAGCCCTCCAACCACTCTACATATAACAATAACCAAGTATTAAAGGGATGGGCGAGCCACCTCTGGTGGACTCGGCCCACACCCCAACAAACCACTCATATGCGATGAGTTAAGGCGAGGCTGGTGGGGATTGAACCTGCCCGACCCACGTGACCCAACCCCCATCGAGCGGCCCCATGAATAACATACGCAAACCAACATTAATACTTACCATAGTCGCAGATGTCGTTGAGAAATTCACGATGTTAAAACAAAAAAGAACGGTTAATCAAATAATGTTGAGTTCTATTTTGGAGTGGGCGGGGTTTGAACCCAACCCACCTCCACGTAATCCGCAAATCATACCAATGGACCAGAGTGATCCTCCTTGAATCCTCTGCCAACAAAATCGTACTTAAAGCCCAGTTTTGCCAAATGCGTGAGGGGAGTAGGGTACGGGCATGGAACAGAGTGGACCAATGGTGGAAGAGAGAGTCAACATGGTTCTAGGAGGTAGAAGGCAGGCACATAGATCGAGATATAATATTTTTTTAATGGTTTTACAAGTGGAACCATGAGTCGGAGAAAAAACACAGGGAGAACCATGATTGAGCGAAATTCTCAGGAGGGGAAAATTTTTGCAGTGTCCAAATTGGACAAATTTTACATTGATCTTGCACCTCCCAGTGACACAAAACCAATGGTGCAGTCAGTTTCCTAATCTGAGAAGCCGATCTTCAGAGGACCCAGAGAAGGAAATCTTTAAGGAATCTATGGGAAATCTAAAAGATTCCTTAAGCCCCAGATTTTCATTTTCTCAGAATTCATAAATTTGACAGGCGATTTTTCACTATTCGATACCACAAATCTGATGGTGTGTTCAGATTTTATATTTGCTCATTTCATTTTTTGACCACTTTTCTAAGTGAAATGCAGGGGTCAACATTCATGTGTGAGCAACCATTTTCATGCGATTCAATGTTGTGAGATCGATGGTCCGAGCAACTTTACCAGTTTGACATCCACTTCTTCAGATGGCCCTTGGCTGTGAGGTATATGCAGTGTATTCATGTACTTATTTTGCCATGCATTGTGTTGCACAGATCCCTATTTGATGTCTGATGTGGGATCTTGTTCCTTGTTTTCATGATTCCTGCTTGATGTGATTCAGAATCATTTGTGTGATGTACTTGTTGCCATGATCCATCATGTTGTGTTTGAGATACATTTGTTGTATGTTGATGGGATACTCATGTTGTCGTCATGCATGTTTGCATTGAGATCCCTTTTATGCCATGTCGACGGGATGCTCATCATGCATGAGTTTGTGTCATACTGATAAGAGTCTTTTTGACTGAGAGTTCCTGTAGTAGAACATCTCTTAGAGCCACTCTTGCGTGAGAGTTCCTATAGAACAACACTTAATGTAGCAGCCTACACCATCCTGACACCAGGGCCCAGAGATGTAGTCCCTCCTAGACGAACTCCATTATCAACGGCTTATGTTTTTATGTTGATGATGATTGTCATGTTCCTCTTCTTTACAGCATGCACATGTATTTCATTTATGTTATTTTAAAAATGCAATTTAACACATCACGAAAGTAAAAGGTCTTGGAAGGGTCCTTCATGACACTCGAACCTAGGTCATTTCTTACAGGTCGCTTCCCCTTATCCTCACTAGTCGTCATTCCTCTTCACAGCAAGATATTCACAGTAGGATCCTCTTCGCGGGGTTCAGCCCTCATCATCTGTAGGTTCTGGGTAGGTTGTTGAGGTTGTGTCCCCTTTTCGCGCATCTTAGGTATTAATACAAGATAGTCTTCTCTCACGTGGTCAAACTGAGTATAGTATCGACATGACAGGCACGTCGAGGTCATACATTCTCGTGCGTAGTGTCCTGGTCCCCCACAATTGTAGCAAATAAGTTTTCCCTGACCTCTTGTAGGTCCTCCTCTGCCTCGGCCTCGTCCGTACTCCTTATATCCTCCTCGTACTCCTCCAGCGGCTTGATCCAAAGGTTGAGTTTTTGTCTACATCCAATATGTTGGCATGCTCTCCATCATTAACTCATAACTACAAAAATTATGCTCATCGTGACCCAATGATTTGTAGAAGTTACAGAGGATCTGTTGCGGTGTCTGTACAAATTTCTACAGTAAGTGAAAATTGTCCGTCACATGTTTTCCAACTACCTAACAGATAGAAAACCACAGTGTTGGCCTTGTACTTGGCCCTACTTGAGCTTCCTGCCTCAGAGGAATTGACCCTCCTCCTGCAACATAATTCGCGAAGACAAGGCAATGATCTTTATCATGCCCTTGACTCTTACATTTCAAACACCAAACTTCTTCGTGCACCTCAGGCTGAGCTGCTCTATCTTTCTTCAAACTTTGTAACTCTAGGCAATGATTCTATAAAACCGCGTGAATCTGTTGAACTCCAAAATCAATATCTTGAATTTGTGTCTCATGAAATCTTATCGCAATCTCCAGGGTTTTCACCTGGGTCCCAATATTTTGTTGTGATAAAGCAACCATTAAATGAGGCAAGAGTGAAGCCACAAACCATTTGCGGTGCTGCCCATCCATAAGATTCATGCTAGCTTCACGAATCTTGCATTTCAATATCTGATCGATCTCCTAGGGTGTCTCGCCAAGCTTCATCATGATTTCCTTGAATCCCACGATTGATTTTGCTTTAGACTTAGGTCTACTGAATTCCTTATTCAGCGCAGTCTAAATGTCTACCAACGCAACTGTCTGGTTATTAGTGCAATACTTGATGTACCATGTTAGCGTGTGCTCCTGTAAAGAAGTAACCAACGTTTCTTTCTTCCTCTGGTCATCTGTAATGTTCTTGGCTTGCCACACAGCCTTCGCAATGAAGCAAAATTGGTCCGGATCCTCATTTCCCAAGCCCTTAAAAATAGGAAACCTCACTGTATTTTCCATATTGAACGGTGGTGGAGGCAATGGCGATGTGGGAAAAGGTGTATGTGGTGGACGTGAATATGGAGGTGGTGTGGGAAGATGGGATATTCACGGGAACCCTTGCCTTATTAACTGGACAACGCTCTGTGGAGAAGCCTGTGCTGCTCCTTCATCGTCACTTAGAGGAGGCTCAATCAATGAGCTAGATTTAGGTCCTCTTCCCCTTCTATCCCTGAATAACGTTCCACTTCGTGTAGCTCCAAACATCAAGGTAATTGTATAACCAACTTTTCACACAATATAATTTGAATCCAAGTATTCAAAGATCTTAAATACTTACCTCGTGGTCCCATGAAAAGCGTCACTCTACTTCGTTGTAGCTGACCGAGGTATCAACAACGAACTCTATCAGAAATCCTTCAATGACACAATCAAGCCAGTGATTGACAACATGCACAATCTTATCTTCAGAGGCTTCGAATCTCCGCACTAGCTCCGGGGTCCACACTATTGGACCGTCAAGCCTCCACCTTCCCCAGCCATCTGCCAATTTAACGATCCACTTGTATAATTTGACCGTGAATATCTCTGTGTACATATACCTGTCCAACCACTATTCTTTTGTCAATCGCAGATTTCTATTTTCTTGCGCCGCGAATTCGTGGATCTTTCTATCCAACCACTCCTCAATTTCTTTCTTTGTTGGATTCCAGTTATGCGACATCATATATCTCTTTATGCAGATCTTGGTCCTGTAAATTGAACCATTCATTGGCTTAGTGGGTACTGACCCACGTTCAGAGTTAAGTTTTCCAAACAAATCCCTACACTATTGGCCCTTTCGGCATCGATCTGCAGAGTGCGGACTGAAGTCTCACCTGAAGCAGTATGGGGGGATGTTGGAACCAAGTTTTCGCACCGAGAGATGGTTGTGAGGTTGTTTTCATACCCTTTATCTACCTTTGCGCAGATCGATAAGCCCTTAATTCTTATCGGTAGAACTCCCTATTACCAGCCTCTGAACCTTCACGAAGGTCTACGTCTATCTTTTACGAACTCTAAATAGGTGAATCAACTACTTACATGCTTTTGTAACCATTCCTATCCTTGTATTTACCCAGATTGGATTAATTATCTAATATCTTTAACATGCATTAAGATATTCTTCGCATAAACATATATTATTACTTGCATTCTTGTAATAGTGTAAAACACGCAGAATCGCGCATCAATATAGTATTAAATCATAACTCCATTATTCATCATAACATAAACGCATTCATTCATAACAGAAATAAATGGTCAAAACATAGATATTTCCAGAATAATCTTTGTTCATACTTTAGTTTTTCTTATTGACTCAAGAATTTCCTGTGCACTCAGCTACAGGGATCTGCGCACCCAGCTGTAGACCCTACTCTAGGCCTCTATGCACATAGCTAAAAAGCCTTTCCTCTACTCTAAGACTCTTCGCTCTTCACTTCTTAATGACCCATTACATTTATTGATCAACTTCACTTCACTACCTTAGACTCTCTAAGACTCTCCTTTTTATACAATCACATAGTCTGCGAACCATGGGTAGATCTACTAAAGCCGACACAACTTACATAAAAGAAGGGTAAAACCCTTTATGACACTTAACTATCTATGTGCTCCGCGACCGCAACTTGCAGAGAATTTACACTTTACATAACAAAACTTGGGCTTTTGCCCCAAAATTGACCTTAGGGGACCCTATCCCAATACTAGTGATCAATGGTCCATGCGATGTTATTTTATAAAGCTTCCAAGTGCCTCACCAGTTCTCGAATCAACACAATAGGGCCATCAAGTCTCCATCTACCCTGATTGTCTTCTAATCTAGACATTCACTCATGCAATTCACAGGGGAAGAAACAAACAAAAAAAATCGGTCTCTTCTATGTACAAGTATCTCTTCAACCACTACTCTTTGGATAACTGAGGGTTTCTATTCTCCTGAGCTGCAAACGTGAGCAACTTTTGATCGATCCACTTCTCAATTTCCTTCTTTGTAGTAAACCACTTATTTGACACCACACATTCCTCAAATCAATCTTGGTCCCAGAAACGGAACCATTTGTTGGCTTGTTGGGGCCTGACCTAGGTTCTACTTTAACTGCGATAACCAACAAAACCCTAATGGTTGTCCCTTTTGGCAATGGCCTACGTAGTGTAGGCTACAATCTCACCCGAAGCAGTATTGGGGGATGCTAGAACCAGGTTTCTGCATCCAGAGGCCTGTGTGATGGTTTCCTAGTTCCCTTGTGGCTTAGATCTACCTTCGCGCAGATCTATTCCTTCTAATAGATAACTATTGTAATTCTATCCAAACTAATTTCAGTTCTTCGCAAAGTACTTAATAATAATTATCATGCATAAATATTCTAGATCTACCAGGTTCGCATAGTAAATAAGCATTAATTCTTATAAAACACATTACAGAGTGAAGATACATAAAATTTGCAGAAGTAAATAAAAGGACATAAATGCATCAATTTAGGCCCAATAAAATATTTATTACATATAAACTTTCAGATGCACACTTCATATCCCTACACACTTAGCTGCAGGGGCTGTGCACTCCGCCTGTGGACTTACCAAGGTCTTCATGCACTTAGCTGCAGGCTGCACACTCATCCTACGAACTTACCAAGGTCTTCGCGCACTCAGCTGCAGGAGCCTTCCCCTTTCACTTAAGTATAGGAAACATATATTTCTTGTCTTAGGACCTTGCCCTTACAATGATTCTTCCTCTAAAGTTATCTTCTAGACTTTCTATGATTCAACTACTTATATCATTTTCTTTAAAATGCCATGGTCCGTGGACCATGGGCAGGTCTCAAAATAGCTCTATCACCTACCCATGTAAGGGAGTAAATCCCCTTTGAGTCTACTTAGCTTTGTGCTTCGATTTCCACATTTTGTGGACACTTTATCTTCACTACAAAAATATATTGCAAAAATGACTCAATACTCAACAAAATTGACCCCAGGTACCACGTCCCAACACACTTTATGAGGATACAAATAACAACACCTTCTTTAGCCAATTGATAAATCTTAAACAAAATTGTTCAATGGTGGAGCACATTGAAGACTTCCAAAAATTGAATATAAGGGTAAATGATATTTCAGAGGAACAAAGGATTGATATCTTCGTAGGGACTTTAAAGGATAAAATACAACATGAGGTTTGCCATTGGGAAACTGATTCATTGGAGAAGGCATTTGGGTTGGAAAGAAAAATTATGGCAACAAGGAAGCCTACCACTCACAACTATAAAGATGGAATTTTTTTTGCTCCAAGCCTTCCACAACCTACAAGGTTGACACCACAACAATTAGAAGAAAAAGGAGAAAAAGGGATTTGCTACAAATGTGATATAAAATACACTAAAGGTCAT
This sequence comes from Pinus tabuliformis, assembly GCA_031772625.1. Classification (NCBI taxonomy): domain Eukaryota; kingdom Viridiplantae; phylum Streptophyta; class Pinopsida; order Pinales; family Pinaceae; genus Pinus; species Pinus tabuliformis. The sequence continues at coordinate 358,028,404 of CM062816.1, forward strand.
AAGTGTGCTTAGAATAAATTATTTTACATATGTTGTGAAGAGGAGGAAGAAAAGGAACAAGAACTTCAAAAGAAGAAGATATACACCAGGAAACAACTATAGAGAAAGAAGAAATGAATCTGACCATATCTTGTAATGCATTGGCAAGAATTACTACTCCTCAAAATCTCAAGATAGAATGACATATCAATAAGATACAGGTAATAATGTTGATTGATTCAGGTAGTACCCATAATTTTATTCATTGTAAGATAGCCAAGGAATTGGATTGTTTCATATACCTAGCACTAGAGTGTCAAGTGATGGTTGCAAATGGAGGAAACATAAATTACTCTGGAAATTTCCATAATATCAAGATATCCATGGGATAATATGTATTGAATAGTCCTATGCTTTCAATTCTAATGAGTGGTGTTGATGTTGTACTAGGAGTCCAATGGTTACAATCTTTGGGTACAATAGCTTTTAATTTTCAAGAACTTTTCTTGAAATTTTTTTGGGAAGGAAAGAAATTTGAATTGAGGGGTATAGCAGGGAAACCAGGAAAGATAATCATCTCTAATGGCTTGAAAAATCTTCTAACGAAAGAACAATGAGGCATAATTGCACAATTATGTTCACTGGAGGTTCAAACATTGAAATCATCTATTTCTCCGGATCTCCAAAAAGTCTTGGACAATCATTCCAAGATATTTGAGACTCCCAAATTCCTCCCACGTATTCATGATCATGATCATGCTATTCATTTGATTCCAGTAAGTGTTCCTCCAAACATAAGGCCTTACAGGTATCCATATGCCCAAAAGAGTGAAATTGTACGTATGTTTGCAGAAAGGCTAGAGGATGGTATAATTCAACCCAGTCAAAGTTCTTTCTTTCCTCCAATAATATTAGTGCACAATAAGGATGGATCATGGAACATGTTTTCGGATTATAGGGAGCTCAACAAGCTCACTATTAAAGGTAAATTTCCCATTCCTGTCATTGATGAATTATTGGATGAATTACATGGAGCAATTTACTTCACCAAGTTGGATCTTCGTTCAGGATATCATCAAATAAGAATGAAGAATGAAGACCTTCTAAAAACAACATTTAGAACCCATGGGGGTCATTATGATTTTTTGTTCATGTATTTCGACCTTACCAATGCACCTTCTACATTTCAAGGTTTGATGAATTCCATTTTCAAACCCTTCCATAGAAAATTTGTGTTAGTATTTTTTGATGATATACTAATCTACAACAAGTCTTGGAAGGATCATGTTCAACAAGTTGACCGGGTGTTCAAACTATTGAAGAAGAAACAATTATATGAAAACACCTCCAAATATTTCTTTGGAGTACAGGAGGTGGAATATATGGGTCATATTGTATCTCATGAGTGTGTTAAGGTAGACCCTAAAAAAATTAAACACAATAAGGAATGGAAAATCCCCACATCCATAAAGCATTTGTAAGGATTTCTCGGGTTGAAAGGGTATGATCGTAAGTTTGTTAATAATTATGGGATAATAGAAACACCTTTAACAACATTACTGAAGAAAGATGCATTTTCTTGGACTCCAGAGGCAACTAAGGCCTTTGAAATTATTAAAGAGCCAATGTGCCAAGAACTGGTCTTAGCTACACCATACTTCACAAAAACCTTTATTGTGGAATGTGATGCCTTAGAAAATGGAATTAGTGATGTTTTAATGCAAGAAGGAAGACCCATTGATTTTGAAAGTCGTTCAATCAAAGGAAAGTATTTACACAAAGATTTTATGACAAGGAAATGTTGGAAATACTACATGCACTTAAGAAATGGCGACCTTACCTAATGAGAAGACACTTCAAGGTATAAACAGATCATGATAGTCTTAAATACTTTTTAAAACACATATTATATTCATAAAAGCAGCAAAAATGGGTCACAAAGATATTGGGTTATGACGTTGAAATAATCTACAAAAAATGGAAGCAAAATGTTGTTGTAGTTGCACTCTCGAGAAAGGATGAGGATGTGGAATAATTTCTTTGTGTCATTTCTATTACCCAGCCAGATTGGATAACTGAAGCAAAGGATGAATGGATGAATGACAAGGAAGTGTGGGAACTCATTCAAAAGTTGCAACAAGATACTAGTACATCTGATACATTTAGTTTGAAAAATGATTCGTTATGGTAAAAAAATCACTTATACCTTTGTAAGAATCCCTAACTCAAACAAAATATTATTCTGGAATTGCATACCTCTCCCTTAGGAGGGCACTCAGGATTTTTGAAAACTTACCACATGGTTAAGAAGGAAATTTTTTGGGATGGCCTTAAATATGATATTCAAACATTTGTGGCAGACTACTTGGTTTGCTGACAAAATAAAGTTGAGACAATTAAGACCCTAGGTATGTTACAACCTTTATCCATTCCAAGTCAATGTTGGGCGGAGGTTTCAATGGATTTTATCACAAGTTTACCCAAGTCCAAATGAAAGAGTGCCATAATGGTGGTAGTTGATAGACTTAGTAAGTATGCACACTTTTGTGCATTGTCTCATCCATTTAAATCCAATACAATTTCTATTGCATTTATGGAAACAATTCAAAAGCTACATGGAAACCCAAAGATTATTCTAAGTGACAGAGATCCCATTTTGACTAGGAATTTTTGGAAGCAATTTTTTTCTTGTTTGGGTATTCAATTAGCTCATAACTCATTTTATTATCCTCAATGTGATGGGAAAACTGAGATAGTGAACAAATTTTTGGAAGGATATCTTCGCTGCTTTGTATCTGATAAACAAACACAATGGGTCAAGTGGTTACCTCTGGCTAAATGGTGGTATAACACTTCCTTCCGTACTGCAGTAAAAATGACCCCATTTACGACACTTTATGGATATCATCCACCATCCATCCCATCATCTTTAAGAGAAAATGCTAAGGTTCAAGCAGTGGAAGATCACATCGAGCATCAACAAAAAGTTCTCCAACTCTTAAAGGATAACCTCACTTTGGCGCAGAATCGAATGAAACAACATGAAGATCAACATCACAGTGAAAGAAGTTTTGATGTAGGAGATTGTATTTTTATGGCTACAACCATACAAAAAAATGTCCCTCAAGCAAGACAATAAGGATAATAAATTATCACCAATTATTATGGTCCTTAAAAGTTGTTGGAAAAGATTGATATTATGGCATACAAATTGGAGCTTCCTGCATCTTCTTGAGTGCACTCAGTTTTCCATGTTTCATACTTAAAGAAGGTTATAGGTGACAAGCTCCATGTTCAAACAATATTTCCATAATTTGAAGAAGAAGGAAAAGTCCTATTGGAACCTGAAGGAGCCACAAAAACAAGAACTCGACAGCTAAGAAATTGATCAATTTTAGAGTATCTGATCAATTGAAGAACTTACTTGCTGAAGATTCCACATGGGAGGATGAGAATTTTATACAGAAGCATCCAGAACTACTCAAGCGTTGAGGACAACACTTTTTTGAAGCAAAGGGGCATGTTAGGTCCTTATAATACTAGTGCATTCCCTCATTTTTATTGTCAGTGTAGCCTCCTTATTGTTATTTTTGTGCCCATCTAATAATCATATTGTTATTATTGTGCCATGTAGAAGCCATCTATTGTTATTGTTGTGTCCTTACATTATTATTGTCATGTCTAATCTCATTATATTGTGACCCCTTAGTCTCCTATATATAGAAAGGAGGTTTTTTCATTTGAAACATCTAATAATTGTTCATTTGTGTAATGTAAAGGAGGTTCCCCCTCGAAGAGGCTAATTTTGAAGGCGATGATCTACTATTGTGTGAGTTGGTTGCATAACACTTGCATATTGGCCATGCCAACACTATTTACAAGAACATGCCTGTATGGTTTTTCCCACACTTAGGAGTCCATACTTGAATTCATTACTTGCACCAGCAATGTCAGAAATTCCTCAAGAAGATAGGTTGTGAAATAAATGCAGTTGCTTGGGTTTACAAGAATCCCCTCCTCCTTACGCACTTAGAATCTATGTCCACTTCTCTCAACTAGCTAATATTTACATTTCCACATTACTTACATGAATTACAATTCATAGCAATATTTAAAAGGAGGACAATAAAAAGGGTTGTCCTCTTGGAAAAATGGTGAGATTTTTGAACTCAATCATATTCATCAAGGAAGGGACTAACCCATTAATATAACACACTAAAATTACTATGAAACCTAATTTGTAGTCTACTACAAGTTTTAATTTTGATCCAACATAGATGCATACAATTTGATCCACATGCCCAATACTTTTCATTATGAAATGTATATAAGAGAAAAACAAAACAACAAATTTTTTTTAACGCTTTCACTTCTCACTAATCCTGATAAATGGAAATTTGCAAGTTGCATAGTAAATTTATAATCGTATTTGGTAAATTTGAAAAATGTAAACATGGTTTAGACATGGATTTGGAGGTGCAATGAATCTATTCGTGAAAATTCCATCCATTGATATAAATGAGACAATGAGAATATACTAGCATCCTTAATTCTATACCATATGACCAAATTTTTAATTAACAAATGGATTATTGTGCAAACATTCAATGATGGAATGCTTATATGCGTAACCAACAAACAAGTGAGGTTTTAATATTGTGATTACAATTAGAGATACCATACAAACAACAAATGTGTGAGAGTATAATACCACCATTATTTTCAAAGATACAACAATTTCTCTGTGTAAAAAGAGAAAATGGGTCATAAAAATAGAGAATGAAAACAACATCAATGGTGAGAAAGGGTTGATATCACATCTCATCCTCTCAAAAATTAATAAAACTAAAGTGAAAAAGAACCAATGCTCCTTATCTTATTCAGTTAAATGAAAATAGTGTTAGAAATTGGTAAAATACTAATAAGGGGGGCTAGGGGGGCATATGGTTAATGAGTATTTTAACAATTCTTGTAATTCCTTTCTCTAAGTAACAATACTTAACATAATAATAATGAATCAACACATGAAAACCATAAAATATGGACAAAATATATTAACATGTAAACCAAATTGGAAAAACCCAAAATTATTTTTGATTATGATGAAAATAAAGCTCCAACTTGAAATTACATCAATTTTTGTGTAGGATAATAGGTGAATAAGGCTTCAACCTTCTTTCTCTTTATAAGCACCGACTTGTTGATTTTTTAGGAACCAACCTGAAGGAAGCACAAACTCCATTTTTATCAACACCAATTGAAAGGAAGCTCCAACGCCCTGTTGTAAAAGCACCTAACAACACAACCCTTCAAATCCCTCTTTCATAAATGTTTAAAATCCAATGAAAATACTTTCTCTGTTATACATTCATAGATAAATTCCACTCTCCCAATCACCCATTCACTACTCTCTCAAGACCCAAACTTATCAAATACATAAAATTCCTCTTTTCAAATATATTATTTGTGATGTTGTTTCTATTAATATATATTTAGATTTAGCTTGATCCTCGATTGATTTGTTTATATCGGGTTTATAAATTAATTTCACTTCAACTTTTTTCTTGATTTAGGTGTTGTCCACATTGTTGTTCTATTTATTTTTCTTTTCTTCATCTTGAACTATTTGTTCACTTCTTTTTCAATGTCGTGCTCTTTGTTGAACTGATTTTTCATTCTAAACGGACCTCTTGTCTCTACACTACATGGTTATCTATTTTATCTTGGGTTTAGTTTTGGCACTAGAACACCAATTTTATAACATAGAACACCAAGTTTCAATTAACATAGAGAACACAAAATTTGTAATAATTTTCTGATCTAATCATTCAGTGCATGATGCATAATAATATGTGTCAATATCCTTAGCTAAATCATGGAGAGCACTTAAATTTAAACATATTTAAAACTATATTCGCTTAACTTTATTTATTGGGTGTTATATACCCGATGGTTAGAACATTTCCTTTCAACCAAAAGCACTTGTGCACTAAGCATGGAGGACCCTTAAGCCCTTTCTGAATCAAGCACTAAGATTCAATAACACAAGAAAGATCTTACAAACACAACCCTTTGGCACATATCCCAAGATTGTTCCATATCATGCAATTTCCATTTGGCTTCCCCTTATTGGCCCATAATGTCAATTGGCCACAACAATTGCCACATGTAACATTTGCAATGAAACTTATTCTAATGGTAAACGTTTTGTCTAACAATTTCTTTCTCTATGCCACCATTGTGCCATGTCCTTCATCCAAAACCTTTATGGAAGGACATGAATGTTCTCATCTACTAATGGAATTAGTTGTGTCACATGCCTGCATCAACTATGCCACTATAGAATTCTTTGCAACAGGTTGTGAATTTTCCAATATATTAAGAAATATCTTTGTCTCTTAGAGTCCTTCAACTATCATAGCATGTTAGCAACATGCCACATGTCACCCTGTGGCTGGTGCCACATGTCACTTGGAAAAGGGTAACTTAGGCACCTAAAAATGCCAAATAAGCATGCCATGTGTCACCTATCATCTCATGCCATGTCATCATATGCTGACATAAATTCCAATCGGTTGCCATAAAATCCTTTTCTTCCAATAGTATTCTTCCATTTGCGAGTGTACCACATCATATAGTACAAAAGGAAAGCTAGGGATCTTATTTTTTGAGCCAATTATTCAGTTAAATTTTAGTGACTAGAGGTTGAAATCCCATCATTTTTAAGTTCTAAAAAATTATTTGTCTCCTACAGACTCTATTAAGCACACTAACATACCCACCATTAAGCGCTCCACTGAAAAATCTTCCATGAAAGAAATGAAAATTTGCACTTCAATTTCCATGAATGTTAAAATCTATCAATAGTTGGACCACGACATCACCAGGAACTCAAAACAAAATTTTCATGTTGTGCTATGAAATTCCATCTTAGATAATGGGAAAAATGTTGTCTCATGCCTTTTATCAGGCTCTCTGGAATTATATGCCTACAAAACCTTTCCAAACATCAAACCATCATTACGTATGATTCCTTACCATTTTTCAGACTAGAATACACCATTGGAAAGGTTTCTTAGAGGGCTATCCAATTGATGAATTTGAATTTATTTTGAACAATTTAATTTAAGGTAAAAATCCTTCAAGTATAGACTACATATCAATAGTAGCCATCAACAAAATCTCAACAAACTCCCCCGGAAATTATATTTACTTGTTAACTTGACATCAATGACTAGACTTTGTCATCAATGACATCACTTTTATCAACAATATCCCCCCCTTTGGAATTGATGGAAACACCATTAAGCATTGTTGCCAAACATTGTAGGTCATTTATGGAAACTCCATCACTTGGTCAAAACATTGTTGTTGTTTTTCTCACATTCCTTGTTTATTATTTTATTGATTCACCCCCTTTTCTTTTGGGAAGTTGTTGTAGTGGCTACAACCACCCTCCAAAACTTTTCCTTAACTTCGTTTTGGAGCCTCCCTACCAACCATCCTTAGAAGCATGTCTTGCACTGTCTAATTACATAGGCTTCAGCTAAGTTTCAGTGGCTTATCAGCCTATGTTGGCCAGCTTGTTTGCCTCCCACCCGCAAGCTGACATTCCGGACTTAACCATTTTCTAGCTGAGGTGCTCACCTAGAAAATTGCACAATTATGGAGGGGAACCTTCCTTTCCTCCAGAAATTGTGCAATCCATCTAGGCTACCTACTGGCCTCTAGAAATGTGAAATCTAGCCAGGCAACCTTCCCTCTGGAAAATGTGTAATTCATCCCAACACTAGGCTTCAGCTCAGAAAATGCGCAATTCTGACTGACATCCATGGCTTTAGTCCAGAAATTGCACAATGCATGAGGCAAAACCAATTTTTCTTAGCCTAGAAACTATGCAATTGTCATTACCAGGCTTGCAGACCATTGCATGTGCTCCCAAGTTGACTGATCCTCTCCAAGACTGAGAAATTTGAGTTGCATGCATGGTTTGCTTCTTTCGAGAAAGTAAAAAAGAAAAAAGTATCCCTAGATGTCATGCGGAAAGAGTCAATTTTGCAGACAAAACCGACCTCCCTAGAAACTAAGGCGTTTCTAGTGACAAACAAAACAATCAAGCACTATCTTTCCCTAAATATGCATTTAAAATAAAAGCAACCAGGTGTTTAAGGCTTACCTTTAGTCCAACGTTGTTTGTAGTAGCCAAGCCTCTTCGATCCAGATGAGCTCCTTCTCCTTGAAGCCTACATACACTAACAAGCAAACGATTACATAGCACCTGAATAACTCATATAATAAAACATATTCATCATAAATACCAAGGAGTTTATGAAACAAATTATATATAACAACTTGTTGAGAAAAATGAACTTAATTGTATTAATTGGAAACAAAAGAAACCTTACAACCAACGCCTTGGTGTTGTGCAGGTCCCTCCCAGGGTCCAGCAAGAGTTCTCCTCTACTTTGATCAGCTCACCCACTTCCAAATGAAGCTAAGAAAGGAATGTGATCTCTCCTCTCAAGCTCTATAAGGGAGTCCTAATTTCAGCAGCATCTACCCTTAGGAATGTTCAGCTTTCAACCTCCCTTGCCTCTGGCCCAATGCCTGTATTTATAATGCTTTGGAGGAAGTTAAACAGGTCCACCATCAATGGGATAAGCCCCTCTTTCAAAGGGATAGCTCCCCTCTTCATGGGATAAGTACCTCTTTCATTGGGATGCATGAACCATCTGGAGGCGCTCAATCCACGTCAAACCATCTTCTAGAATGCTCTAGAATCGACCGCAAGTAAGTTTTTGAAGTAAAACTTGTGCCTTTTGACTTTTACAGGGGTACGCACCCACCCCTTTATAGACAGAGCGTACAAGTACGCAGGTATTATGTACTTGAGGTGCGTGCCCGCAGGTAAGAGTAAGAGAAAGTGCGGAACCAGAGTTATATTGATTTTTTAAAGGCTTTCTCTCTTTTTTGGAGTTTGACATGAGGAGCAGAGGTATAAGACTTGCCAAGGAGGACAGTATGGTTATTGATGGAGCTATACTAACTGCAAATAGTCACAGTGACAAATTTTAGTGTAACAGATTGCCCCCTAAAGTGCGAGGTCTGTAGTAGATTAGGGTTTCATATCATCTAGGAAGGGTGAAGCACTTTATCATTTCGAGGATTATCTTGTGGAGATCCCAGTCGGAACCTGCAAATATTCAACACAAAATACATATATGAGATCATATCATCGCTGAGGTAGGCATTCCCATACTCAGATCAAAAACTTAACTAACAAACTAACTACTGCTCTGATATAGGAATGATTTCACAATACATCATAATCATAGACACATGTAGACACAGTATGGATGCAACCATCTGTTTATAATTAGTCTGTTGTATAATGAATACAAAACTCCTCGCAGCCTGGATGGCGGAAGCTAGATCCAGGGTCTTCATTTCTGCTTCCCGAAATAGTACGATTCTAGCCATGCGAATAAATGAGTTGATGTCGAACATGGTAGAAACCACTTGATTACCAGTCAATGATGTAAACTGTTAACAAGTGTGAGAGAGACCACCAATGATTTCAATGGCTCTCAAAGTACCCAGTACAATCCATGAGATGTGAATGAATGTGCTGATGTCGAACATGTCACAGAATCCCTTGATCGAAGGTCATTGATGTAACCTGTCGTCAAAGGCGAGAAACCTGCCATTGAGGCATGCAGATTTCAAAGTACTGATGATTCCTAGATCATCTTTCTAGATAATGTGCTGATGTCGATAGAAAGCGACCCGTTGCAGGAAAGCCCACAACACGAAATCATAGATCAAGTTGAAGAAATGTAGCTGCAAGGACTGACTCAGGGATGGTCAAGATGGATGACATATATTTTGCAAATGAATGGCTTATTGGCATAATGACACAACAGATGGCTTGGTGACAATTGACCCAAAGTTAATACCCAGAAACTGGCTGAAGACTTTCAATGTGGTTCGATCAACTGTTAGGCAAAGGATTTCCCAACCCAGGTGAATAAAAGTGTCGTGTTCAAGAGTGGTTACAAAGTATGACAAACAGACTCATTTTCCTCTCTTTTCCCCCACCATTTCTGGCAAGTACCTCTTTATTTTTTACAAGCTTGAGGAGGATAACATTTGCTTGATTATAAGCTCATCCTTCGGATGAGTCCAACTTAGTTTAGATTCGAACCCTAAGAAGGAGTGGTCCGTTCCTGTTTGTATTCGAACAGGTCCTTTACTGTGAAATTTTAATGAGTCCAGTATAGGAGAAACTCGGTGTTTTTCAATTTTAGGGAGTCTGAAAAAACTTAAGAAGACTCCAGGGTTGACCTTTTTCGTAAATTTGTGTCTCCCAAGCCTGAAAAAGTATAAAATAATACTTGAGAGAACCGCTTGATCTTTTACGACCAAGGAGTACTTTTCGTTATTAGTGTCACTGACCCGAAAAAGTAAAAAAGCGATCAACGACACGTCGTTTTATAACCAATATCGAATTTGAAACGACAAAAATCCGGCAATCTTTTCATGTTTTTTACGGTCGGAAAAGAGCTGTAAGTGGACCGTCTTTTAATTCCGTTTTAACAAGTGTAAAAGAAACGCTCGACAATCTTTTCATGTTTTAGGAGTCAGAAAAGAGCTTAAAGATGACTCTAAGGTTTCACTTTTTCGTAAGTTTATAAAAATGTACTCATGGTTTTCATTTTTTCGTAAGTTTTAATGAGTTTGAAAAAATGATAAAAATGTACTCATATGGTCGACTTTCAATTTAATTTACGAGCAAGAAAAGACGGAAAGAACTCGGCATTTTCATTTGTTTTACGAGAATGAAAGATAGCAAAATAATCTCGGGATTTTCATGAGTTTAACGAGTCTTGAAAATAACTGAAATTGACTCGAGATAGGTTTCATTTTTACAAAATCTTGAAACAGAGAAAAACTATGCTTCAAAGTAGTTTCATTTTTACACAAGCTTGAAACAGAGAGAAAACTGTGCTTGATTGTTTCATTTGTACATAAGCTTGAAATAGAGAGAAAATTGTGCTTGATGCCCCCTACGCGTAACTGCTAGAGCGCATGCCCCCCAACTTCATTTCATTCAACTAAATACAAGCTGGATGGAATGAAGGTTCAGTTACGAGATCATTTGAAAGACTCGACCTAAAACTGTAAGAAAATTATGCAAAAAATTGAAATAACTAACCTAAATATACAACTTAACATTTATGAGATCTAGTCAAACTCTCGACTCAATTAGAGGAGGATTTGTTTCATTTTTTAACGAGCTTGACACAGGAAAAGAACTATGCTCGGATTCAGTTTCATGTTTGCACAAGCTTGAAATGAAAAACTATGCTTGTTATAAGTTCGCATGCCCCTAGCATAATGACACAAATCAAGGTACATGCCCCCCAAGCCTCATTGCATTCAACTAGGTGGATGAAATGAAGATTTACTTTCGAAATCTTGGAAAGACTCATGGGAGTTGTTTCATTTTTAGTGAGGTTGACACAGGAAAAGAACTATCCTCAAAACCCTTGTTTCATTTTCTAAACGAGCTTGACACAAGATAAGGAACTATGCTCATAACTACTCTCTACAATCTACCTAACAAGGAACTATACTCTAAAAAACCTTGATTCATTTTTTAACGAGCTTGACACAAGACAAGGAACTATGCTCTAAAATCCTTGATTCATTTTTTAACGAGCTTGACACAAGACAAGCAACTATGCTCTAAAATCCTTGATTCATTTTTTAACGAGGTCGACACAGTAAAAGGAACTTTCCTCGTAACATTGATCATTGCTTCCAACTGGAAGAAAGACATGTCAATGGACACACCTTGATCATGGCTTCCAAGAGGTCTTCATCAGAAGGAAGAATACTTCTCTGGAAGGAACACATGTCAAGGGACTCAAAAGGGATAAGAACATCGTGTTCAAGTAATCCCATAGAGTTTTCCATGTCAATTGCCGGATCTAAATCAAAGGAAGATGAGCAAACAGTGAGAGGCTCACTTACATCGGTAACTGAAAACATGGGACCAGTTGCCACATAATTAACCCGTGGCGGGGTAGATACCACTTGAGAATCAGGAACATTTAGGGTTGTCATATTTTTGGTAGTTGAAACAAGACTAGGGAACAAAAGCTGGTCTACAGTCACAATATTTCCATTGTGAGGGAAAGAAATCACGCGAAAAAGTGTCGATACGACAGCTTTCATTGCATAAACATAGTCTCTCCCAAGGAGTAAATTGAAATCCAAGGGACCTCGAACTACCATAAGATCAATACAGATAGTTTTACCTTCCAAGGTAATGGAAAAATTAGGAAGGATCCCTAAAGGTTCACTAATGGTTCTGTTAAAATCTTTTAGATTCTGCGTAATAGGCGCAAGCTGAGGGGAACCCAAAGCTTTCCAAGAAGTTAAGGATAAAATACTTACAGAAGCACCTTCATCTACCTGTGTGCGATGCATGTCCCTACCACCAGCCTTGACAATGATTTGGAAAGGGATGGAGGAAGGAAGACGAGGTTCTGTCAGTCTATTCCAATCAAAGGAAAAGACCTCAGTACTTGGAGGGGGTTCCATAGAAACAGGTGAAATGCCCCCCGGCGTAGAGGAATCTGATGTAACAAAAAGAACCTGAGCGGTATGAAGTTCACTCTCTAAAGGGAAAGTGGGATCGACCGAATGTGAAATTGAATCGACCACTTGATCAACTAATGGATCATCAACCTGAGTGATATGAGTTTCACTCTCCGATGGAAGAGTGTGATCGACTGTACTTGAAATTAGATCAATCACTCCGTCAGTTGATGGTAGGTTGGGAGAAAGTTTACGGTAACCAGTTGGAAATTCTTGCTGTGGAACAGTAAGGTTTTCCAACAATTTCGAGGCTTCATCCATGTGAGGGCAAATGTGAGTTTGATGACTCCCTTTGCATAACTTACAAGGAAACCTAACTTTACCCTTTTTCCCAGGAACCTGACTATCACTGGTTGATGGATCAATGGAAAGTTGATGAGAGTTTTCTGACCATACTTCCAAGACCTTTGGAATACCAGGACAATTGATAAGGAAGTGGTCACCCTTACAAAGCCTGCAAGGGTATTTGGGTTTACGATGCATGTCGGAGTTTTCCTCAACACAACTAACACTTACAGTCATGGTTGGTTGGTTGACTTCTTTCTTATCTTGCTTCTTCTTCTTCTTCTTCTTCTTCCCTTTCTTCTTCTTCTTAGCCACCTGGTTACTAGCATCAAGGCTTTTACCAAGCGAAGAGGAAGAAATGGAGGAAGAAAAATTAGGCGAAGAAGGTAAAGGGTCAACAGAAGGTTGGTGATGTTGAGATGGTGAAATCTGTTGAGGTGAAGCATTCGGTTGAGGTGGAACAATTGGAGTATTTGGGGCCAACGAAGTTGAAAATAACCATATCGGTAAACCTATTGTAAATCCAGATAATGACAAAGTAGCCATATAAGGAGGACCAACATTTCCAAAGAAAGGAAAAGTACTAGGATCCTCGTTAAGAGGGGTTCCTAGGTTGGTAAATTCCAGAACAGTTGCCATTATATTCAACTTCAGTGAAGTTTATTAACAATTTAAAACTAAAATTAACAATTCACAATTTACACATGATAATTAAAATTCATAATTCACACCTATGGTCCCTAAAAGTAAAAACAAACAAATTAACACGCACTATCAAATCTAGGAGTCAAACCACACACAGATTCTGGGTTCGATCCCTAGTATGGTCGCCATTTTGTCATGCGGAAAGAGTCAATTTTGCGGACAAAACCGACCTCCCTAGAAACTAAGGTGTTTCTAGTGACAAACAAAACAATCAAGCACTATCTTTCCCTAAATATGCATTTAAAATAAAAGCAACCAGGTGTTTAAGGCTTACCTTTAGTGCAACGCTGTTTGTAGTAGCCAAGCCTCTTCGATCCAGATGAGCTCCTTCTCCTTGAAGCCTGCATATACTAACAAGCAAACGATTACATAGCACCTGAATAACTCATATAATAAAACATATTCATCATAAAGACCAAGGAGTTTATGAAACAAATTATATATAACAACTTGTTGAGAAAAATGAACTTAATTGTATTAATTGGAAACAAAAGAAACCTTACAACCAACACCTTGGTGTTGTGCAGGTCCCTCCCAGGGTCCAGCAAGAGTTCTCCTCTACTTTGATTAGCTCACCCACTTCCAAATGAAGCTAAGAAAGGAATGTGATCTCTCCTCTCAAGCTCTATAAGGGAGTCCTAATTTCAGCAGCATCTACCCTTAGGAATGTTCAACTTTCAACCTCCCTTGCCTCTGGCCCAATGCCTATATTTATAATGCTTTGGAGGAAGTTAAACAGGTCCACCATCAATGGGATAAGCCCCTCTTTCAAAGGGATAGCTCCCCTCTTCATGGGATAAGTTCCTCTTTCATTGGGATGCATGAACCATCTGGAGGCGCTCAATCCACGTCAAACCATCTTCTAGAATGCTCTAGAATCGACCGCAAGTAAGTTTTTGAAGTAAAACTTGCGCCTTTTGACTTTTACAGAGCGTACAAGTATGCAGGTATTATGTACTTGAGGTGCGTGCCCGCAAGTAAGAGTAAGAGAAAGTGCGGAACCAGAGTTATATTGATTTTTTAAAGGCTTTCTCTCTTTCTTGGAGTTTGACATGAGGAGCAGAGGTATAAGACTTGCCAAGGAGGACGGTATGGTTATTGATGGAGCCATACTGACTGCAAATAGTCATGGTGACAAATTTTAGTGTAACACTAGATTTTAGGGATCTATTTTTAGCAGCTGGAGGTTACATGCAAAGGCCATTTTAGAAACTTCCCACCAAGAGTCACTTTTTCCTAGATTTGTGGCATGTTCGTCATAAGCCTCATCCTTATCAAACGTATTTCTCCGACGTTGCAGATCTCACTCCTCACATCGATCTTGGATATCTGACATCCCACATCGCATCCAGGAGCATTCGACACATCCAGCTCAACTTTTTTCCGGGTAAGTTCGATTTTCATGTCTTTTGCTACTTTTTCTGTCACTTTTTGTATTTTACTTTATGTGAATGATGTTTTCTTGGTTTTGTTGAACACCTCTTGTCATTTTAATGCATGTTAGCTTGTAGAAGCAATGTTTCTATTTTTTCATTGCATCTCACAGTTGTCACATGCATGACATTGTTTATACACTAATGGTTGCCGTTGCAACGACTCGGTTCACACACGTTCTTGTTTTCCCATTTTCTAAATCCTGCACTCACTATTTGCATGCATGATCATCACTCTTATTTACACTTAGCTTCACCAAGCACTCATAACTTTTCATGTTTTCAGTCACTTGTCGGCAGGTCTGGGCTGCCTTGGCCCGAACCGAACGTTGCCCAGCTAGCAATGTGCATTTCTAAGAGTGAAGGCTCTTCCATCCCTCTAGAAACTATGCAAAGCTAGCACAACACTAGCCTCTAGGCTTGCTTTGTAAAATTCTAGGAGGCAATGCCCTGCAGCCCCAAAAATTGCACAATGTAGTTTGCTCGGTTCACATGTCATTGCTGACTGAAACTGCGCATTGCACGGTTTCAATCCTCAACAGGACAAGTTGGAATATGCATTGTGCAGTTTCATTCCTTAGCAGGCCAGGCTGGACTATTCATTGCATTGTTCCAGCAATCAATCAGCCTCCTGACAACCCAGATTATGCCTTATGCAGTTTTGGCAGTTAGTCTCCTAGCCTCCTACTGAAAATTGTGCAATCTTCCCAGTTAGTCACCCGGGTATGTTGCATGTCAATCCTCAAAGTTGCTTGGTTTTCAACTAACAGATTTCTTTCCATGAGTGTTTCTATATCTCTAGGTATTGCAGGTGTTCGTCCATCTCTCAGCAGCACATGTACAATGGTCTCCAAGAGAGCAGGGTCAACGGACACCATCGAGAGTGCAACTGGAGATGCAATTGAGAAAGTGTCTATGAGATTGCCTATCTATGAAGACAATAATTTGTTTGTAGACAAAGATATCAAGATGAAATGGAAGGACATCAATGATACATTCTCAAGCACATTTGAGGGAAATTTGGAAGACGGAAAGGTCTATGGCAACATTCAAAGGTCTGGCTTGTACCACATTGCATGCAAGTATCCCGCATTTCCATGCACAAACATGATCCATTGGATTGTCTCGCATAATGATCCAAAGACAATGGTGTGGAGAAGTACTAGTGTAACACATATTTCTACCTTCAGGGAGAAGTAATTTTAGGAAATGTATCTCTTTTGATAGTTGGTGATCACAGGGGATGGAGGAAACAAAAAAGGAGTTGCAGGAGTTGAAATGGAAATTGTGGGAAGAACAGGAGTTGCACAAAAAGAGAGAAGGAAGCGTAGCAGGAACAAGTACAACAGGAGGTGCAACATGCACAAATTGATGAAACTACGCCCATACAGTTTATAGACTCATCCGAATAGCTGGCACAAAGCATACAGGGTGAGTAGTCGCAGGAGCAGGACTCAGCTCAAGAGATTGAATAAATAATAGATCATATGGACATAGATATGGTTCAGGTAGATTTAGATTAGGATATTGACCTCATGCCTCATAACCAAGAGGTCACACCGTTGGCTTCACTAGATTCAGAAGCAAAGCAAGTCCCAAGTGATCAAGGAGACACAAAGATCCTTGAAGATAATCTAGAAGCAGAGATGCACAACGTATCTTTCGACGAGTCACAACACAGAGTTGTGCAATCGTGCAAAGTGCCTACTCTAGATGTCCACATATCTCCTGCACATTTTGAAGAAAGAGTGATCATATCCGATGTGCGCAAGTATCCAACAGCATTGGCCGACACTACCAGAGCATATGTTGAAGCCACCAGTTCGAGTGTTCAATTCTTGATAGTAGAGAATGAGCGCATGGCTAAGGAGTTACAAGAGGCCAAGTAGGGAGGAGAACAGGTTACAACATTCGCTAGAGTAGAGTTGAGGAGAGCGATATTGGATGAAGTATCATCTCTTGAAGCAGTTATGCAGACGTTGTATTCCAGATTCGTCACCATGCATAAGTTATTGTCCATCTCGACGGTTGGTAGTAGCGTTATGCTAGGAGAGCATGCACCTTGTCAAATCTGCATACTGTTGTATATTGCATGTAAACATGGACAATGAGGTACAAGGGAGCCCAATTGCACTTGCCAAATATGATGAAGCCAAAGGTAGTAGAGTTGAAGGAACACATCTGGAGATAGATCTAGAACTATGAGGAACTCCCACAACTCATCACCAATTTTCACACTTCACATGCACGGGTGTTTAAAAGCATGGATTTCATTGTGCGCATGCACGCGATCCCATCCATTGGCATATTTACTAAGGAAAATTCAAAGAACCAAGTCTGACTGGAGTTGGACATGTAGTTTGATGAGTTGATTCGCATAACCACCAGCGCAGACTTGGAGATCAAAACAAACACTATGCATCAGTATGTTGTTGGTCTGGATGCACTCAAGACTATGATGTGCATGTTATTAGACGAGTTGGACATAGGTTCCAAATTAGTGTAACTGTATGCAATGTAGGCAAGAGTGCGCTTTCAGCAGGATTTCACCATTAAGCACATTGACACCATAACTGAATACCAAGCCTGCCATTAGTTTGCCACCGTCTATCATTGCGAGGATGTTGAGGAGTTGGTCTTCCTACAACTATCTGAACCTTAGTAATGTCTTGCATGGCTTACTCAAGCCTATTTTGTCTCAGATGGATACATGTGCACATTATAATGTGACATCTTGTAAAAGTGAAAGACCAAGTATCGATAGTAGAGCGTAACAGACATGTAGTAGTTCAAGAGTCATGAGGGTAGGTGAAGAGTCACAAAGGGGAATGTCAAGGGTCACCCCACCCTTTAATATTTATAAAACCTCATAACTCATTATACAGGCTTTTGAGAGCCAAGCTTCCTATGGGTGTATCTTAGAGAAAGCTTGGAGTGTATTATAACAAGCCTTGGCTTCTGCACAGTGCAAAAATAGTATATCTCTTTGGAGGAGCAGGTGGCAGTGACTATAACGTTTTATTGTCACGACTAGTGGTTGGTCATAGTTGTCTGTATGGTTGGATCTTTCACTTTCTTAATATAACAAAGTCGTCACATTTCATGCATATTTTTTTATTATATTTCAGCTATCTTGGTTACTCTAATGATATATGTAGTTGTTGTTTACACATTCATGTATGGACTTTTCTATATATGTTTGTATGAATCTTATCGAAATGTGTTGTTGGTTTAACCATCACTTTGGATCATTGGCTAACCTTCTTTCCAGCTTGTGATGTATCTCTACTCGTGTGTTCCCTTCCAAGTTGTGTGTTGTCACAAGTTTCCAAGGGGTGCACTCATTTCCTCGTTCCATGTGTTAGAGCCATTCATGAACCCTCCTTGACTTGTTGCATATGTCACACCGTTGCTACCAACAAGGAAATATTACTCACCTCTGCACACAACTGCGTCAAGGTGATATCGTACTACCCATTGTTGGGACTCCACCAAACGGTCTGAGGTCTAGTTGGCACTTCTTACCAAGGAGATTCCTTGACATGTTTGTGGATCCAACACCATCAACAAAAGCCAATTCATCTCCCCCTACCAATAACCATGTAGCATCTTATTCAATTCTTTCTCATTCTCACCCTTCGACATCAATAATAAAGATTTTATATACTCCCCCTACAACTAATCTCTCCATGTCATTATGTTGTTCCTATGGACGTGTCATCTCCTCACTAACTAATATCTCTTATTTAGATATAGTTGTACTGATTTAAACAACTACCTTCTTTATTTGTAGAGAAGATATAGTTATGAGGAGAGAGAGATTACTCCTATCTTCTACCTTAAATGCTCAAAAGTTTCTCATGCTAGGGGTTCAGTGAAGATATCAACATCCTCCTCTTTTGTGGGTAATTACTCTAGTTTTACAACCTTATTCACAACATGTTCTCTAAGAAAGTGGTACTTTATGGGAATATGCTTTTTCTTTGAATCCATAGGATTCTAAGATATGTTTCTAGCACTTGTGTTATGACAGATAATGGGAATAAGATCTTATAAGTTACATTCATATCCTATAAGGTTTGATTTATCAACAAAATATAAGTGTAGCTAGACGTTGCTATAATGTAGTCTTCTTTAGCAATAGAAAGAGAGATTGATTCATACTTCTTATTCAACCAATCCATTAGGAAATCTTCAAGAAAGAAATCACCTCCACCTATGTTTTTATTATCATCTACATTTCTTTCCCAATCAAAATTTGTATATGTAACTAGTAAGAAGTTTTTACTTCAAGGATGCCATATCCCATAATCCATTGTAGCTCTCAAATATTTGAGTATTCTTTTCGCTACTAGGCAATGAAATTTTTTGGGGATTGATTAATATCTACCAACAAAACCAACATCTTGCATAATATATAGTCTTGAAGTTGTTAGATATAAGAGGATACCTATTATCAACCTATATATTATCTGATCTACCTTAGATGACTCATCATATTTGCTGAGCTTGCATCGAGTGACTAGTGGAAAACTGACTAGTGAGAATTCTTTTATTCCAACTTTCTTCAGCACTTCTTTAAGGTACTTTCCTTAAGAGATGAATATTCCTTTTGTTTATTATGTAATGTATAAATTAATGAAGAATTAAAGTTCTACAAGAATGGATATTTCAAATTTATCTTTCATATTAGGTACAAACTTTTTATATAGTTCATCTATATCACTACCAAGAATAGTATCATCAACACAAACCATAACAATCAAAAGATTACCATTTCTTGATCTTCTATATAAGTTGTTTCTTATTGCTCCTCTTTTGAGCCCATGTTATAGTATATATTTATCTAATCTAGAATATCATTCCATGGGTGCATGTTTAAGATCATATAGTTCCTTTTTCAACCTACATACATCACCAAAAAAAATTGATAGTTTAAAACCTTCAAGTTGTGCAACATAAACCTCTTCTTCAAGATAACCATTCAAATAAAGTTGATTTTACATCAATAAGATATATTTCAAAAATTTTGTCACTAGAAAATGCTAAAACATTCTTATATCTTTTAATCTAGGTATAGGAAACAATTTGGCATCAAAATCTAATCCTTCAACCTGAGCATAACCTTGGGATACTGATATGGCCATATTCCTCACTAATTTTCCATATTCCTTTAGTTTATTCCTTAAGATCCATTTTTTGCTAATGACACTTTTGTTTGCTAGTATTGGAACCAATCCCCAAATCTAATTCTTCTCAATTTTATCTTTCTCTTCATTCATAACCTTCATCTAATTTTCATCTTGGATAGCCTAAGAAAAATATTTTGGTTCAATCATGGACAACATAGCAATATGTCCTTTATTAGGAGAATTCATCACTCTTGTTATAATTTCGACTCCAACATCAAAATCACCTATAATATAGTTAGAAGGATGATTCTTTTGAAAATACCTTGAGGGATTTTTGCATCTTCATTGACTTCTTCCTCAAACCGTTCATCATCTTCTTCATGGTTGGCCTTTCCATTTGAGCTAATACATGTTGGTTATTTGTCTTTTATAAGAATGGACTCATCCACTCTTACATCAATGTTGTCTACTATTTTTCTTAAGCTCTTATCATAACAAATATAACATTATTTTTATGTGAATACCCAAGAAATATACCTTCATTTGCTATGGCATCAAACTTTCCAATCTTCTCATCGTTACTTTTAATATCGCATTTACTGCCAAAGACTTTAAATTTCTTGTTTGTTGCTAATTTTCCATACCATAGTTCATAGCAGGTTTTGGCATTATTTTTTCTAAAGTTACCTTTATTCCAAATAACTACTGATGTATGAATAGCTTCCTCTTAAAACCTTTGTGGTATATTTCTCTCATCCATCATTTCTCTTACTAATCGTTGTATTAACTTATTTCCCCTTTAATTACATCATTCTATCGTGGAGTATCTACAATGGAGAATTTATTTTTTATGCCATGTTCCTTACAATATTCATCAAATTATTTGAGATGAAATCTCCACCATTGTCAGATCTTATACACTTTATTTTGTAGCCATCGCTTTAAAGACTTTAAACTTTTCAAAGGTTTCTAACTTTT
This sequence comes from Pinus tabuliformis, assembly GCA_031772625.1. Lineage (NCBI taxonomy): Eukaryota > Viridiplantae > Streptophyta > Pinopsida > Pinales > Pinaceae > Pinus > Pinus tabuliformis. The sequence continues at coordinate 358,049,582 of CM062816.1, forward strand.
CTCTTAAGAATAGTACGCAAATAAGCCTTTTGTAATGAACAATAATTAGCATAAAATATCGTTTACAATTTGAACTTTGAGTTGTTTCAGGACCACATAAGACCATGTGTACTAGTTGTAAAGGCTTGGTGGATGAGTTTTCTTTACTTTTAAAGGGAACTGTATTTTTCTTATCAATCTAGCATGACTTGAAAATTTTGTTTTATGTTTTAGAGATCCTCAAAAAATACCTTATAGACTTCTTTCTTCTCAACTTCATGCAACAATCCGGTTGAAGTTGAGATGTCATAGCCTTTTTTTCCATAACCTATTTTCATCATATTTCCTAGAAAAACATTTTTCATTATTTTAATTTAAAACATAAACATTATTGTTTGTCCTAACAACTTCAACTGTCACTTCACCTGAATCAACTTATTTAATTTCACAACCTTTGAAACAAAGTGATTATTTTCCCCCTAATCACACATCTTAGAAGCACTCAACAAACTGTGTTTCCAACCTTCAACAAATAAAACATTTTTCTCTTTGCCTCCTCCATTTACAAAATTAATAATAACTTTTCCCATGATTTTACCTAGAGCATCATTTCCAAAACTGACATTACCTTTTCTATCTTATTTTAGTGATATAAATTTATGCTTATAATCTTTCATATGCTTTTAACACCCACTATCTACATACTAATTGTTTCCTTGATTTTGTACATACAACACAATGCCACAAATTTCACTTATTTATCCCTTTTTCTACTATCATACTTTGGGATTTCCTTTTTCATGTTTATTCTTAATATATTTTCTAATGAATTTACCTACCTTATGCCCATAATTATGACAACTATAGCATTTCCACATGTCAGCCAAAGGAGAAAACGAATTGTTGTTCCTAGGTATATTTCTCTTTATCCTGGAAAATCTACTATTTAATAGATAGAATATCCTCCTTTGACTTCTAATTTTCCTATATCTTAAATATACTCTACAACTTTCATATTTATGTCCATATTTCATGAATGTAAGGGGATAACTGGGATATATATTTTCAAACCTGGGAACAATTATTCTACTGAATTTTTGTCATCTTCTCCTTGGAGGCACAATAGTTCTTTGTTGAACTCTATGGTTGATTCGTGCATTTAATCTTTCCTTCTAATTTTTTACTTTCACTCACTTTTATCTAGATTCTCTTCTTTTTCCTTTGTTCATGCTTTCATTTGTGGTTAGATTCTTTATTTGTACCATAGTGTAGTTGCTTAACTGCTTCAACAAAGGTGATGGGTTCCTTGCATTTAATTGTTATTGAACTTGACTCTCCATAGCCCAAACTAGTCATGATATGAGGGTATCTTTGAAAATTTAGAATTTCATCCACTTTACCAATCTCTTTGATAAAATTCTGGTTGATTTAGTTGTTCCTTATTCTTGTCTAACTCTTTTCTATAGGTGACAACCTCCCCATCAATATTTTCACATGAATTTTCTTTTTTCTTTCAGCTACTCCAACAAAGTATCTTCAATTTTCTTTGTTTCTTCAATTTTCAGAAAAAGAGGTTGCAACATTTTAGAGATAATTTTTTATTTTCTAACTTTTATAGCATCTCCTTTTACATCTTATTCTTTTTCCATAGTCTCTAAATTTCTTCTAAAGCACTAATCAGTTTTCCTTACAAGCCTACTTATACCACTTTTTCATCACACTCTACATATTCTTCTTCTAGAGTGTCTAAAGCCATTATCATGAACTCATCTATACCCCCTTTATCTCTGTCCTCATTAAAGGACTGAGAATCTTCATATTTTGAGAAACTATTATCATCCTAAGTATAGAAACTTTTATTTTTTTATCTTCTTATCCTTTTGTATTTTTCTAGACTTATCCTTGTGTTCATGTTCATTCTTGAATTTTTTTTTGTGGATACTTAGAAGAAAAATGACCTACTTTACCATAATTGAAACACTTGAAAGGAAACTTACCTTTGTATTTACATGATCCTCTTTTCAATTTTCTAAAAAAAAAAATCCTCCTCTTCATTTGATTCATAGCATCATTCATCTTTATGTTCTTTGGACTTTTTATCTACTTTGGAGGTTCCCTCCCTTATTGTAGTTCTTCATTTTTCAATTATCATTTCATAGGTAGTCATTGTTCCATCTATTGATCCAATGCTAGAGTGTTGAGAATTGTCATTTCTTCAGTTTTTGATACCTAAGTCTTGAGTCTTTCATTGAGTGACCTCATAACTTTTTAAAATACAATCGACTCTTCTATTTTTTCATCAAGTACCCTTATTTTATTAGCTACTTCATTTGCTTCAAGAAATAATTTGGTTATTCCCTCATCCTGATGCATCTTCAATGATTCAAACTACATTATTCAACCTTGAATTTTAGCATTCTTTACATAACTGTTCACTTCATGACAACAACTCATTTTGTCCCATAATTCCTTGGGAGTGATGCAATCCATGACTTTGACCAATTCAGATTTAGGTTTTTTAGCAAGGTGTGCATTCAATTCCTTAGCATTATAGGTGAATTCAAGCATATAATCTCTAGTAATTTTAACTGGTGGATTTTCATAACCATCTTGCATAGTGTCCCAGATATTTGCACCAAGAGAATGTAAGTAAGTCTTCTTTCTTATGTTTTAGAATGTATAGTCTGGTCTAGTGAGCATGGGATCCCTATTGGTGTGTCCTAGTTAGACATTGTCCTTGTTCTTCCTTCCAGTTATTAGACTGATCTTGAAGGAACATGGCTCTGATACCAATTGTCAAAGGCTAGGAAAATATTGAGACGAGGGTGATGAATTAGTATTTTAACAATTTTGAGAATTCCTTACTCAAAGAAACAATATTAGAAACACAATAATGAATCAGTACACCAAACTCATACAATTTGGACAAAATATATTAACATGGAAACCCAATTGGTAAAACCACAAATTTATTTTTATTATGATGAAAAATAAATCTCTAACTTCAAATTACATCATTTTTTGGGTAGGATAGAACCTACAAAAGGTTTCAAACTTCTTTCTCTTTGAAAGCACCAACTTGCTAATTTTTTAGGCACCAACCTGTGGGAAGCACCAACTCTTTATTTATCAACACCAACTGAAAGAAAGCTCCAATTCCCTATTTTGGAAGCACCTAAGTGCACATGACTTCATATCCCTCTTTCATAAATATTCAAACTCAGATAAAAAAGGCATCTCTATCATATATTCATAGATAAATTCTCTATTATTCTCAAAATCACCCATTTGATCCTCTCTCAAGATACAAGCTTCTCAAATACCTTAAATACCTCTTTTCAAATAAATTCTTTGTAATGTTGCTAATGTTTATATAGACTTAGAGCTAACTCTCTTCTCATCTGATTTGTTAATATTGGGTTTTTCAATTAGTTTCACTTTAGCTCTATTATTGATTTAACAATTTTCCACATCATTGTTCTAGTTATTTTTTTTTTTATTCAGCTTGACCTAGTTGTTCACCTATGTTTCAATCAGGATCTCTCCTGAATGGGTTTTGCATTGCAATTTGACATTTTTTATTTGTGTTGCATGTCATTTTTTTTTTCTATATTAATTTTCGCACTAGAACACAAAGGTTATAATGTACAACACCAAGTTTCAATCAATTGGTAAAACAAAAAATTCAGAATAATGTCACTCCCTAATATTATAGCTCATGGAACATAAGAATAGGTGTCGATATCCTTAGCTAAAGAATAGAGAGCACTTAACATCACACACATTTGAAATTTTTGCACCCTTAATTTTATTTCCAGGGTGACATATGACTAAAATCTAGAACCTTGCATTTCCACCAAAAGTGCTTTTATAATAAGCTTGGAGGACCCTTAAGAATTTTTTGACTCAAGCACAACAAATTAATAATAGAGGAAAGATCTTACAAACACAACCATATAGCACGTATCCCAATACTTTGCCATGTCATCAGCCTACCATTTGTCTTTCTCTTGGCCCACAATGTCAACTGGCAACAGTCATCGCCATGTATAACCTTTGCGAAGGAATGTTTTCTAAGATTAAACTTCCCATCTATCACTTTTGGTCTCTGCATCATCATTTTCCTGAGTTCTTCATCCTAAACTTTTTTGGAAAGACGTAAATTTTCACATATGTTGATAGAGTTATTTCTGTCACGCGCCTCTGTTAACCATGCCTCAATAGGATCCTCTATGACACACTATGAATTTTCATGTCTGGTAATAGACTTACCTTCATATCATACGGTTTGTCAACTATCATACAACATCAGAAACATGTCATGTGTCACCTAAGAAAGGGCCATTTCTTCACTCGAAAATTCCAAATCAACATGCCACGTGTCATATATCACATCATCATATGCTAACATCGTTGCCAACTTGTTTCCACGTCATCATTGCCATCCAATGGAATTATGACATTTGTCATTGTGCAACATTCCTTCATTAAATTTCCAATGGGTCAAATGTTGAATTCCCATTGTTTTCTAGTGCTTGACAATTCTCTATCTCTCATGGACTCTATTAAGTTTCCCAACACATTCACCATTAATATCTCCACTAAAAAAAAATCACGACGTGAATGGAAATTTGTGCATTAGTTGCTAGGAAAGTTCCCATTCACAAACTCTGTCAACCATGAGTCCATGGCATCACTAGGATGTCAAAACAAAATTTCCACACCATGTATTGAAATTTCAGGTTAAAGAATGTGTGAAAGCCTATCTCGCACCTTCTCTTAGCTTGTGTGGAACCATGTGCCTATGAAACCTTGCCAAACTTAAAAATATCATAAGTTTTGATTCCTTATGATTTTTTTAGAGTTTCATATGCCACTAGAAACGTCTCTCAAAGGGCTATCCAACTAAACACTTTTCATATTCTTTTTAACACTTTATCTATAGGAAAAATGCCTTCAATTATAGTATATATTTCAATAGTAATCTTCGACAAATACTCAACGAAATTTCCCTAAACTTGTATTTACTTTTTCACTTTCCAACAATTACTTGACATCAATGGCAACACTTTGCTCAATGAAAAGTGTGAGAAAAGTATGATATCCCTTCTTGTCCTTTCTTGAATGGTATAAATTTGGAAAACGAATAGTTCTTTGTATCCTCATCATCTAACTAGAAAAGTGTCTCTGCTCCTTCGACTAAAAAAAATTGTTAGAGTGTGAGAAAGCGATTACGCTTCTTTTTTTTTTCCCTCAAAATTTTAATAAAGTGTGAGAATGTTATTAGTCCTTCTCCTCACTCAAATTACAAAAGTGTGATTGAGGTCCCAAGCACCATCTTCTTCTCACTTGAAGGGCATAATTGTGGAAGGGGTAAATTCTCTTTCTGCTCCTCCCAAAAATTAATAAACTAAGATAAATGTCTAGTGCTCCTTCTCTTCCTCCCAAAATTACTACAATGTGAGGAAGAGTTAGTTCTCCATATCTTTCTTAATAAAATAACGAAAGTGTGAGAAAGGTCCTATGCTCCTTCTAATTGCCATTCAAATATAATTTCTTTGAAAAAGGGCCAATGCTTTTTCTCTTTTTCCTAATACTCATACTGCAAAAGTTAGAGAAATGACCAATGCTATTTCTCCTCTCACAAGGAAAAAGTGACAAAATTACAAGAAAGGACCAGTGCTCCTTCTCTTTCTGCTAAAAATTACTAAATTGTGAGAAAGCGTTACTACTTCTTCTCTTTCCTGAAATTACTAACCTATGATATAATGAAGCCACCCCGCCGACCTCCCCCCCATCACTATAATTATAAAAGTGTGAAAAAGGCTAGTGATTTCTCTGCCAAAAATTATTAAGGTTTGAGAAAGCATTTTTGCTTCTTTTCTTCCTCAAAAACATTAGTAAAGTGTGAGAAAGGGATCATTAGCGAAATTTTGAGGTCTAAAATGGGCCTCCTAAGAAAAATGTATAGCCAAAATAAAATTTATAAGAACCAATAGGATTCAATATGATGATGTCAACCATAGGGGATGATTCACCATTTTTTGGGTGAAAGGATAAAAATATTAAAAAATAATAAAATAATAAAACTACTTTTTTCAACTTGTACTTTCAACTTATCTCCCTAAGGTTTTACTCAAATTTTGAGTTGGAGTACTCATTGGATGAAAATTTTAATTCCTCATCCAAGGAGTACCTAATGTTGCATACTTTCGATGGACCCTACTACACGAAAAATGAGAAATACATGAAAAAATGTGATTGCAATCACATTTTCCATGTTTTTCTCATTTTTTGTGTAGCAGGGTCCATCGAAAGTATGCAACATGGGTACTCCTTGGATGAAGAATCAAATTATGCATCCAACGAATTTCAGCACTTGAAATTTAAGTAAACCCATATGGAGATAAACTGAAAATACGAGTTGAAAAAGAAGTTTTTTCTTTTTTCCCTCTAAAATTTGACAATGTAATCTAATCTTATTTAACTATTTCAAATATTATTTTATAATTCCTTAGGAGGCCTTTTAGACCTCAAAATTCCCCTATTGACAGATCATTCTCTTTGTCACTCAAATTACAAAAGTGTGAGAAAGCATTAGTTCCATCTAAGTGAGAGAAACCTGGTGCACAAGAATATTTGTGTGTAAATTGTATATGTAAGTGAAATAAGTAAGTAATGGTATTAATATCAACTGAATGGTTATTACAATCCTTCATGGAGGTGTTCCTATATAGGCATTGAATGGCCACAAAGGTGAGTGGTCACACCTTTTGGCCTTTTCCCTTTCATAATTAATGGGTCATTAATTAATTAAATTATTTAATTTATTATTATTATTATTTAATTAATTTTATTTATGTATATTTTATTCATAACATTTCCACCCCCTCTAAATATGCTTTGTCATCAAATCATAACAAGAAGGGTTTTCTCTAGTTGAACAGATTGTTATGGAATGACATCTTTACTTCTATTTTGTTTATGCTTGGTGAATTCCTCATGCATACTTATACCTTCCTTGAAATTGGAAGCGTTAACACAATATAATTTGTAATGTCGTCCTTGCTAGTTAAACTCCATGAATTTTTCTTCAAGGTTTGTAGTATAGCTTCCTAGTAGTGTTAACCATTCTGCACCTAGAACTACATCCATTTCCTTGAGTGTTAGGGATAACAGATTTGTTTGTAGCTCTAGTTCTTGTATCTGGATGGAAACCTTATGGAATTCTCCTATCTCTTCAAATGTTTTCCTAGTAGCGATGGACATGGTTAGGTCCTTGATTGGGCATATACAAAGATCAAGTTCTTTAGCAAGATCAATGTTTATACAATTATGGGTATTGCCAGAATCTACAAGTATATTAACATTTCAGCCTCTTATCATCCCTTTAAGCTTCAGGTTTTTAGGGTGTAATCTCCTTGTCATATTTTTTTCTAGAATAGTAAGCTTAATGGTCTTTCATCTTGGAGACTAGTTTCTTTGATTACAAAGGAATGGAATTTATTTTGTAGTGACTTGTTGTTTTTGACTTTTTGAAGAATTACTTTCTTCACCGTGATTTCGTTGGACACATGAGATTGTGGCTAATAATGGTTCCTCAAAATGTAAATCTTCATTCTGTGTGACAACAATTTATTCATCATATTTTTGTACTTTAACTTTCCTTCCATCTACTATTCTATAGTAGCATAAGGACGTGTCTTCACATTTATGTCCTGACATCCAATTTTCTCTACACTTGCGACAATTATTTTTCCTTTTTATCCTTTTTTCTGACTCATCACTAGAAGTGTCTGATTCCTTCTCAACTTCATAAGTATACAATTTCTTGTTAAGGAATATGTGTACTAATGTCCATTTGTCTCCACAATATCTACATTTGTTTGCATCTTTTTTACCTGAGTATTGTTGTTGGTCTTCTTCTTCCTTGAATGATGACATTTTGTTCAATAAGCCTTACTGCATGTGTAGCTTCTTTGATAGTTTTAGGTCTGTACAATTTCAATTATGCACAGATATAATCCCTAAGTCCACATTTATACATTTTAAGTAGTCGTTCATCAGTAAATCCTCTTTGTCTTATAGCTAATACTTCCCATTCATGGGTGTATTCACTAACGTACCATTTTTTATTAAAATGAACAAATATTTCATAGACATCATCTTCTTATTCTTCATAAAACCTTCTTAGCAAAGAATCCAAAAAGTTATTCCAAAGAAAGGAATGAGAGTCACATTTTCCACACCACCATAGGAACCAATCATATGCCTCTACTTCCAAATTGTTGGATGTGGTCATGATTTTCTCTCATTCACCTATTAGTGGGTTTGATTCAAAAATGGCTTCCATTTTATTAACCCAAGCAATAGTGCATTTATGGTCTTTACCATCATATTTTGGGAGCTCGTTTTTAATCCATTGATAGTCCCTTTCTGGAAATTTGGTGTAATACTGGGTACCTGAGAAGCATATCTTAGGAGGATCAGCATGTTCATGCACATTTCTATTTTGTGGGCTGGATTCTTGTCCTTGCTAGGTTTGAATTGCAAGCATGTTCACTTTTTCCATTAATTGGTTAAGTTTTTCGCTATGGTCATCAAGTCTTTTAGTGGTTTCATTAATTTTGAAGTATTTTTGCAGTATTTGCTTCATCATCGATGTCAACCTTTTTTGTTCTTCTCTAAACTCTACTTGTGATTTCTCTATGTTACTGAAGCGACAACGTACATTGTTGACATTGTCTCAGTAACAATTAACGTTTGCTTGTAATTCTTCATTGCTCACCATCTTACTCTTTTTGTTGGTGGACCCCACCTTCACTCTTTTTTTATAATTATCTTATAATATAATAATAATTTCCTTTTAAACTATTATTATATAAATAATTAATTCTTTTAATTAACTATTTATAATATTTATTAATTAATTTATAGTATATATATATATATATATATATATATAGATATATATATATATATATATTATGACTTGAGTGATGGTTAAGTGATGCGAGTGGCATATATAATTATTAAGCGTTATGCAACAATGCACAAAGTTGTGACGTTCAGAAGGGAGAAAGCATGTCCAACTAGGAGGGAACATTGCATTGATCATCGTGAAGCGCAGAGAGAACTAGTCGGGGTAGCAAGAGTTGTGACATTTGATCGTCGAACCGGTGTCTTGAGGTTGAAGGAATATGGATCGGGTGTCAGAGAAAGAACGCAGATAGGACCTCGTCGAAGGCGGTGTCTGGTGGCAGAAATGAGGATGCATGGAACAAGACAGTGGATGGATGGTGGACAGAATGTGAGCTCGAGTGTGGATTTAACTGATAGAGAAAAAAATGGCGGAGCACAAGTTTTCAAGGAAGACTGTGTTGATACATGGTGTTTTATGGCAAAAATAGGAAATGTGATGGTTGGTAGAATATAAAATGATCAAAGGATGTTAGAGAATCAATGGAATGACGAAATTCGAAGGTTAGCGAAAGGGAGAGGTATTGGGGAGAAAGGTGCAGAACAAGATGGCAGCAGACAGGTTCAATTGTGGATTGAACAATGATGGAAACACAAGCGACAGAAAATTGGGATGTAACAGAGAGATTAAAACAATGAGTATAGACAGCACAGAGATACACATGTGCAAGGAACGTTTCTCTACTACCACTATGAGCGAGAGAAACGTGGTGCACAAGAATATTTGTGTGTAAAATGTATATGTAACTGTAATAAGTAAATTACTGTATTAATATCAACTGAATGGTGATTACAATCCTTCATGGCAGTGTGCCTATATAGGAATTATCTAGCCACGAAGGTGAGTGGTCATGCCTTTTGACCTTTGCCATTTCATAATTAATGGGTCATTAATTAATTAAATTATTTAATTTATTATCAATATTATTATTTAATTAATGTTATTTATGAATATTTTATTCATAACATTCCACTTCTCCTTCCAAAAACTACCAAAGTATGAGAAAGGAGGAGGTGACCTTATTGACATTGTTACTTTAATTGCCAAAGGTTTTGAGGTGCATGTGAGGGACTCTCATGATGGTAGTTTGATGATTTCCCTTTATGGTTTGTTGTTACTCTTATCATGAGCTTATATTTTAGGATTGATGAGTCGAAAATCATGCACATTTTATCTTATAGTTTTGATATATTTGATCTATTTGTACTGGTCTTATTGGAGGCATAGATATTTTGTAGAACTTGAAGGAAATATTATTTTAGTGAATAATACAATTTTTTGAGTTGATACTATTTCAAGAATATAAGATAAAACTATGATTTGATGAATTGTTTGAATTGTTTCTTGTTAGTAATCATTGACAACATGCCTACATAACTCCCCCACCATAACAAAGCATCATTGTGCATATTTAAAAGTGAAAAATAAATAGGTTGCTCATCTCTTATATTTACATGCTAAAATATAGTTCTAGCTGCTTCAAACAATTATTGGGTTTTCCAAAATCTCTTTTTCCAGCCTAAGAGGGTATCTTGAGTTTTATGTACAACTTGAATAGAACATTAAAGTATGGAATAAAAGCATTCTTAATAGCATGTATTTTTACTTTTAGGGTCCTCATAAATAGCATCCTCCTCTTCACACTCATATTATGTTCAAGTGTATTTTTCATTTCATTACATTTCTTTCTTAGAGATGAAAACATCACAATTGGTAATGTAATGTTATGCTCCTATTAAATGATGATATCTTTTCAAGATTTTAAACATCATTTTACTACAAAAATCGTTGTTTGCTCTACTCTATTCTTAGAAGTAATAATTTACTACTTCATTAGTATGCACTACAAATCCTCATTATATAAGTTTACAAAACAAAATATCTTGATACAAATATGATCTAATAAACATATTTGAAGTTATGCATCTAAACATTTCATCATAACAACACTTAATCTATATAATTTTCTTCACTACTTGAATTACTATTGCAATTTACTTGGATGCACATAAATATGCAATCATTATGAGTTTCACTATTAATAGACTTGAATGATGGATTTTGTACACTATAAAATTAACTAGCAATCAAATTATAAAATGAAATAAAAGAATAACAATCAAATATACCATTGCATATAAATTACCTTCTAAAAAACCTCATTCTACATTAAAGCTCTTTTTTATTCAATAATCTTAACGATATTATAGTAAAAACATTGAAATTCCTTTCTCCTAAAATTATTGTTGAAGGATATTATAATATTTTTGAACACAACCTATAATATAATATTTTTTAACATAACCTATAACGAAAAATTCTCGTCAAACTCTAAATGGCTCAATACATACACTAACACATCCATGTTCACCTCGAACTTATGAAGTATATAATTAGTTTACTATTATTATGGTGGGTTATTATAATTTATATGATTGATATTATAATAGTTAGTTTTTGTAGTTTCATTTTAAAAGATTTAATAGAATTTAATGATTTTTCAAAGTTGATTTATTAATAAAACATCTACATCTATTACAAATACATCTCATTACTTTTGATATAGTTACCAAATCTTTTGAGCTACTCACTTTTAGAATCCCTTCACTTTTCATTTAGATTATAAAGAATGCATTGTCAATAATTTTTTTCCTTTAATTTTTTAAATTTATCCAAATTTGGTATGATTGAGGGCAATAGGGACATTGCAACTTGTTGTCACTCAGCTCTGTGCTCGTTTGACTTAGACCCATGTGTCATTGTCATGATTTCTCGATTGATAGAAGGAGATAATAGCCTCTCCATTGGGATGATCAAATAGAGACAAGTGTGGCCTTGGGGTTGTCACATTCTCACACGCGACAACCATGAGTAAGCAAATGTGTGAGTCCAACTGGCCAGAAGGCCGGACAATGAAGAGTCTAGAGAGAATGATCATATTTATTATGCAAATTATGATGAGCGAAGGTGGAAAGTTTAGTCGGGAAATGAACAGAGGAATTTTGGGTGATAGCTCATGCTCGGTATGCCAGGAAGGTTCTACCAGTGAGTCTAACGAGGTAGGCAAATGCATTCAAGCAACAACTTGAACGAGGAGAACTCAGGAGGTAGGCAAATGCATTCAAGCAACAACTTGAACGAGGAGAACTCAGGTATTCATTTGGTATCCTGGGGCGGTAGGGAACCAAACTCAATGCCACCTTCAGAGCTAGGAAGTGGCAAACGACTCATTTAGCCTAACCATTCATTAACCATTCATTATTGGTCCTTGGTCATGTGTGAATTAGTCAGTAAATAGGTATCTCCACTCTCTTGGTTCCTGGTTACTGTTAGAGTCTCAGTGTTCCTTGCAAGGTGGTGGAAGAACACCAACAGTGTGCTCTTGATTTGTGGGTGTCAGTATAACATAATTGGTGTTGGGTTTCGTTTGTTTCTTGTTGTTGTGTTTAAACTAGGTGAGGAATGGGTCTCCTCCTTTTGTAAAGGGCTCGTTCCTCTGAGTTGTGAATGGGAAGTCCCTCAGAGTCGCACTGAGTATGACGATTCCTTGTCCATAGTGTAGTTGGGTCTCTCTTTTGTAAGTTGGAAGAATTCCCCAATTTCAATTTCATCAAGTTTTGGTTGTGGGTGCAAGCGGACCAGGACTGGGGTGTATCTTGATTCTGAATTTCTTAGACTTGGTGACAAGGTTTTCTTTTTCTACTGTCTTATTAGTGGGGCATAGTCATGTGGGAGTTGGGGTCTCCTAGGATTGTCACAAGAGCTGGTTTTTTTTTTTGTATTATCGGGTTTTTGGGGAAGTTGTTGTTTGGGTAGGTCTCTCTTGTGCCAATTGTTAAAATAAGCTAATTACTCCTCATGTAGGAGTTGGCTAAACATAGAGAGCCAATTAACTAAGTGATTGAGTGATTGAGTAATTGAGTATTGAGTTAAGTGATAGACGACTTTTAGTGTGTGGTTGCATGTCAAGATATTTTAAGAAAGTCACTAGTTGAAAAATGATAAATATCCTTCACCCGTTTTATTGCAAGTATCGTGTTTTATGTAATCAATAGAAGGGAAACAACTCGTGTTTGATGTGTAAATTCATGTTTTATCTCCTCCGCCTTTCCAACAAATTAGTAATTAATATCAGAGCGATGAAAAAAAAGTAGCAACAATCCGTACGAGAAAAGAAATATAATTTTTTTTAGTAAAAACCTTATAACACACCAAGGCTTAGTAAAAAAATCGCATTAACAAGCCTTGACTTAAGCGCTTTTCAGAAAACCCAGTTGGACTAACGTCAAAGCTGATCACCGTGTAGTGTGTTAATTGTGTGAGAAGTTCACGAGAAACGCGTTAAAAAGTTAGAAGTATTTTCCGTGGTAATTTTTTGTCTTAAAAAAAAACTCACGTGGGAGTAATAAGATCTACTATTATTGTTTTTTTGAATAATTATATGAGGTTCACATGAAGGCTTAAACATAACGTTTTAAAAAAATTGTTTTTTTTTTCCAAAGTGGAAAAACCTACTAACTCAGGTGTCAAACCAACAATGAGGACAACCATCTCTGGCTGCTATCTGCGATTACTGATTTGACTCATCACTGTTAAATAGGAAAACCACGCAACCTATAATAACTCGCTGGTGGTCCGTAAGGGACCAGGGTTCCACTCCTACCAGAGGCCTCTGGGTCTTGTGCCGTTAACCTGTTTCCTTACGTCCGAGAAAGACGAGCTCTTAGCCAAGAAAAAGCAGTTTTACGGCATACTCCAGGCCAATAAAAAAAATAATAATAATAAATAAATAAATAAAATTAAAAAATAAATAAATAAATAAAATAAAATAAAAAATAAAAAATTGTTATATAATGATTTCTATTTTTTATATAAAAAGTTTATATATATATATATATAATTGAGTGTTTTATAAAAAGGGTTTCTGAGGAAGGGTTTTTAAAGTTTTTTTTTTTATACAAAATATAAAAAAAAATGGGGTTTTTATTGAAAGGGTATTTTTTTCAAAAAAAGTTTTGGAAAAGATTTATTAAAGGAAAATTTTAAAGATTTTTTTTTGAAAAAAGATGGCTTTCTCAAATTTACAGCCCTACTTTCACCGTTTATAGGGAATGATTATGATGTGTGGGCCATTAAGATGACGACCATGTTGCAAGACCATGATGTCTGCGATTATGTCCAGTTTGGGTTTTCAGAACCTAAGGATTAAGCAGAAGCACGGGCTCTCAATAATGCAAAGAGAGAACAATGGAAGACAAACAAGAAGAAGAATGTAGAAGCGTTGCAGCTTATTCAGCAAGGAGTGGACCATCGTAAATCAGTTAAAGATTTATGGTGAAGAAACTAAAGATCAAACAGTGTTTGAGAAGATCCTCAGATCTTTATCTACCAAATTTGATGTTGTGGTAGCAGCCATAAAAGAAGCCAAGGATTTGACATCATTGACAATTAATGAGCTGATGGGATCACTTCTATCGCATGAGGCAAGGATAGATAGAAATAAGGATTCCACTTTAGAGACTGCTTTCAAAAGTCAAGTTTCTATTTCAAGAGACAGAGGTCGAGGCAGAAGTAGATCGAGAGGCAAAGGACGAAGTGGAAGATATGGTGGTCAGAGAGATGGCCGAGAAGAGCATGAACATGAAAGTGGAAGAAACTATAGAAGCTTCAACAATAATCAAAGAGTTGACAAATCAAAGGTGAGATGTTATTATTGCAATAAATTTGGTCACTATGCTCATGATTGCAGGAAGAAGATAGTTGATCAAGGGAACTAGAGAGCTAATGTCACTACAGAGAGTACTAACTCCATGTTCCTAGCTTGTCATACCATACATGAACCTTCTGCTAGTGTGTCGTTGTTAGAAAATGGTTGCAGTAACCACATGACAGGAAACAAGGATTTGGTTGCAAATTTCGATCAATCTATGAAAACAGAGGTAAAGTTGGGGATTGACAAGACTATGGAAGTAGATGGCAAAGGAGTGGTCAACATTCTGACCAAGCAGGGGGAGACGAAGACAATCTTAGAGGTATATTATGTTCCTAGTCTCAAACATAATTTGTTAAGTGTTGGTCAATTAACACAGAAAGCATACAGAGTTATCTTTCAAGGTCAAGAATGTGTTATATATGACAAGCCCCCGGAAAGCAGCTTATAGCAAAGGTGCAGATGACGATGAACATACCCTTTCCTCTAATTATGAATTACCGTGGTCAGGTGAGTTATTTTACAATTGCATGTTTTGATGATTATTGGTTATGGCACTTTCGATTTGGACACTTGCACTTTTCTGGTTTATGATTGTTGCAGCAAAAACAGATGGTCAAAGGATTACCTCCCATCAAAGAACTTGCTAGTACTTGTGAGTGTTGCATCTTGGGAAAGAAACACAGTGAAAGTTTTCCAAAGGGAGTTGCATACAGAGCAAAGCAACCTCTTGAGCTAGTGCATACTGACTTGTGTGGACCTATGAGGACACAGTCGATTGGTGAAAGTTGTTACTTACTCACTTTCATTGATGACTACAACAGAAATACTTGGGTTTACTTCTTGAAGAAGAATTTTGAAACTTTTGCAAAGTTCAAGGAATTCAAAGCCTTAGCAGAGAGCCAAAGTGATCGAAAAATCAAGGTATTGAGATCAGATCGTGTTGGAGAATATGATTTAAAGGCATTCCATGATTACTGCAAACAACATGGGATCAGAAGACAGTTTACAACCAGGTACACACCGCAGCAAAATGGTGTAGCAGAGAGAAATAACAAGACAATTATGAACATGGTAAGAAGCATGTTGAAAGGCAGAAACTTGTCTAATGAGTATTGGGTGGAAGCAGTTTCATGCGTTATTTATGTGATCAACATATCTCCTGCAAAGAGTGTGATGACCAGAGTACCAAAACAAGCATGGTGAGGCATGTCTTCCAGCATATCTGATCTTAGAGTATTTGGATGTGTAGCTTATGCACATGTGCCTAAGGAGTGAAGAGGCAAATTGGATGATAAAAGTGAAAAATATATATTCACTGGTTATAGTGAGCAATCAAAAGCTTATAAATTGTATAACCCTATCACAAAGAAGACCATAATTAGTAGAGATGTTTTGTTCAAAGAAAAAGAGTCATGGAATGGAACTGTAGACAAAACAGTTGATGCACAAGTACCACTGATGGAAGAAGATGATGTAGCAGAAAAGGAGCAGCAAGAATCACAGGTAAAGACACCAAACAGAGACACACCAACAAGGACTCGAAGATTTCTAGAGCAGCATGGATCTTCAAGCAGATCAATAGATCGAGATTCTCCTAGCAATCAATTAGGTGATGAATCAAGTAATGGTAAGAGAAAGATGAGAAGTTTGAAATATATTTATGATGATTTGGATGTTAGTTCAAATTTTTCATTATTGTCATTCCAACCTTCTTCGTTTGAAGAAGCAATCAGAGATGAAAATTGGGTGCAAGCCATCGATGAAGAAATTGAAGCTATTGAAAAGAATGATACATGGGATTTGGTTGATTTACCAAAGGACAAAAATCTCATTGTGTAAAGTGGGTCTACAAGACAAAGATGAATGAGAAAGGTGAAATTGACATATTCAAAGCTAGACTTGTAGCAAAAGGATTCTCGCGGCAACCAGGAATCGACTTTGGAGAAACGTTTGCTCTGGTAGCTGATTGGATACTGTAAGAGCAATTCTAGCCACAATAGCTCAGAACAAGTGGAAAGTATATAAGATGGATGTGAAATCAACCTTCTTGAATGAAATTCTAGAAGAAGAAATTTATGTGCAGCAACCTTGAGGATATGAACTTGAGAGTAATGAAGAGAAAGTTTATAGGTTGAGGAAACCACTCTATGGACTGAAGCAAGTGCCTAGAGCTTGGTATAGCAGAATTGATAGTTACATGACCAATAATGGATTTTCCAGAAGAAACATTGAACCTACCTTGTACACAAAGGTAAATTAGCATGGAATTTTTTTTTATTGTTTGCTTGTATGTTGATGACATGATTTTTATAGGTGATTTTGAGATAGATCAGTTTAAAGCAGTCATGATGAAATAATTTGAGATGATAGATCTTGGTCCCATGAAATATTTTCTTGGCATAGAAGTTGAGAAATCTAAAAAAGGAATTTGTATTTGTCAAAATAAATATGCCAAAGATTTGTTGAAAAGATTTAGGATGGAGAATTGCAAACCTATCCCTACACTAGTTGCAACAGGTACAAAGTTAAGCAATGATGATGAAGCATCAAATGTCAATTCAACTTTATTGAAAATATTGGTTGGAAGCCTCATGTATCTTACAACTACAAGACCAGATACCGTGCAAGGAGTGAGTTTGATTTCCATATTTATGGAGACTCCAAAAGACACACATTACAATGCAGGAAAAAGAATTATGAAATACATAGCAGGAACTAGAGATTGTGGCATAATGTATGCAAGCACAGAAAATAAGGATTTGATTAGATACACAGATAGTGATTTTGTAGGCAGTTTGGATGATAGGAAGAGCACCTCTGGTTATGTGTTCCACCTTGGTTCAGGTGTGATTTCATGGGCATCTAAGGAGCAGCCCAGTGTGACACTTTCGTCAGTAGAAGTAGAATATGTAGCAGCAACATCAACAACATGTCAAGCAATGTGGCTAGGAAGAGTATTTGATGGACTCAAGCAGAAACAACAAGGATCAACAACAATATATTGTGACAACACCTCAACGATTGCACTATCCAAGCATAGTGTGTTCCGTTAGAAGAGAAAGCATATTAATACTAGATATCACTTTATTAGAGAACTTGTGAGCAATGTATAAGTTCACTTGAAGCCTTGTAAATTTAGTGATCAATTGGCTGATATATTTACTAAGTCATTAGCACAAGATGTGTTTGAGTTTCATAGAAGAAACTTGGGTGTTGTAAACCTAGCTGAGACATATACCAATAAGAATGATTGAGTTGTCATGAGTCATGTTTTAGTTTAGCGGTTGTAATTAAGGGGGAGTGTCAAAATAAGCTAATTACTCCCGCATGAGGATTTGGCTAAACATAAAGAGTCAGTTAACTGAGTGATTGAGTATTTGAGTGTTGAGTCAAGTCGAGTTAAGTGATAGATGACTTTTAGTGTGTGGTTGCATGTCAAGATCTTTTAGGAAAGTCGCTAGTTGGAAAAAGATAAATACCCTTCACCAGGTTCATTGTGAGCATCATGTTTTGTGTGATCAATAGAAGAGTAGCAACTCATGTTTTATGTGTGAATTCATGCTTTGTCTCCTCCACCTTTCCAACACCAATGGTGAGTCTCCTTCTGTTGTGCTTTCCTTAGATAGTAAGGGTGTGCTAGTTTCACTTTCACAAGCCCTAGCCATCTCTAAAACTAAAGCCTTGTAATCCAGGGGAATTGGTGCAGAAGAGTCTCGCTGGAAGAGGTGGAAGCCTCGAGGTGTAGGTTCATTGTGCATTGTTTCTTACATGGATGCTTCACCAGTGAGGAAGACCTCGAAGAGGTGGGGGCCATCGAGGGTAGCGAGGAGCAAGGGGGGACAAAGTGAAAGACCAAAATGATGAGGAGTATGGGGTATGGCACTCGAAGGCGAGATTGCCATGGACCCACCCTGTTCTCCAGGCCTCGTTGTTCAACCTCCCTCTTTGGATACAATGGTTGATCAACTATGAGGAATCCAAGTCAATCTGGATATCTTTAAGGAACATATATATGAAGACGGGAATGAGTTGGTGGCTTATATCAATGACATACAATATAGCCAGAATGAGATAGTGGCTTATATCAATGACATACAATATAGCCAGAATGAGATCTTGGAGCAATTAGCCACTGTGCACCAAAGCCAATGTTAGACCAACGATCGTCTAGGTGAGATTGAAGCGATACTAGAGCATATAGATTTCCATGTCCATGAAGAAAATGATCCAATGGTTGTTTTTCATGTCCAACCTTTCCATCTACCACCTTGATATGTGATTTACTGGTTACTTGCTAATTTTGTATCTATTTTGGTATGTATGACTTTTTTTCCCCAAGAAGTAGGATTCGAATGGAAAAAACTTTTGCACCATGATCCAACTCTCCTAGCCAACTAATCCAATCGAAGTGAGCTTGGGAGAGTTGTTGACAAATACTATGTTATCTACGTATTTTTTATAATATTTATAATATAATAGAAGTTATTTGAGGAGAAAAAAAAAAAAAAAAAATCCCAAATTTATAATTATTTTTTGAAATAGTTACAATAATATTGTATTTTTTAAATTATTTATAACAATATTGCATCTTTTTAAAGTTATTTAAAAAAAATAATTAAATATGAAAATACTTCAATCACTTATAACATCATAGTCTATGGAAATTTCGGTCATATTTTGACAGAATCCGGCAAGGATTTTTGTAAATCCAAGTTACAGTTGTTAAAATTCAAAATTTTAGGTGTGCTAGACATTTTCGATGGTGTTGAATCCATTTCCACCATCAAAAACACGATTCAAACACTGCCACTACAAGATTTCTTGAATTTTTTTGACCCAGATTCTGGCCACTTTTGACCATCCAGGCAATGCCACTTTTGACATTCGATACAATTCCTCCACCTCCGTAAATAACTCACTTAATAACCATGGGCTTCGATTTTAATATCCACGAGGCTTCCTTATGAACTACCTTTTGTATGGCGGTCCAAGTACAAACCTCACTTACACATCAACCTAGGTTGTAAATTGCACCGATGCATATGCGATTATGATGACTGTTTTATCCGTTGAGACTTCTTTCCACGTTATAGGGTCCTGTTGACATTTCAGTATATACGTAACACATTTGTTGCGTTTTAAAAGATCTCCATATTCTTAGAATTACATTAAAACATCAATGTAGTTGTTATTTATCTTTAATATTATTAATATAATAACAGTTTATTTTGAAGATTCATTTTAAAAGTTTTGAAAGATTTTAATGCGTTTTTTCTCCATATTCTTAGAATTACATAAAAACATCAACGTAGTAGTTATTTATCTTTAATATTATTAATATAATAATAGTTTATTTTCAAGATTCATTTTAAAATAGTAGAGTTTAGGCTTCTGTGATCCATATCAAGTTTACAAAGGATTTTTCGGCGAAGATCACATGAGACATCATTTGTCGACGCGTTTCGAACCAACCAGTGTGGTTCATCGTCCTGACGATGAACCACACTGGTTGGTTCGAAACGCGTCGACAAATGATGTCTCATGTGATCTTCGCCGAAAAATCCTTTGTAAAAATTCATTTTAAAAATTTTGAAGGATTTTAATGCGTTTTTTAATTTGTATTTTTAATAAAACATGTACAGTATTATGAATACATCACATTATTTTTAAATTAAAGCTGTGAAGCCATTAACTTCTATAATCCTTTTACCCTAAATTATTATAAAACTCACATTGCCAATTAAAAAAAACAATCCTTTTATTTATTAAATTTATCTAAAATTTAAAATTATTTATAATAATATTATATTTTTAAATTATTTTTCAAAAATTATTTAAAAACTTTATTAAATATAATTAAATACATTAACTTTATTTTTAAAATGAATCACTGACTTCAAACATCTCCTGTACCAGTGACTCTTTTACTGACATTAATCACTGACTTCAAACAAAGCAGCATACGTTTAGTTACTTGTGTATATGTACCAGCATACCATCCACCCTGTCCATTTACTTTCCAAAGCTACTTCCAAAGCAAAGCAATCACTTATACAGCTGAGCATCACAGTGATTTTGGGCTCGCATTGGAAATAATCATTCGTTGAACCAGGTGTGGTCATGATCTCCAAAGTAGATCGAAAGAAACGACAATATAAATATCTCCATGACTTTTCAGTATATTTGCTATAAATGGGCTAGCTTTAATTCATACAGGTGGTGGATTCATGTACAATTTTTCATGTCAGAACAGTTGCGATGAAAATGAAACGAGTGAAGCCCAGTCTATAATGCGAGCCATAACATGTCTGAGAGATGGCCGGCTTCCGTGCCAAACTTTCGGATGACCGTCCAAACAAGCCCCGATAACGTCCACGTCGCCAGCGGCCGTCACACCCAAACGATGCACGCAATTAAAGCGTTAAACAACGAAATTTAAATTTTGAATTATTTTCAAAATGCCGCGCATAGCTACGTGAACACTGTGGCCTGGATTTTTGTGTAACATAGCGTCCCTGTTTTAATGGCTCCGTTGTTTCAAGTATACATAAGCTTGCCTTCCCT
Source organism: Pinus tabuliformis (assembly GCA_031772625.1). Lineage (NCBI taxonomy): Eukaryota > Viridiplantae > Streptophyta > Pinopsida > Pinales > Pinaceae > Pinus > Pinus tabuliformis. The sequence continues at coordinate 358,070,818 of CM062816.1, forward strand.
CTTGGAAACCGATGGAGAGCATAAGTTTTAGAAGTGGCTATTTTGACTTTAATTTAGGAAAAAAAAACACAGAAAGAGATATTCTGACTTTAATTAATTAATTAATTTTTTTATTTTATTTTATTTTAATCGACAATTAAATATGAAGAATTATATATATATTTCAATTTTGTGTTAATTTATTTTTAAAGTTTTAAAATTTTGGGAAAAATTAATAAAAAATTTGAAGTTTCTATATTTTAATAAAATTACTAGTTTGTAGTATGTTCACTTATATTTGATTTTTTTAAAATATAAATATTTATAAATAAATGAAATCAAAATGTTATTAAATATCAATTAATTAAATAATATTGTGTTTTTTAAAAATAAATCTTAATAATAAGATTACTTGACACCAACCATTTTTAACCTTGTAAATTTTAATAATATATTTTAAAATGATTAAAATTAATATGACAACCAATAATTTGCCAAAGTGCACTAGAATATCCTTGTTAAATTACTCCTTCTCTTGAGCATACTAAGGAGCAAGAGGTTCATGATCTGTCAAATTGTTCCTTCTCTCGAGCACGATAAGGAAGAAGAGGTTGATGACCTTGTCCCCTTCTACTCTAGATCTCGCTCGCCATGATTATCAAAATGATGTAATACTCTCTCCCACCATGACTATCATAGTGATGCAATGCCCAATAATTTTTTAAAATTATTATCAAAATGATGCAATGCCCAACGATTCTTTGAAGTTATATGTATTTCGCAACAACGACCACTAACAACCCAATTTTGTCAACACCTTTCAATTATGCCTAATTCCATGTTGTGCATTGGGCATAAATTCAATGTCCGTGATAGTATAAAAATGTTTGCTTGTGATTTTAATTTTTATTTTAAAAAGTATATGAAAGTTTTATATTAGAATACAAAACAATTCTATAAAATTTTAAATAAACATTAATTTTTATGTAAAAAAATAATAAAAGTTTATATATATTATATAAAATTTAAGGAATTAGTTTAATTTATTATTTTTATTACTGTATGGTTATAAGTTTCATGTTTGTGATGGTTTGATTCTTTTTTTCTGGATAAGTTATATTAGTTTAATTTTTTATTTTATTAGGAATCTTATTTATAAATGTAGGGAACTATTTTTTAAGTTTCTCAATAAAGTTGTCCTTAAACATATATTATCTTTTTTTGTGTAAATCAGCTTTTTATATTAAGACACAAAAACATATTTACAAAAGGTCTGCTCGTGCAGACAGAAGCTTGAATCGCTACTTCGCATACACATCAACTTGACCAAAAAGACCTCCTCCAGAACCCCGAAGAAAACGGGCAGCCGGAAAGGATAGACTATCCACCTCGGCCCCTAAGAGAAGACAAGAAGAGAGCAGTGCTAAGCAAGAAGTAACCAGAAGAATAGAGAAAAATAGCAGAACAAAGGATTCTACCCAACATGGGTAGAATCATCTATTCGGCCTTTTTTTCCTTTCTTTTTACCAACTTTGACCCAACCAAGATGACTCTGTTGGGCTGGCATGATTTTCAAACTAAGCTGGGCTGACGAAGAGATCTCCTTGTCTGGATTCGATGGAGAGGACTCAAGAGTTATTTTTTGGGAGTGAGGTGGGACAATGGATTCCTCAGGACCAGTTGAGGGCGGATCCTGTGCCAGTTGTGCGTCCATACCTTCCTCATCCCCTTCCTCTTCATCTGAGCTGGAATCAAAAACATCCATGGAGGGAGGATCATGAGGTTTCCAGCTTTTGGATTTCAGTTTAGGATTGGCTTTCTTCTTTTGGGCAGGCATCGATGGACACGAGCTATGAAGGTGCCCTGTGAGATGGCAATTTCGGCAGCGAAACGTTGTGTTCTCGTAATCCAGGGTCTGAGTCCAATGGAAGTCTCCAATTTTGAGAATAATCTGATCAGGTAGACCTTTGCTCATGTTTATTTCTGCACAGATTCTGGCGAAGGTGTATATGCCCTTTTCCCCTCTAGAGGTGTCTGTGGCTAGAAAGTGGCCTAGAGTATTGCCAATTCCTTGAAACACAGCAAAGTGCCATAAATGCGCCGGGAGATTAGGAAGTCTGACCCAGATGGGGAGTTTGGTGATGATTGCTGTAGAGGGATCGAAATCTGGGAACCAAGGGGTTAAGAATAAACCTGATGAGTCCCAAAACCATGGGCCTTCAGTTAATGCTTTTTGTTAGTCCTCATCGAAAGCAAACACTACAATGAAGAAACCTTTTGAGCAGAGAAAAACCTTGCTATTGTTGGTCCAGTTAGAGTGAATCCATTGGTAGAGATCTGCTGTGCGTGGCCATAGCCCATTGAACCTGCAAATAATGCCATGCTCTGCATACGTTTGGAATTGCCCATCCAGCGAAGGATGCATTATTTCAATGGAGGGGGTTTCCTCCAGCTTGTCCACCAAAAAAGGTTTTGGAGCCTGAGCTGGTGGAGCTGTATTCTTGGGCATCTGAGCATGGACAACATCTTTGTATGAAAAAGTCGCCGCTGAAGATGACTGTCCAACAGCTCCCCCTCTCAAACGAAGGGTAAAAATGATGGAGGCATTTCTTTGAATGTTGTAAAAAGAAAGGGGATAGAGATCCTCAAGTTGTTTACCTTTGTAGAGGAGTCGTTGAGATGCAAAGGGAATCCCCATCCTAAATTCAAGGATTTGCTTGAGGTCCTACACTAGATCCGAAGAGCTCACCCACTGTAGCAGAGTTTTGCTAGAGAGGAGCACGATCAGGATCTGGAACGATGCAGAGTGATCTGGTTTCTGCTTTCCTCTGCAAATCTGAGACGAGAGGAAGTTGGTGCATGCACAACTTGCTGAGAGCCCAACCTGTGCCTGTTTCTTTTTTTCCTTCGCAGGGCAGCCCGTGATCTTAATCGTTGGGTTTTTCTTGAATGGAGTCGGGGCCCCTTTGAAGCTCGCGACGCCTTCCTCTGCAAGGCCGAATAGAGGCCAGACGACGGCTGAACACTGCATCTCACGAAGGTTTCTCAAAGCCTCTCCAGAAAATCCATTCTGTGCATAGCTTGAGATCAGGCCCCTCCATGAGACCAAATCTCGGTGAGGCAATTCGTCAAACACTTGCCGCGCATCCTCCCTACTTTGGCATTTTGCATACATTTTGAAAACAAGGTTTCCCAGAATAGTTTCTGTCTCCAATCCGCAGATCCTAGAATACCGCAGGGACCTAGATTGTTCCAAAGGAAAAAAATACATATTCTATAACCCATCTCCCCGCCCATAAACGGGTCTGAGGATTTGGGAGAGAACAGAGGGTATGCACCTGCTTTGAAAACGAAATCTCAAGCAGTGGACGCCATTGATTCTCCTCTAACAAGAAGGCGTATCCATTTGTGTCGTTGAATACGGTCCTATGGGGTTTTCGGGAAACACCTTCCCACGTTAAGCAGACCTAGAATGAATCGTCGATTCCAAAATCTGCCCTCCCGCCAGAAGTGACCTCTTTTGCAACTGAGCTGAGTGGCTCCAAAATGGTGAATAGGGCCACATCATGACCGGAGCCAGGGATTCCAAACGTAATAGAGTTGTGTCTTGCCCAGGCTGCGCCGTCCAGAGAAACTTTAGAACGCAGGGATAACCTAGCAGAGCACGCCATCTCTCCAAAAAAAATCTTTTCGTGCCTAAGAATTTGCACCAATTCTTCTCTCCTTAAACATATATTAACATTACTTGGATAACAAAGATAAAGAAATTGAAATTATCAAAACATATACAACATTAGAGACATAACTTATTAAACTAAAAGGCGTAATGCTTAGTTTATGAAAGAATCCTATGTATAAATGATTACTCCGGACTCAAGAAGAGAACGCATAATAAAAGAGAATGGTAACTTAAAAAATGACTCGAATAATAGATAAGTAGGTACGAAGCTTTGTGTGAGGTGTTGGAGTAAGATGGGAGAAGAAGAGGTGCAAATATAAATAATTCGTCCTTCATGAAAATTGATGAACAAGGAAAATTTTAAGGATGGAAATTTATCTTAAAGACTAGAAACCTTGGCGAATACCACTAGTCCATAATATGAAATATATAAAATGTGTGGAGATATTTTTGTAAAAATATTCAAATTTATAATATTTTTATATAGTCTATATACAATTTTTTAGCGATTTTAGGGTAAAATAATTTCATTCTATAAAATTTGGGCGAATCATTTTTACAAAAAAATGGAAATTAGCAAATCTATTTTTGGAAAAGGTATAGAAAATTAGCCCATGGGCGAATATTAGCCCCTAAAATTTTCCATGTTGATGATGCATGAATCAAGATCTTCCCTTTGAAGCAATGAATCCATGAACGAATGGATTCCCCACTTTATTTAGAATTTTTTCTTTGCAACCTCCCACTATTACAGTTGCAACCGTATACCAGTTGTGGGGATGTGCACCTGACTAGTACAACTACCTTGTCATTGTAGTCCACCATACTTAACTTTTGTCCTCTTTCTTTGGTAGATTTTTCCAAACAAGTATGGTTGTAATATTTTCTTTCTCTAGTTGAAGTCAAGATATATTCATCTCATTTAGGGCACAACAACCACCTTCCCATGATTGGCATTAATAACCAACTTCCTCCAACTTCCGAGGAAATCCTCCCCCTCATGTTTTGGAAGTTGTGTCCCAATATCTCAACCAATTTGAATTTAACAAAAATAGATACATTATTTACAACATGGGAATTTTCCAAGGGATGTCACACAATCAAAGTATTATTTGATAATTTTATAGGATTGTAACAAATATTTCATTCACGTATCTTGTTCAAGTAGCTATAAACCACTTTCATCAACATGAGGGCATTTCAGAGTTCTTCATCCCACAATGTCCAATCTAGGTAGGGGTGATAGACATGTATTCTAGAACTATTGATCTCTCTATCATGTATTTGCATTCTTAAAATGGGAGTCGACATGCTCAAGAGTAGCTTCTAAATTGTTACATTGTTTAACAAGAGGTTGAACCACAAGAATGTCTTCATCAAGAAGTTGTTCACTAATCATCTTTCTAATTTCATCTACACAATAATCAACTCCAAGCAATTTCATCATCATCTGATAATCCTAAAAAAAATATTCTAATGGAATATTCATTAAAGGTTCATCTATTGTGTTATAAGTTGGATTTTCCTTTCCTAAAAGTTTGCATATTGCTATTGTAGATAATCTTGTAGATTCATAAGCTCAAGAAATGTACTAAAGCACCGGATAAGAATCTACTTCTACTTTTAACCAGCGGAAGCCAATATATCGATGAAAACAATATGAACAAGAAGAATATAAATTAATGGCACATAACACAAGATGTATCCAGGGAAAACCTCTGCTCAAAACCCCGCTATCTATATTGCATATATTAGAAATATGAGTGAAGATACAAAGCTTGTTCTTACTAGAAAAATTCCTATGCTCAACTCTCTCAGCTCACAAACAAGCTCTTGGCCAACACTTAGCCAATTATGCAACTCTCCAAGCCCCTAATCTCTTGCTTAATTCCTAGGATGAATAACCCATATTTAAATGGAATTCATGATTCCAAAACTACGCAATCCAAACATAGGATCAATCTCTGATGCATGCATGATATTTACACTCCAGTAAATAATACAACTGATAGTACACTGCCCCTGCACTCTAGTCTTAACTAGGTCTTTCTCAGAATCGACATGCATGGGTTTCTGATGAGGGAATCTTTAGTTAACTAGAGTTACACTTGTGGATGCATTAGTGCACCAACTGACTGTTAACTCTCTATTAGTTCCTCAAATAGTTTGGAACTAATTTAACTAAACTTAACTTAGTAAATTGAGTGATCTAATTTCCAACTCAATTTAAACTCATACTGGACCCCTAAAACTTAGGGAGAACATATGCGTGACACAGAAAGACTTCCAACTCTAAATTCCTAAATTGATTAAGTTAATTAAACTTAATTAACTATTTACAAGCTGCTATGATAATAAAATTCGATTTTAATTCTCAATTTAACTCACGGACAAATTAAACTGAAATTTGTTGTTGTCGTTTCTCAACAGCTATACCTACTATGGAATTTCATCTTGGTTCAATGACATTTTCTATGGGTTATTTTTTCCTTGATGAGTTTATTTTCTAGCAATAATGGTTCCCCATGTTTGAATGGATTGTAATTACAATGAGACAAAAAATTTATTCCAACCACAAATAAAGATATAAATTATCTTCCAGTTACAAAAAAAATTATCCTACAAGTACACAAGAAGATGTATTGTCTTCCAATATTAGAAAAAAGGACAAAAATTCTTTCCCAACTTAACAAGATAAAACTTTCCTTCCAGTTATGCCAGAAGACAAAAATTCATTTTTCATTCCTCAACAAGACAATATTTGTCTTCAAATTACTCAAATTTCCTTATAATTACATAAAATTTGTCTTCTAGTTACACAATAAGACAAAAGATTGATTACTAATAACACAAGTGAATAGAAATATTATTTCCAATTACATAAAAACTCATACATTTTTTTAACATAGTCTCTCCTCTTCTATGCTTGTTCACTAATTTTTGTTTGGAAGTCATGTGAGTATCAAACACATGGGGAGAAATACTAGCAAAATAAGCATATATCCTTTCTTAGGAATGCACATGCATTCTAAATAATGTGCACATATTTTCGATACAATGCATATCTCCTTAGTTCTAACATCCAAAACATTAAATTCCCTATATACCTCCCTCTCTCAAATTTTTACGGTTGTTTGTTCATGGCATGACCATGCACACATAATACAACATGTGTGATTTCGCTTTCTCCCTTATCTCCCATTGTTCCTCCATCCTTCTCTCTCTCTCTCAGTTCCATCTTTTCCTCTATCTCCATCCCTCTATTCTTTTTCTCTCCCGAGTCTCTCTCTCTCTCTTCCGCCCCATCACTTTCTATGATTCTATCTCCCTTCTTCCATATATCTCTTTCCACACTTAAGCTTTATCTATATCTAGATCTTCCTCTCCTCTCTCAATCTCCCTCCATGCTGGGCATGATGAACTTCCATGGCCTTTTACTCTTAGATGCTTTCATTCACATGTCATTTTTATCCTCTAAACTCTCTACTTTCTAGCATGTTCTTTTTGGTTTTTCTGTCATATGGTCAATGTCTTGCACATGAACTCGCTGTGAGATCATTTGGTTTCCTTGTCATGGGAACATGGCTCTCTCCTTAGAATTCCTCTATTTTGTTGTGCTAATGTTCACACTAAGGCTCAAAACTCTAGGGGATGTTGAATTTTGTAGCTATGGTCTTCATAATATTCTATTGTCCTTATTATATTCAAATATGAATTGTATTTGCAAAAGAAAAAAATTATAAAGCATGTTCTTCATGTTTGCAAGAAAAAAGAAATGATTTATTTGGATGCTCTTTAAGAGCAGGTAAATGAAAATTTTAAATTTGTATTTTTGCATCTACAAAGACCAAGTCAGCCCTCTAAGGATCAAGTTGGCTTGCCCAAGGGTCGTGCCCTTCGCATGGATGAACAACTATAAATAGAACCTATTTTCTCTCCAAAATAAACAACTTCAGATCACATATATCTTTGAGGCTTATGCAAAGATCTGAGGCTAATACGAAGAATTTGGGGAAGATATATCTCTTTGTGGAATGTGAGTTCCGAGGCGTGAATTGTTTTGTGCAACGCGAGGTCTGAGGTTGTAACAATGTGAGTTTTGAGGTTGTAAGAATACGAGTTCTAAGGCTATGATAGAGCGCAAGTATGAGCCTATGATAGAGCACAAGTCTGAGGCAAATGTATGATGCGGGCTAAGCTGCATATACCCACGTTATGGAAATAAAATTTGCATGTCACTGGTCCTAGGAAATTCAAACTTTCCTTACTTAGTGAAAACTTCACATGTCAAGGTTAAAGCCCCTTCAATAAATCTATGCGGAAACATTGTATTAACTATCCAAAATCTTAAACTTTAATAGACTTCTAATTAATTCTTAATCCTTATAACTTAACCCTTTGGTAATCACCCGCACATATTAACCATATCACGATCTTTAGACTTTGGTTAAACTCAACTTAACCCATAATACATTATTCCGCTCATTGCTATTGTAACTCTCCTAGAATAGAAACATTCCATAAACCAACTTAAACCTTACCTTTCCGCCATTCCACGGACCTTTTCACATATATCGATGCTCCATTTATCACATTCAATCTGCACCGTTGATCTGTCTCCTCGATCCGACAATTATCGCGTCGTTCGCTCACTTCTTCAGACTGACTCCTTAGCACATTAAATCTCCATTCTTTATTCTTCCTACCTCAATCCAATGGTGATCGCGTAATCTCGTGCTATAACTCGCATGCCGATTAACTTTCCAAACTCACGTGAAAAAAGTTGTTTTGATGTGCTACGTGCCACCACCATGGCTCATCGCGTAAAATTTTGGAGATTGCTTACCACCTTTAAGGCATGCAAGATACCACTTTCCACCTTTGGAAACTGCCCACACGCTCAATACGGATCTTAAAGAAACTTGGCTTAATAAAGGGTTAGCGCTTAATCTCTGCCATTCATCTTTAGTCAATATCATCCGTTGATCTGGCCGATCTGATGGTTCCCATGCACTGTTGCGTTCTTTTGATTCTTACTGTGTAATAGCTCATTCGGCTTCCTGCCTGTGTATTTGTTCCAATCTCGATCTTGATTGTTCTTTCGCTTGACTCCTTCCTGAACTTGATTCTGTGTATTATTTAAACGCTACCACTCCTGAGCTCTGATTTGGTTATTCAATCAGACTCCAAAATTGTCTGATCATTGCAATACACGTATGTGCACTGTCCTCTCTCTCTCGGATTTTCTTTGGATTCTCTGCACACTTATGTTATGCATAATTAGTCTAATTCACACATAATCTATCACTCAATTACTCAATCCAATCCACACAAACTCAGAAATTGAGTTATCTATATTAATAAGCAATTATTTACAAAAGAATTCTTTTTTGGCCTAATCTTCACTATCAGTGGCCTTTTCCTTTCCTGCCCATAGGCTTACAATCAAACCCTATCTAACTCTCGAACTAACTCCTAGCTAGCTAACCCTTTACTATGCCTTTTAGGCTTACATTAACGAATTCCTGGTTTAGATCCATAAACTTCTGAACAAAATCCTAAAATCTCTTCTTTATCTCTAAGGATTCTTTCTAATCCACAAATTCATCAGCTAATTCCTAATATAAGCTTTTACAATTAATTTCCAAATCTATTAATCCCCACTAATCACTCATCATCACTCATCAATCACTCATGTTCTCCTATATTTGAGAACATTTAAAAATATGCCTCACAATACTTAATTAATCCCTATTCTAGCTTCTCCCATTAAAATGACTCAAAACCTTAATAATTACATTAATTTGACACATAGGAATCCAACTTCCTTGAAAACACAAGACCACTTAAGTTAACTAGAATACAATGAAATTGCTGAGCTGGATGCTCCTGCATTAGACTCCCAAGGTTAAAATAATCATGATCTCCTGATCATGTACTCCTGACCTTTGTCCTGCTAGATACCATACTTTGTTTTGTAATCTGTCTTTGGTTGTCTCTCTTCCTTTAAGATGTTTTGTTGTTGTTGTTGTTCTTTAGGTCTCCATACTTTATGCTACATTTCCCCACTAGCTATGCCTTCACAGTCTATTGTTGTCTTTTTCTTGCTGTTGTCTTCTCCCTTTGAGACACTTTTCTCATCAATTCAATTTCTATGTCCAACTCATTTCTTTGTTGTACTTTTTTCTCTTCCTCTCTTACATATCCTTTGCAATCTTCATCAAGCTCTTTCTTCCCTACTAGTGCTTTCATCCATTTCTCCAATAGCTCCTATTCTTTCTCCCATTGACTGATTCTTTAATGAGAGTTCAGTCCTTCTTCTTTATTGACTGCCTCAACAACTTCCATGGTTATCTCCACCGTGCCTATCATCATGATGGAATGATGATCCTTTACTATGTTATCAGCTAACACGATCTCTTCTTTAGGTTTGCCTTTAATCTTCTATTGGTTACCTTCACTTTGGAGTTGTTGGATCCTTACTGCCACCCTTACATCCTTACCCTCTTGTTGCTTCTGAACTTCCATCTCATCTCCAAATAAACTTTGTTTAATTTCTTCGATCACAACATCACACTCATTCATTATACTCACTGTTCCTGCAAACAAATTATTGGTCTGAAAATTAAAACACTCTTCTGTCTCCATAACTTTTAGAGACTCTCCTCTGTTGTCAAATAATGTTGTAACAATTTCTTTTCTATTGCCACATTCTCCTAGCAAATTCTCCAGCAATTCAATTTCCTCTTTACATTTAGTAAGTGTTTTATCACAATGCTCTTCATTTCCAGCTTCATCCTTTACATGGTCACTATTGCTCAATGATTCAATCAGATTGTCTTCCATAGACAATTTTGTCTCATTCATCTTCACAAAAATAAGTTCCTATTCTTTCCTTACGTTTTCAAAAATCAATACCTCATCAAATCCATGTTGTGTAATAGTATTTAAGAATTGTCCTCCTTGAACACTTATAATCCCTGCATTCATACAACAGTTTCCAGTTTGAAAAATGTAAGGCTCAGCAGCTTCAACTAATGTTTCACATATCATCTCTTCAGGCTAAACTTCATCTCCTTCTTCCACAAGGAATTGTCCTTGTTTTGTAACAGCTCCAAATATCAATTCATCAATAATTTTTTTCTGCTACAACAATTCAATATTTTCTTCATTCAAGAGGCATTCCCCATCATACTCTGCTCTAGAATACTTATCTTCTGAGAAGTACTCTTCATCCTTTGTCAGCACATTAGTATGTTGATCCAAGCTCTCCTCTGAACTTTGGTGACTTTTATCAATTTTTATTACAGCTTCATAAGACTGCCAATCCTTTGCAAAACCTGTAATCACATCAAAAATATTAGATTCAAATATACAAGGTTTCATATCCTCGTGATGGTTTAAATTTTTCCAACAGTTCAAAAAATCATCAATAATTCCTTCCTCAACAAAGTAAACTTCTTGTTTTCTTGAATTCTCACAATGGTTCCTAAGATCTTTCACAGATCTCCATTCTTCATCTTCACCCAGAGCTTCACCCTGTTCTGCTTCACAAATGGAAACTTCCATTTTCATCTCAGCTTCTCTGAGTTTTTCCACCAGTCACTTCACTTGCCTCTGTTGTAGCCTTATTTGTAACTTAGACCACTTCATTGCATTTTTCCTCAAGACCCAACTTTGTCTTTGGTTTTCCTCTAGTATCATCCTTAATAAATTGAGTTGTTATTTTAACTCAGCAATCTCCTTGTCAATCTCCTCTTGACTCATCTGTTTCTTGTAGATTTATTCAGCACCCTTCTTCTTCATCTTGTATCCTTCTTCTGAGCCTTCTACATGACTCTCCATAGTGATCTTTTCTTCTATGTGAACGTTTCCTTCTTCACTTTGCTTCTGTTGTGGTCTTCCTCAGAGCCTCTGTTATCTCTGTTATGACCATCACTAGTCATCTCCTTCTCTATCTTTATGATTTCCTCACTCACTTACTATGAGTTGTATTAAAGCCTCTACAACAACAAGTCCTCCCTGCTGCCACTTACCTCACCAAGCTTTCCTTTGTACTTGGTCTTTTGGCAAGCACTTGGTTCTCTATTTTCTGGAACCTTTTGAGCACTTCTCTCTACTCCTTCTACAATTCAACTCATCTACACCTTTTAAGAACACAACTGTCCTCTTTATCTAACCTCTGTTGGAATTCTTCAAGGTTCTATCACATTCTGCTTTCATTCAGAAACTCTTACCAACTTCCTTCATCCCTTAGCAATTCTACCTACATCCTCTGTGGAATTTCCTTTATGATATTTCCATGAGCTGCAACAAAACCTCTGCAGTAACAAGTCTCATTCTTGCTACACATGCCTCACTAAGCTTCTCTCCTTTGAGCTCAGTCTTTTGGCATCTCTCTGGTTCTCTCCTCTGGGACCAATTGAGCAGTCCTTACTCTAGGTTGTTGCAATCTTCTCACCTTCTTATGCCACTACCTTCAAGACCTCTGCATGATCTTGTTCTACCATTCACCTGCACTTTGAATGGATTTTTTTCTATTTCCTTTGCATTTTCAAATTCTCCCACACTTTATCTCTGTGTGCCTACTGTTTTTCAAATTTAAAATCCGATCTCCTCTTTCTTGCATACATACCTTCAAAACATAACTATGTTCTAAGTTTATCAAAGAATTTCTTTACACATAGAATTCCCTTGTTCTGCTCTGATACCAAATGATGCGGGCTAAGTCGCATATACCCACATTATGCAAATAAAATTTGCATGTCACTGGTCCCAGGAAATTCAAATTTTCCTTACTTAGTGAAACCTTCACAAGTCAAGGTCAAAGCCCCTTCAATAACTCTATGCGGAAACATTGTATTAACTATCCAAAGTCTTAAACTTTAATAGACCTCTAACTAATTCTTAATCCTTATAACTTAACCCTTCGGTAATAACCCGCGCATATTAACCATACCACGGTCTTTAGACTTTGGTTAAACTCAACCTAACCCATAATACATTATTCTACTCATTTATATTATAACTCTTCTATAATAGAAATATTCCATAAACCAACTTAAACACTACCATTCTGCCATTCCATGGACCTTTGCACGTATACCGATGCTTCCTTTATCGTGTTCAATCCGCACTGTTGATATATCTCCTCGATCCAATAGTTATCGCGTCGTTTGCTCACTTCTTCAGATTGACTCCTTAGCGCATTAAATCTCCATCGTTTATTTCTCCTACCTCAATCCAATGATGATTACATAATCTCGTGCTATAACTAGCATGACACTTAATTTTCCAAACTCACGCAAGAAAAGTTGTTTTGTTGTGCTACGTGTCACCACCACGGCTCATCGTGTGAAATTTTGGAATACTTCTTACCACCTTTATGGTGCACGAGATACCACTTTCCCCCTTTGGAATCTGCCCACGTGCTCAATACGAATCTTAAAGAAACTTGGCTTAATAAATGGTTAGCGCTTAACCAAAGGTTGAGCGCTTAATCTCTACCATTCATCTTTAGTCAATATCATCCGTCGATCTGGCCAATCCGACGGTTCCCATGCACTGTTGCGTTCTTTTGATTCTCACTGTGTAATAGCTCATTCAGCTTCCTCCCTATGTATTTGTTTTGATCTCGATCTTCATTGTTCTTCCTCTTGACTCCTTCTTGAACTTGATTCTACGTATTATTTAAACGCTACCACTCCTGAGCTCTGATTTGGTTATTCAATCAGACTCCAATGTTGTTTGATCATTGCAATACACCTCTGTGCATTGTCCTCTCTCTCTCGGATTCTCTTTGGATTCTCTACACATCTATGTTATGCAAAATTACTCTAATTCACAGACAATCTATCATTCGATTACTCAATCCAATCCACACAAACTCAAAAATCAAGTTCTCTGTATTAATAAGCAAACATTTACAAAATAATTCTTTTCTTGCCTGATCTTCACTATCAGTGGCATTTTCCTTTCCTGACCATAGGCTTACAATCAAACCCTATCTAACTCTCGAACTAACTCCTAGCTAGCTAACCCTCTTCTATGCCTTTTAGGCTTACATTTATACAAAACACAACAACTAAGAAATTTAGAGATTTGCATGGTTTCAATGCATTTTTTAAACACATGGAAATAAATTGAGTGTCATGAAAAACAAAGGCTTCAACCAAAACAAGAATTTGCACCAGGATACACGATTTGACCATCGATTTCATAAAATTGCAACCCCTGTGTGTGAGTGCAGCGCCTCCCCTACCTCCTTTGCATAAAAACGTCTAATAACCATATAGCGAGCTTCCGATGAAGAAATGAGAGGGATATGAGTTCTTTATGAAGATTAACCATGCAATTGGCCTCCAAGTGGTCGAATGCTACTTTGGCAAGTAATGATCACAATTTTAAATTGAAATGATGAATATGCAGTACTATCCTCCAAGCTGTTGTACCAATGATGGTGTCATGAATGACTCAAGATACCTTACAAATAGAGAAAAATTTAAGGATGGAAGTTTATCTTAAAGTTTAGAAACTTTGGTGAATCTTACTAGTCCCTAATATTCCAATTGTAAATTTTTTGGTGATATTTTCTTAGAAATATTTAGATTTCCAATGATTTTATATTAGTCGATATAATATTTTGGCAGTTTTTCAGGTAAAATAATGGTGTACTATAAAATTTGGGTGAATCATTTTAGAAAAAAAAATGAAATTCATGAATATTTTTTTTGGAAAAAGCATGGAAAATTATGCAACCTACGAATATTAGCCCCAAAATTTTTTCTTGCTTACAAATATATGCCCATGATGACAAGGCATGACAACACGACCTATGCTCATGATTTTTTTATGAAACTTGACCCTAGACCTACTTAACTCAACCTCTCAGGATATAAAGGATCATTTTTGTGACTCTTGACACACTTCAACATATTTACAATGAATAGTAAAAAATGTATTCCAACCTTTGACCTAAAGCTTGATCTTCCACAAGGTCATAACCACACCTTTATACTTTTGACAAAAAAATTATAACACGCTCCTGCCAAATCTACCCAAGTAACTGACCAACCAAGGTAAACATGTGACGAGAAGTTACTATGATATGATTCAACCTCCTAAATCATGTTAAGATGTCTACTCATATCAATGTCCCTGTCCTTTGTTAGACACATTGAACTTCATAGATGGTGTTGCATTCTCTTTATATCCTGAATCCTAAGGTCTCGTTTGTTTCTTGTCCCATTTTCCTTTTTTCTTTACATCACCTTTCCAATTTGTCTTAGTCTCAGATCTACACTTCGATTGTTCATAGCAATGCTTTAGCTTTCGTATGGCCTCCTCCAATTATCTAGGTTCATAAAACTCAATCTCGTATTTGAATTCCGTTGGTAACCCACTAGTGAATCTATGAATCTTAGCCTTCTCCTCGTTGAGGTAAGGCATGTACCTCAGCAGCTCCAAGAACTTACTAGTGTACTCCTAGTCTATCGTTGATCCCATCTTTAGCTCATAGAATTATTTTTCCCTATCATCAAAGTATCTCTCTAATAGGTACTTCTTCTTGAATAGTCACAAGATCTCATTCCAAGTCAAGACCTCCTCATGTATACCCCTGACATTCTTCACATATTCCCACCAAATATCTGTTTTACCTTTAAAACTGAATGTAGATATTATGGCTTTCATGTTCTCTGAACAATCATGAAACCCGAAGAAGTTACTCATACCAAGAAACTATGCCTCTGCATCTTGTGATTTCATCATCTCTCCATCAAATGTAGGTTTTTTTCTTTTTTAAACTCATCAGACAAATATTCTTTGTCACTCCTCTTGTAAGGATGATAATGATATCAATCATCATGACTGTCAGAACGAGAACTAGAATAGTACCTATGTCTATCACCTCTCTTATCCAGAGTATCCAATAATCTGCCATCTCTAACAGTGCCATCTCTATTTGACCCGTGACCACCATGAGACCTACTGCGATATGCCCCATTAGTTTTTTCCTCCTGCTGATGGTTGATCTGAAGTGGTCCCTATCACTGCAATTCTGACAAAATCTGAAGTGTCATTGCATTTACCTCTGCTAGTTCTCTTGTGCCTATATGATTCTATCATTATCTTCCCTACAACTCCTTATTTATTCCTTTAAGCTTCTTAGTGTGTCTGCCAAATCAAAAGAGTACCCAACACCACGCTGCTCATCTGATCTGTTGGGAGAGTCTCGGGAACTATAGTCTACCATATTGCTAGTCATCTTTGATATTCTTCCTGCAAGGTATATCATGCCAGCTAAACCAATTCACAATAAACCAATGTACCTTAGCATAGTTCAAGGAGGATATCTCATCTATAAGATCACCAAATCAACGTAATACATGTATATAACATAATCATAACAGGATGCAAAAATATAACTCATAAGCATATAACCACGTAACCATCATTCTAGCTAGGGTCCAATAATACATGCATGACTATATCAACTACACATACAATAACCTCATGCATGACAACAACAACCATACAAATGTACACCGACAATATGCAAGCATAAACAATCACGTAACCAATCATACACTCATGACGACACACTTCACGACAATAACATCTTATTTCACATGGTGACACCACTACGACCATGACCCACACCATGCATGTGCAATAAGCATATAGACCACAAGGATGACTAACACATGTGAAGCCAACATGAATGCATGACCAACGCACACTGCCCATCTAGTTTGAGAGGTGAACCATGCTATGATACCACTATGTAACACCCTCCTCCCACATCTACACAAGTAATCGACCAACCAGGGTAAATATGTGACGAGAAGTTACTATGATATGATTCGACCTCCTAAATCACGTTAAGGAAGTGGAACTGATGGAAACACACCATACAGTCATTCCACATCAACAGTAGGACTCCTAGGAACCATCTCAACCTTTTTGGTAACTAGCCCCTGGGTCCCACTGAGAATTTAGATCACTTAACCCCTGGACTCTCACATGCTATGGGAATTCCAGTGTCCAGATGGTTGGACGCTCCCACAGCATGGTATGCCAGGGTCCGGGAACTATTTTGCTCAGTGTTGTGCCAATATTCCTAGGATTTGAGCCGCTTTAAGCCCAGAACCCAAGTCACTGCGCAGAATTGAATGACACCTTCAGAACATAAATATAATAAGAGAGTGATGATACAAATGTAATTACTTAAACAATCCCTTGACTAGACCCCTACTAGCCATGACAGACATTTCGTCAAACTTGTCACAAATATGTAACCTACAGGTGTAAACAACATATCTAACCATAGGGGTCTCATACTTATCTGAGAATCGCCAAGGAGCATTGTTCTCCTATCTCATTAGTTGGATTATCATCTATTAGGTCATAGATACATCATTCGTTCATTTACAAGTAAAAGCATGATTAGAGCCATACATAGCCAGTGTCATAAAAAATATTCATAACCAGCATAATAGCTATGGAAATACCAGGGAAATCATAGCCGTATGATCCACATATAAATCAATATAATAATCATGAAATATCAAGGATAAATAAACTCTTATTAATGATGCAAAGGCCAACAAGTTGTGGGACTTCCACGAACCACACGACCATAGACATGGCTGAGCCAAAACTCTCATGCCATATTCTAGGCATGAATGTTGGATCTCATAAAACACATCAATCCAAAACCATCCAGGGCTTCCAGAGGCCAAGTACCTCAACCCATCAAATAGTGATTCCACCTCACGGTCGGACATCACAAAACTATCATCAGATTGGTTTCTACCCAAGCCTTCTAGGAGTCAGAAGCATTTGTTCCAACCAAGGCTTCCTAGAATAGTAAGTCAACCCACAGCTTATTCGGAGCTTCTAGATTGTTTTTCTAATTAGGGCTTCCAGGACTAGTAACTTAACCCACCAAGGGCTTCCAAAGCATTTTTCCAACCAAGGCTTCAAGGACTAGTAACTCAACCCAAGTTGTTACATGGCTTCTAGAGTGTTTTTCCAACGAGGGCTTCTAGGAACTATTAGCTCAACCTAAGCTAAAGGAAATATGAGAACCAACTAGAAAAACAAAGAAATAAACCCACAACACCATGACTATCCAAGAAATGGAAAGGCTAGGCAAATCCACTGTCAATCCAGGTGATCCTCCATGCTAGTGATAGATCATGACCAATAAACCACATGCATATGCCGTGCATGCCAAAACTAGTGAGGAAAACATACATGCAACTTGGTACCTGTAAGCCAATTCCGTTATAGCTATTGATCTTGATGTCCTCTTCCGTTTTCTTGCTCCAAAACTCAAAGTATGCCACACCCTCTTAGAGTCCTCCAACAAAAAGTGTCCAAGAATTAGAGAGAGGGAGAATAGAGATAGAGCTCCAAAACTAAACTGACAAAACTTTGTGTATTGATCTTCAGAAGCCTTTTTATTAATGAGACCTCTATTTTCTTCATTTTCCTCCTCACATGCAACATGTGACCTTTCACCTCCCTTTTCTCCTAATTTCCATTATTTTCATCAATAGATGTGCCAAAATACCATTTGGCCTTTCAAAAGTCTTTTTCATTGCCTATGCCAATTTCCTTAGTCATTAATCAATCACCAGTGATCTCTATCACTATGTCTTTGCCCAACATTCGGCTTGGAATAATTGTGCCATCAACCTTGATTATTATTTTGCCTTTGTTAACTTTTATTACATGGAATTTTCACCAAGACTGTTACAATTTGAAAGAAAAAACTATTTCTGACTATTATAACTTTAAGAGACTAAAAGATTTGAAAAAAAAAAATTAGTAGAAAACATTGTTCGTTCTAGTATTGCTTTTATGTGAATAATATCCCCAAATCTCAAATGACGCCTCTACCGTACCTCTCGGCACTTACACTTTGGCTCATTGACAAACAATTCATAATAATAATAAAAACTGCGTTAATTCTAAAATCATATAATGTATCTTATATGCTTTATATGCACATAATATGCGGCCCCTTGAAGAACTAACAGTGGCTTGCAGTTTTCTTCCAGGTGTCTCTGTACACAGTTTTAGTTACCTACATCCATGCCGCAAATTAGAACAGGATATGGTGCTCGAGTTGTTATTTTTAGACAATTGGATCCTCCACTGCGTCCGAACGAAATTGGTTTTCCTTAAGCACTTCGTGATAGCGTCTCCTAAAAAACAACGTTTATAACTTCAAACTGCGCCCTTTTAACTTTCTAGTCTTAACCTTCACAGATAACTCATGGAGTTTAAAAGCCAATCAACCGGGCTCTAATACCACTACACAAGCTCGTGTAAATTCCATAATAATAACTCTGATACTTTATTGATGAAAGAAACGTATATTTATACAATAAATGATGTTAATGAAACCGAATCTAAAACTAATTATTTACATTAGTAATCGTGAAAGATTAATTAACAATTGGTAGTGAAATCAGTGGTATGTACAAATTTGATTTTTGGCATTTTATTTGGAATTTGATTTTGCATTTTAGAAATTTAATTATGTACTTTCAACATTGTTATTGTTCATTATTCATTAGTACTCTCTTTCTAGTCGAGTATGAAGGATATTGTACTGACCAGATAAACTTTTGACTTGTAAAAATATAAAACAAAATAAAAAATAAATAAATAAATAAATTTTTTAAATTAATAAATATAATTTTAATTATAAAATTAAATTAAATTATAACATTAGAATTCCATAATATTATATAAATCATAGTATCTGTTTATGATATTTGTTATGAAAAAAACTATTTAAAAACTTGAGAAATCTAGTATAGAATATAAAAATATTAATTTAAATTTATGTTAATTTCAAAATTAATCAGATTCTAATAACAGATATTAAACTACAATGCACAATCCTTTTTATCACAGAAATATTTAAAAGTGTAAGCACCCATCCACCATATTCTTTCCTTGACCCTCACATTTTCTATCCATCTTTCGAACATGATTTTTGGTGAAGTCGAAAGTTAATATTACACAATTAAAGAAAACATTTCCATTTTTTTCTCTGAAAGTCAAAAGTGCCCTAGAATGGTCAATTACAGAGCATATATCAGTGTACCAGGGAGTTGTTATATGTTAGTGACGCAGGGAGATAACAGTACTGGTTATTCCAGCTTGCCTCTTCTGCGTTTTAAAGATTTCCGGCAATTTCATTTCGTCCACATATTGTGTAATCTCACAGCTTGCACATGATATGCAACTACTTTTTTCACAGCTTGCACATAATATGCTACCACTTTTTTGGTTTTCGACTGTGATGATTGTCTTCATCTTTAAACCTTCGTTCCTACTTATGAGCATATATCAGTGTACCATGGTCAATTATAGAGCATATATCAGTGTACCAGGGAGTTGTTATATGCCAGTGACGCAGGGAGATAACAGTACTGGTTATTCCAGCTACTTCCTCTGCGTTTTAAAGATTTCCGACAATTTCATTTCGTCCACATATTGTGTAATCTCACAGCTTGCACATGATATGTAGCTACTTTTTTCACAGCTTGCACATAATACGCTACCACTTTTTGGGTTTTCGACTGTGATGACTGTCTTCATCTTTAAACCTTCGTCGCTACTTATGAGCATATATAGTGTACCATGGTCAATTACAAAGCATATATCATTCTTTAAACCTTCGTTGCTACTTATGAGCATATATCAATGTACCATGGTCAATTACAGAGCATATATCAGTGTACCAGGGAGTTGTTATATGCCAGTGACGCAGGGAGATAACAGTACTGCTTATTCCAGCTGCTTCCTCTGCGTTTTAAAGATTTCCGGCAAATTCATTTCCTCCACATATTGTGTAATCTCACAACTTGCACACACTAGGCACCAACTTTTTTGGTTTCTACAATGACCGACGGAGAAGGGAGGGCTTTTCATAAATATTTCATCATCAATCCGATTGTCTCCTGCGTTTGCGCACTTATATTTATTAATAAATTAATACTTATTTTAAAAATATATATTTCAAAATTTAGATTTCATATTAATTTATGTATAAGATAGTAGTTATAGGATTGTAGTTTTTTTAATATGTACCAGTAACATTAGTAAATTCATACTAAGACTAAATACATGTAAAATATTTGAAAATTTAATATAATTTTAATATTTGTTTTATAAAAATAATTTTATAGATATTTAAAATATGTTGATGGATAGAATTGTAATATTATAATAAAAAATTACACATCATATATGTAGATATACTCCATCTTAAAACTTTGGTATTACATTAAAATATTTTCAATAAAATATATATATTTCTAAATATATGTAATCTTTTACCATTTAATAACAAAAAAGAACACTTAGCAGATTACATCACACTACCTAATCACACTTGTTCTGAAAAGGAAGTGTACAAGCAGTTCGATTACCAACATTAAATTTATGTTTAACTTATTATAAACAAAATTATTAAATTAATTTTATGCATTTCATTTTTTAATTATTTAATATATATATATATATATAATTTTCCGCATAATATACAACCTACACACTTCATATTCCGCGTAAATGAAGAGACATCTTATAGAAATACGTAGACACGACTGTGCGGTTGGCTACATAGCATATATCTGGCGTATAGCTCGAAATACCTTTGAAAGGTAGACACGACTGTGCGGTTGGCTACATAGCATATATCTGGTGGATAGCTCGGAGTGTCGTCTTCTGCAGGAGTGAGCTTTAGGTTATTACTATATATATATATTAATTAATTTATAATTTTAATATATAATATATTTTTTTTGTTTGTTTGTGTAAGTTTAAGATGATAATTAATTTATAATTTTAATATATAATATTTTATTTTTTTTGTTTGTTTGTGTAAGTTTAAGATGATTGTGAGTTTAACTTTTGGATTAAGAAAAATTCAGTTGAAAAAAACAAAACATAAACATTAACGTCTTTGCTTACAGATATTACAATACGATGGACAATCCTTTTTATCACACGAATATTACAAAAATTCCACATCATTCTTTTCGTAACACTGACATGCTCTATCCCATCTTTTGATAGACAGTACTGATTACACATTATTGTCCACATAACGTGTAATCTCACAGCTTAGTTTTCTATGCCGACTGTCTCCGTCCTCAAACCTCCCTCTATATTTATAATCCTCTCTATTTATAATCTAATACGGCAACATATTGTTGTAAAATATAAAATCCAATTTTCCTGGGTGGAAACCAGACATCTGAGCAAAGTTTGGAATATGGGTGGAAACAAGACCTCTGTTAGTATGGACGATCAAAACGAAGCTTTTCTTCGAGGGTACCCCATAAATGTGATCGTATCCTGCATTTGTGCACTGATATTTACTATGTTGCTCTCTTTGGATGTGTACAAGGCTTTCAAGAGGAAAGCCTATTGGATCCCAGGTGAATCTCTGGTTATTAGCTCTCTCTTTATTCAGTTGCTCTCTTTTATTGACATTTTCAATATAACTATAAATTTGGAAGACAAACAGTGGGTAGAAATTTTGTTTGACGACCCACTTTTCATTGAGAGCAAAAGAGTTACGATATGTGTTTTCATTAGTTATTTACTTCCCGGGGTGGTCCGTTCGGGTTTGGGAACTGTGTGGGGCGGTATTGGAGCATTGGCGTTAACTGTAATATGGCACATGGGTAATGAAGTTTACTTCTTTCTGAAGTCAATGGATTCTGACATGGAAGGGTTTTTGCTTGATAGGATATCGTTCATAGTTCCCCGTGCCATCCTTTTCACAGAGCTCATATTGTTGGTTGTACTCTTGAGCTGCGCAGTCATAGCAGGTAAAAGCATTCGAAAGATCATCTCTCAAAAGGTTCAGTTAGCACTCTCATGTTGTTGCAATTGCCTGGAAACACAAGAGTGTGACAACATTGAGAATCACGTCCTCAAATGTTGGATCCTGTGTCGTGCTTCCCGACCTGACTATATCATGGCCAGATCAGTTTTCATTTCATTTGCAGGCCTTTTTAACACAGTTTGCTTTGTGTTATTAGTAGCTAAATGGAGTTGGTTGTGGAAGAAGTTCCTGGAGGACTGGCCGATCATTTATATACTGATATTTTTGATGCAGTTTGTGTTCATCCTTATAGGATGGATAGTGGTGTTATTCAGATGGTTCACAGCCGTTATATACTTTCCCAGGGATGTGCGGTCCTTGTTTCACATGGAAGATTTCTGGACAAGAAGTATCGTTGATATGAAAAAGGATCTGGATGCGCATTTAATATCCGGATTGTTTCGTGGGAAAAGAAATCTTGAAAGAACCCCATTAGAATCTATCATCGTGAATTTAATCACAACATTTAGGCTTCATTATTTATTATTTATGATGGTGTTTTCGCTTCAAAAATTTATAGTTTCACTGAGCAAAACCTGTTGGTGTTTATCGGAACTTGCATTCCGAATGATCAGGCCTTTCATAATGAGCCGAGAAAACAATTCCCTATTGTTTGGCTTGAACGGATCAGCACTAAATACTAATCAATTTTACCAATACAAAGCAGCTTTGGACATCATACGAATGCCAGGAGAAATCGCCAGCAGCCTGTGGATAGCAAATCTTTCAGCCTTTAGGAAAGCAGAGAATAACATGAAGAATGGTTTTGAAATTGTTGAGGATACTTGTGCAGAGTTGATCACTTTAATGGGATACAAAACAGGGACAGTGGAAGATGAAGCTCCCACCTCTCTAGAAGAAGGAAAACAATTCCACGAAGTTGGAAAAAGTTCATGGAAAATGAGAGCAGTATCGTTGATACATTTTATGATGTATTTTTATGACGGGACTAATTATGATATCCTCAAAGATTCTTTTGAAGCTTACTCTCAAGCATGGCGTTTCATGGATATTGTTGATAGTTTAGATCCTGAAGGCCACTTAGTAAGTCTGACAGCCGACACAGAATTTGACACCATTAAGAAGATTTGGGGCTGCGTCAATCCACCCAACGAGAACGTCTCAAACAAATTACTGGAAGAGAAGATCAAAAGTCCACTGAAACAGCTTATGGAACAGTGTGATAGAGAAGAAAGAAAAGGCACCATAGAGCGTCAAGAGGACTCCAGGGACTGGATGGCAGTCGCAGCAAAAATCAGCTTGTATAAAGTATGGAAAATAGTGGATGTTAAATCTAGTTCAGCTAATGCAATCCATCACTTAAGATCTTTATTGGCAAACCTTATTGCCCATTGCATGGAGAAGGAACTGGACAAAGCAATGATAGGTAATTGTCATAAATGGGTAGAGGAAGGGAGGGAAAAAGAGATATTCGATGCAGCATTCATAGCTGGGAAGGCCAAGGCAGTGCGGAAAAAGATACAAATTTATTAATGTTCTCAACATGCAAGTTGAAAGGTGTTTGAAAGTGATGTATTGATAGGTGTTAAAATTTCTGACCTTTTGATATTGTTTTCTCCAGATAAAAAGCAGCCATGCAGTACGTGATCAGACTGAAGTTGTGGCAGGCGAAGGTCACGATATAAGTGAAGCAGAGCCTCTCGAGGGCGAAGGCAACAAGGTAATTGAAGTGCATGCACAAAATTCAGGCGACTCTCAAGCGATCCTTGAAATTCAAGTAGCTGAATGATTACAAGTGTTATGATGAAATTCAAGTAGCTGAATGATTACAAGTGTTATGATGAGTAGGTGTACTAACTGTATATATGTTGTCATCAATGGACTTCTACTGGGTGTGGTTTGTATGTTGTCTTCGATGGACCTCCGCGGGGTGTTGTGACCTCTACGCGGTTATGTGGTACAGTTACATGTACAGTTTGCTTAACCAATGTGTCTGATTTTCAATTTAAAACAATGTATTGCACATTTGGCTTCTCTCGAGGAACCATCTGTCATTTTATGTTCCAACATTTCATAATTAAGTGTCCATGTCCACTCTAAACATATAAACAAGGCATTCGGCAATATTCCAGCTTTGTAGAGCCATTGTTTTTTTCAATATTTTGTTACTTTCTAAATTTGCATTCATTTGAAATTTACCGAGAAAATCGGTAATTTAGGATTTAAAAATTTAAATATTGTTTTTTTATAAAAATGTTATGGTTTTCATCATGGTCTTTATATATATAAATGGGAAAGCATGTAGGTCAAGGATAAGTGTATTTTACAAGTCACATAAATGTATGACTTGGGAAAGCCTGTAAGTTAAGGATAAGTGTATTTTACAAGTCACATAAATGTATGACTTAACGTTAGACATAAAATCTTAGCAAGATTATGAGATTTTTATAGTTTAAATCTAAGCCTCTATGTCGTGACACCCTGGTACCCTAAAATGGATATATAAATTTTAAGAATCAAGTAAATGTGCATGTGAGGTATGCAATGGCACCATCATAATATATGAAGGCCTTACCATAATCGTGGCACCACTTTATTTCATAAAAGAGATGATTCATTGGTAACCAGAGCACCACCCCATTCAATAAAAAAGATTCATTGCACCATTATAGTCCCTACAGAAGAGTTATTGGTCTTTACACTAAGGTATCCTTGGGTGAAAGTTGTTTTTAGATGTAACAGAAAACAATTTAACACATAATTATATAATTTAGGTAAGTGTAAGCAGTTTGTAAAGATAGTAGAAGAAAATTCTCCATTATTAATATTCATTTAACAATTTCAATAAAAACAAAAGGTATTAAGTAAATTTATTTTAACTATTTTTAATTTCATTAAAAATAGTGAGAAGGATTTATAAACAAAAGGTATTAAGTAAATTTATTTTAACTATTTTTAATTTCATTAAAAATAGTGAGATGGATTTTTAAATAATGTAGAAATGTCGAAAAACGTTACCGGAATATAATATAATAATAATAAAGAAAAGAAATAATTATAATAATAATAATATAAATTAACATAAACTAGTATACATTCATCTTAGTTTTAATATTTCACATATAAGTTTGTGTTTTAATTTATTATCAATTATCTTTTATATTTAGTAATTTGAATGGTAATATAAATCGATATTATTTTTTAAAATCATTTAGAGTACAAATAAATCTTTATACACAAAGTGTGCTTCAAAATATTATAATTTCTTGAACTTAATAATATAAAAATATAATTTCTGAATTAAAATATTATAATTTCTTGAGTTTAATAATATAAAAAATGTGTTTTTTTCAATTTTTCTTTGATTAAGACTTTATGGATTGTAAAGCTCTTATAAAATGTTATTTCTTGTTGTTGTTTCCTTTCATTTTATTTCATAATATATATCATTAAATTTTATCAAAGTTAAAATGAAAAAAATTATGTATGTATGGCATAAAAGTTGATCACAACAACAATTATTTAGATAACTATTAAAATTATGAAAAATATTTTTTCTTCTAATAAAATGTTGAAATACATAGTTTCAAAATATATGAATGACATTGGTAGGAAAACACATATTTTAATAAACTCATATGGTAATGGTTTATAGCTCATACTAGGAGAGTTTTGAATCATTGCTTCTATGAATAAAGATTATGGGGTCTTCACATGAAGAAGAGTATTCAAAAGATGAGAAGCAATCACTTAGAGAGTCAATCACTTAGAGAGTCATAGTACATTTCCAATTATCATGGTTCCAACACATGGAACTAAAGTATTAAAATGAGGAACACTCAATAAAATATATGTATGAAGAGAAGGATGTTATGTATAAAGACGCTAAACATAAAAATACTATAAATTATGGCAATAATTGTACTTTTAATTTGATATTTTAATGCTATATTCAAGTCAAACAAAATAAATTGAAATGAATTCTTATCATGGACAAATAGATGTTTGAAAAGCTCAATAATTTGTTGAAGTGATTGGATGTATATATTAACATCCACATATTTAAACATGAACAATATATTTCATGACTACTTTTCATCCTTAAGCAACTCTGTAAAATACGCAACTCGATTTAGATGTTATTTTTTCAACTTCTATGGCCATCTTATATTAGATAAGACCATATGCAAAGAAATATGAGGAGTTATACACTTAGATTTGGCTAGACATCTCCCTTTCACTTGAATTCTATTTAATATAAATTAATGAAAACTAGCATATCTCAATAGTTTTTGAGGAAAACTAGAACCTCCTTTTGTATAACAAGATGATAGTACTTATATGTGTTTTCTTATTGTTTGGGCACACTCATACTATGCAATCATTTAATTGTCAACCAAGAGTCACATATGATATTGTGAGGCACTCGATTTATTATACACAAAGAGGGAAATTTTCTTTTATCAAACCTAATACCATGCAAACTAGTCTACTTAATGTATAAAGTAAACAAAATAAATTTCAAACATGTGCCTATATCAAGAAGAAGTCAACAATATTAGACACCCATAAGCTAGTTGATGGCACCTCAGATGATGAATCCATTGGGAACTACGCCCATGAATTCCCCCACTCAACTCTATTTACTAAGAGAAATCAAGAATCTCATGATTCCATGGCACAACATACAACAATCTTGAAGCACAAACTAACACACACAAAAAGAAACTATCAATGACATAAAAATAGTTAATCCATATTAACATAAAAATAAGTTATAAGTATGTGTAGGTACCAATTTCACAACACCTTACCATGAGTGCCCCTCTCCACCCCACGGCAATGTTTGACCTATCCAAGTGGTTACAAAATAGCCATGATAGAATTATGTCATGGACCACATATAAACTCCAAATATTAACATAGAAATGAAAATGGGCTAGTTATTGTATTATTGTTAGAGTTATTTTACATATATGCCAATACCAACAACCTCTAGTCTGAAATGATTATATATATTAGCTTTCCATCTCCACAAATAGAGTGGAAACACCCCTCAAAACTCGATTATAGTTTGAGACAAACATACACAATTTTAAAAAAATTACAATTCTAATTGGATATGTAACACAAGTGGTTTCAACAAAAATCCATTGGTTTCATTATTTAGCTAACTAGGTTGTTAGAATCCTCTATGCTAGTTGGTATATTCCGCTTCAATTTGTAACTCATGGGTTGTTCCCAGTTTCTAATGACATCGAAAGCATCACATGGTTAAGAAACCAAGAGATACCTTGAATCGGTGATCAAGTTGATTTGTACGTCGTTTGGGTGACATTAAGTGCTCATGCAAGTTGATGCATAACCATGGGGCATATAAAAAGATTCGCATAGCTCTTTCTAAAGAGATTCTCGATGAATGAACCTTCTCAATAATGTGATGATGATTGATATAATGAGAACTATCCCATTTAGATGATGAGAAATTTTGAGGGTTATCCCTTGCACATATATTGTTGATACACTAACCTAGATATATACCTAAATTTTTTAATTAGAGTTGAACCTGTGTGTTCACTTAGAGATACACTTGTACGTGAGCATCACCACAGTTATTAGGTCAGCAAAGCTTATGTGTAGTCATAAAATTTTATGTACAAAAATGTAAAAAATATCAAAGTACACCTTAATAATTAACCATTAAATAAAATATGAGATAAAATGGTAATTATATGCCTTTGAGGAAAATCATAATAGGGATAACGAAATGAGTCATATGCACAATATAAGAAGGAAAATTGAGTACATATTGAAAGAAAAAGGGGAATCTTTTTTTAGCAAAAATATGACAAAATGGTAGCCTATCATCTCCCACCAACTGGTCTAATTTCATATCCTTTGCAACCATATCTATTCCAATTATGAGATTGTTGATGTTGTTGGACCCACCAACATTCAGAGGGTCTTCAAGATAAGAAGTTGCAATAGACCTCACATTGTTTGGAGTAGGAACCCCATCCGAAGTACGACTCGATTGTCGATATGGTGGGTTTTAGTGCCATGCTTTCGCTAAAATACACATAGAATGATGTATTCGTGACTTTGGTGAAACACGTGTGTGACTCTCTGAAGGGTCAAGTGCAATGCATGAAAGATTCTAACACAACGAAGGGAAAGTGAGTGAGCCCCTCAGAAGCTTGTAATAGTATGCATTGTGAAAGGAACACACATGCATAAAAGGAATCATAACTTAGCCCACAAAACAGTTCACAAGTTAACCATAATGGAAATGTACAACAAAACACATTCAACAAGATTCATACTAATGCAAACGAAATAGTTCATAAGTGTTAGCGTAGCTGAAATAACATATATTTCAAACATAAAAATAGTATTCCTACTATATTCACAACATATGCATGAAAATGTGTTGGCTTGGATCTTATATTAGAGTGAAAGTCCCAAGCATACATATACAATTGATGAACCACTAGTCCCAATAGTGGAACATGAAGCCAATATACTCACATTCTAAAATGAAATGTTTTTCTGTTTCCACTTTTCCAAAAGAACAAAAAATGTGTACTCTTTCCTCCCACACTTCTTTTGGCCTTTTCCAGTGCCTTGTTTCACAGCGGAGTTGAGAATTATTGATGAGAATTAGTCCTTAACTGAGCAATGAGAATTTTGGCTCTCCAAGAGATATTGACCTCTATGTATGCTTTTGGTTGATGACTATGAGTGGTATTAAACACTTCAATATAATATTTTTTCTTTCTTCCTAGCTTCTTATCCCAAGTAGCTTGTGGAACTTTTCCATAACAAAAGCTTTTATCTCTTTGTTGTTTATGGGACATGCTTTCAAGCAAATACCCCATTTACTAAACCATTTGTTATTTTGTTGCATCCAAGTTTTTTTTGCTCTTGCACAAAAGGATAACCTTAGGCCATCTAACATCTTCCATTTGCTCAACTTTTTTAAATAGCTTATGACTCCCACCATAACAATTGTTTCAATAGGAATAATCCCCATTTCACTTAACAAGATAGTGTAATCAAACACCTCTGAATTTGTTTGTATCAAACTCTTCTGAAGTTTCTCAATTTGTCTCCACTGCATGCTCAATTTATCTCCACTGTATGCCGGATGTACTGTTGGCCCATAGTTCACAACCATAGAGAATTGATATATTGGACATGTTGAAGATATAGTCATGTGGAAGTTACAAAAAAAAAAGTTTTAAATTTTAGAATTTTGACTATTAATATAGTTTTTTTTATTATGTTATAATAAACAAATTCTCAAGTTGATCAAAATAATTTGAAATCAAAATAAAAAAATTACTTATTTAATTTTATTTCTTTATCGAGTGACCATGAGAGAAATATTGTTCTATAACATAACATTTAAAAGCAATAACATAACATTTATATTAACAAATTATTAAAAAACAGTAGTAATAAAAAAATTAACGTTGATAATAAATAAGATACTTCAACATTTTATAGAGATAAAGTAAAGTAGTTAAGAGTAAAAAAGTATTAATTCATTTTTTGGATGAGAAAAATATGTAATTTCTTCACTGTTTAATATAAAATTAAAAGACATAAAAAAAATATTATTAATATTATATGATCTGTAATTCATTATATATTCAAACTTACATCACCTTTATATAGAAAAAAAGAAATATCAATATCAATAATAATCATATAATTATTTTATTTTTAGATATGTTTTTCACTTTTAGAAGATATGCAACTTATTTCATTTTTAATATGGAGTTGATATATAACATTTAAAAAATATAAACAATAATAATATTTAATGTAAATTATAAATCAAATATTTTAATATGCATGATGACTATAAGAATTATATATATTTGTGTGTGAGAAAGATAATTTAGAGACATGTGATATTTTATAAAATATTAATATAAAAAATAAACATAAAAATTAATGTATATATCTATATTTTATACAAAGAGAGAAATAGATATATTTTCTTTTATGTACATATGTTCTTTTTTGAAGATAAGAGAGCATGTATTCACATTTTAATATGGAAAATGTGAATAAGAAATAAAATATTTCAGTCTATATTATATCAAATAAGTGAAAATAATAAAGAAATATAAAATAATTGAAAATAAAAAAATTCCTTGTAGTTGAAAATTAGGGTAGATTTTAGGATTTACCAAAAACTTCACTGTTTTCTTCGGCTATCCGCTGTTTTCACTGATTGAGGTTTTTTTAGATTGACTTTATATATATATATACTAACTAGCCATTGCACCAGAGTTGCAAAAGAGATTCACTAGGGCATATATTTGAAACATATAAAAGATAAATGAATATAAAAATTAGTAAACAGTAGAATGTTTAAAAAAGTTATTTAAAGTTTTAAAGTATTTTATAATTTTCTGAATATATATATATATATTTTATATTTAGACTAGTTTGTAAAAAAAAAAAGTTTATTCAAAAAAAATTAAAATGAAAAATTCAAAATTTACCATTAAATAAACTAGTGTAAACTAGTGTAAGAAATAAATATGAAATATGAAATAAATATATCAATAAAGCTAGTCTACATACAGTATCGTCTGACATGAATCACTTCAAACATCTCCTGTACCAGTGACTCTCTATCGTCAGTAAAAGACATGAATCACTGACTTCAAACAAAGCAGCATACGTCTAGTTACTTGTGTATATGTACCAGCATACCATCCACCCTGTCCATTTGCTTTCCGAAGCTACTTCCAAAGCAAAGCAATCACTTATACAGCTGAGCATCACAGTGATTTTGGGCTCGCGTTGGAAATAATCATTCGTTGAAGTGTGGACAAACTGGTCATGATCTCCAAAGTAGATCGAAAGAAACGACAATATAAATATCTCCATGACTTTTCAGTATATTTGCTATAAATGGGCTAGCTTTAATTCATACAGGTGGTGGATTCATGTACAATTTTTCATGTCAGAACAGTTGCGATGAAAATGAAACGAGTGAAGCCCAGTCTATAATGCGAGCCATAACATGTCTGAGAGATGGCCGGCTTCCGTGCCAAACTTTCCGATGACCGTCAAAACAAGCCCCCATAACGTCCACGTCGCCAGCGGCCGTCACACCCAAACGATGCACGCAATTAAAGCGTTAAACCATAGATCGACTTCCATTCGAAATTTAAATTTTGAATTTTCAAAATGCCGCGCATAGCTACATGAACACTGTGGCCTGGATTTTTGTCTAACATAGCGTTCCTGTTTTAATGTCTCCGTTGTTTCAAGCATAGTTACCAAGTTCGAATTCGAATTCGGATTCGAATCGATACGATACGATAAAAATTTGACTGGAAAAATTTTAATTCGAAAAAATTCGAAAGTATATATGTTAAATATTTAAATATATATACTTTTTTTCTTGCAACAACAATGCATTTAATTTTTCTCATTCATTTTGAAATTTAAATAATTTTTAATAATTTTAATCAATATAGAGAATTTTAAAATTAGAGTGTACTTACTAGAACTATAACCACATTTGTCTTAGCTCCAACATCTCTCTTCTTTTTAAAATTCAAAACTTCCTTCTTACTTTCAAATCTTATTTAAAAATATTTATGATTAATATTTATTTTAAAATTAAATATTCTAAACTCAAAACAGTTTTTTTTTTAATTTCAAATTTTATCTAAAATCTTTTATAATTAATACATATTTAAAAATTCAAAATTCAAAAATATGTTTATAAAATTTCTTATAATATAAATATATTATATTTAGAAAATCAATTAATTATTATAAAATTTACTTTCAAGATGTTGCTTCTTCCTTTATTATCTAAACCTTTTGAAGCAATACTCCTTTATTATCTAAACCCTTTGAAGCAATACTCAAATTAAAAATAGGAAATTTTCTCCTCTCAAAATTTGTTTCCATTTCTTACCTACAATCCGGTGACCTTTCCATTTCCTACTACAATAAGGCACCTATCTATTTTATGATTAAAGATTACTACTTTAATATTCTCAAAAACTCAAATTAACAAAGATCACTGAACTTACTATTCTGTGAGAGACAAATTAACAAATCAGTGCAATAAACTGTAATAAACTAGTGAATTCTCTTTTATCCAAACGAAGTTACCATGAACCGAATCGAATTTTTATCGTCAATGTTCGAATCGAATTGCCGAATTTCCGTATTTATTTCTCAGATACGGGCATATTTGGTAGCTATGGTTTCAAGTATACATAAGATTGCCTTCCCTCTTGGAAACCGATGGAGAGCAGAAGTTTTAGAAGTGGCTATTTTGACTTTAATTTGGAAAAAAAAACAGAAAGAGATATTTTGACTTTAATTAATTCAATTTTTAATTTTAATCGACAATTAAATGTGAAGAATTATATATATATATATATATATATATTTTTCAACTTTGGGTTAATTTATTTTTAAAGTTTTAAAATTTTAAGAAAAATTAATACAAAATTCGAAGTTTTTATATTTTGATAAAATTAGTAGTTTGTAGTATGTTCACTCATATTTGATTTTTTTTAAATATAAATATTTATAAATAAATGAAATCAAAATGTTATTAATTATCAATTAATTAAATAATATTATATTTTTTAAAAATAAATCTTGATAATAACCATGCTTGACACAAACCATTTTTAACATTGTAAATTTTAATAATATATATTTTAAAGTGATTAATAATATATATTTTAAAGTGATTAAAATTAATATGACAACCAATAATTTGTCAAAGTGCACTAGAATATTCTCGTTAAATTACTCTTTCTCTTGAGCATGCTAATATATATTTTAAAGTGATTAAAATTAATATGACAACCAATAATTTGTCAAAGTGCACTAGAATATTCTCGTTAAATTACTCCTTCTCTTGAGCATGCTAAGGAGCCAGAGGTTCATGATCTGTCAAATTGTTCCTTCTCTCGAGCATGGTAAAGAGGAGGTTGATGACCTTGTCTCCTTCTACTCTAGCTCTCTCTCGCCATGATTATCATAATGATGCAATACTTTCTCCCACCATGACTATCAGAGTGGTGCAATGCCCAATAATTTTTTAAAATTATTATCAAAATGATGCAATGCCCAATGATTCTTTGAAGTTGTATGTATTTCGCAACAACGACCACTAACAACCCAATTTTGTCAACACCTTTCAATTATGCCTAATTCCATGTTGTGCATTGGGCATAAATTCAATGTCCGTGATAGTATAAAAATGTTTGCTTGTGATTTTAATTTTTATTTTAAGAAGTATATGAGAGTTTTATATTAGAATATAAAACAATTCTATAAAATTTTAAATAAATATTAATTTTTATGTAAAAAATTAATAAAAGTTTATATATATTATATAAGATTTAAGGAATTCGTTTAATTTATTATTTTTATTACTACATGGTTATAAGTTTCATGTTTGTGATGGTTTGATTAATTTTTTTGGATAAGTTATATTAGTTTACATTTTTTATTTTATTAAAAATCTTATTTATAAATATAGGGAACTATTTTTTAAGTTTCTCAATAAAGTTGTCTTTAAACATATATTATCATTATTTGGATAGCAAAGATAAAGAAATTGAAATTATCAAAACACATACAACATTAGAGACATAACTTATTAAACTAAAAGGTGTAATGCTTAGTTTATGAAAGAATCCTATGTATAAATGATTACTCTGGACTCAAGAAGAGAACACATAATAAAAGAGAATGGTAACTTAAAAAATGACTTTAATAATAGGAAAGTAAGTATGAAACTTTGTGTGAGGTGTTGGAGTAAGATGAGAGAAGAAGAGGTGCAAATATAAATAATTCGTCCTTCATGAAAATTGATGATTCATGATGCATGAATCAAGATCTTCCCTTTGAAGGAATGAATCCATGAACGAATGGATTCCCCACTTTATTTAGAATTTTTTCTTTGCAACCTCCCACTATTGTAGTTGCAACCGTATACTAGTTGTGTGGATGTGCACCTGACTAGTACAACTACCTTGCCAGTGTAGTCCACCATACTTAACTTTTGTCCTCTTTCTTTTGTAGATTTTTCCAAACAAGTATGGTTGTAATATTTTCTTTCTCTAGTTGAAGTCAAGATATATTCATCTCATTTAGGGCACAACAACCAACTTCCCATGATTGGCATTAATAACCAACTTCCTCCAACTTTTGAGGAAATCCTTCGGCTTCCCCTCATGTTTTGGAAGTTGTGTCCCAATATCTCAACCAATTTGAATTTAACAAAAATATATACATTATTTACAACATGGGAATTTTCCAAGGGATGTCACACAACCAAAGTATTATTTGATAATTTTATAGGATTGTAACAAATACTTCATTCACGTATCTTGTTCAAGTAGCTATAAACCACTTTCATCAACATGAAGGCATTTCAGAGTTCTTCATCCCACAATGTCCAATCTAGGTAGGGGTGATAGACATGTATTCTAGAACTATTGATCTCTCTATCATGTATTTGCATTCTTAAAATGGGAGTCGACAAGCTCAGGAGTAGCTTCTAAATTGTTACATTGTTTAACAAGAGGTTGAACCACAAGAACGTCTTCATCAAGAAGTTGTTCACTAATCATCTTTCTAATTTCATCTACACAATAATCAACTCCAAGCAATTTCATCATCATCTGATAATCCTAAAAAAATTATTCTAATGGAATATTCATTAAAGGTTCATCTATTGAGTTATAAGTTGGATTTTCCTTTCCTAAAAGTTTGCATATTGCTATTGTAGATAATCTTGTAGATTCATAAGCTCAAGCAATGTACTAAAGCACTGGATAAGAATCTACTTCTACTTTTAACCAGCGGAAGCCAATATATCGATGAAAACAATATGAACAAGAAGAATATAAATTAATGGCACATAACACAAGATGTATCCAGGGAAAACCTCTCCTCAAAACCCCGCTATCTATATTGCATATATCAGAAATATGAGTGAAGATACAAAGCTTGTTCTTACTAGAAAAATTCCGCACCAGTATGCTCAACTCTCTCAACTCACAAACAAGCTCTTGGCCAACACTTAGCCAATTATGCAACTCTCCAAACCCCTAACCTCTTGCTTAATTCCTAGGATGAATAACCCATATTTAAAGGGAATTCACGATTCCAAAATTTCACAATCCAAACATAGGATCAATCTCTGATGCATGCATGATATTTACACTCCAGTAAATAATACGACTGATAGTACACTGCCCCTGCACTCTAGTCTCAACTAGGTCTTTCTCAGAATCGACATGCATGGGTGTCTGATGAGGGAATCTTTAGTTAACTGGAGTTACACTTGTGGATGCATTAGTGCACCAACTGATTGTTAACTCTCTATATGTTCCTCAAATAGTTTGGAACTAATTTAACTAAACTTAACTTAGTAAATTGAGTGATCTAATTTCCAACTCAATTTAAACTCATACTGGACCCCTAAAACTTAGGGAGAACATATGCGTGACACAGAAAGACTTCCAACTCTAAATTCCTAAATTGATTAAGTTAATTAAACTTAATGAACTATTTACAAGCTGCTATGATAATAAAATTCGATTTTAATTCTCAGTTTAACTCAAGGACAAATGAAACTGAAATTTGTTGTTGTCGTTTCTCAATAGCTATACCTATTGTGGAATTTCCTCTTGGTTCAATGACATTTTCTATGGGTTATTTTTTCCTTGATGAATTTATTTTCTAACAATAATGGTTCCCCATGTTTGAATGGATTGTAATTACAATGAGACAAAAAATTTATTCCAATCACAAATAAAGATATAAATTATCTTCCAGTTACAAAAAAAATTATCCTACAATTACACAAGAAGATGTATTGTCTTCTAATATTAGAAAAAAGGACAAAAATTATTTCCCAACTTAACAAGATAAAACTTTCCTTCTAGTTATGCCAGAAGACAAAAATTCATTTTTCATTCCTCAACAAGACAATATTTGTCTTCAAATTACTCAAATTTCCTTATAATTACATAAAATTTGTCTTCTAGTTACATAATAAGACAAAAAATTGATTACTAATAACACAAGTGAATAGAAATATTATTTCCAATTACAGAAAAACTCATACATTTTTTTAACTTAGTCTCTCCTCTTCTAAGCTTGTTCACTAATTTTTGTTTGGAAGTCATGTGAGTATCAAACACATGGGGAGAAATACTAGCAAAATAAGCATATATCCTTTCTTAGGAATGCACATGCATTCTAAATAATGCACACATATTTTCGATACAATGCATACCTCCTTAGTTCTAACATCCAAAACATTAAATTCTATACCTCACTCTCTCAATTTTTTACGGTTGTTTTTTCATGGCATGACCATGCACACATAATACAACATGTGTGATTTCGCTTTCTCCCTTATCTCCCATTGTTCCTCCATCCTTCTCTCTCTCTCTCAGTTCCATCTTTTCCTCTATCTCCATCCCTCTATTCTTTTTCTCTCCCTCTCTCTCTCTCTCTTCCGCCCCATCACTTTCTATGATTCTATCTCCCTTCTTCCATATATCTCTTTCCACACTTAAGCTTTATCTATATCTAGATCTTCCTCTCCTCTCTCAATCTCCCTCCATGCTGGGCATGATGAACTTCCATGGCCTTTTACTCTTAGAGGATTTCATTCACATGTCATTTTTATCCTCTAAACTCTCTACTTTCTACCATGTTCTTTTTGGTTTTTCTGTCATATGGTCAATGTCTTGCACATGAACTCACTGTGAGATCATTCGGTTTCCTTGTCATGGGAACATGGCTCTCTCCTTTGAATTCCTCTATTTGGTTGTGCTAATGTTCACACTAAGGCTCAAAACTCTAGGGAATGTTCAATTTTGTAGCTATGGGAGGTCTCCATAACATTCTATTGTCCTTATAATATTCAAATATGAATTGTATTTGCAAAAGAAAAAAATTTATAAAGCATGTTC
This sequence comes from Pinus tabuliformis, assembly GCA_031772625.1. Taxonomy (NCBI): domain Eukaryota; kingdom Viridiplantae; phylum Streptophyta; class Pinopsida; order Pinales; family Pinaceae; genus Pinus; species Pinus tabuliformis. The sequence continues at coordinate 358,108,358 of CM062816.1, forward strand.
TTCATGTTTGCAAGAAAAAAATAAATGATTTATTTGTATGTTCTTTAAGAGCGGGTAAATGAAATTTTTATTTTTTATTTTTGCATCTAAAAAGACCAAGTCAGCCCTCTAAGGATCAAGTTGGCTTGCCCAAGGGTCATGCCCTTTGCCTGGATGAACAACTGTAAATAGAACCTATTTTCTCTCCAAAATAAAAAACTCCAGGTCGCATATATCTCTAAGGCTTATGCGAAGATCTGAGGCTAATACGAAGAATTTGGGGAAGATATTTCTTTGTGGAATGTGAGTTCCGAGGCGTGAATTTTTTTTGTGCAATGCGAGGTCTGAGGTTGTAACAATGTGAGTTTCAAGGTTGTAAGAATATGATTTCTAAGGCTATGATAGAGCGCAAGTATGAGCCTGTGATAGAGCACAAGTCTGAGGCAAATGTATGATGCGAGCTAAGCTGCATATACCCACGTTATGGAAATAAAATTTGCATGTCACTGGTCCTAGGAAATTCAAATTTTCCTTACTTAGTGAAAACTTCACAAGTCAAGGTTAAAGCCCCTTCAATAACTCTATGCGAAAACATTGTATTAACTATCCAAAGTCTTAAACTTTAATAGACTTCTAATTAATTCTTAATCCTTATAACTTAACCCTTTGGTAATCACCCGCACATATTAACCATACCACGGTCTTTAGACTTTGGTTAAACTCAACTTAACCCATAATACATTATTCCGCTCATTGCTATTATAACTCTCCTAGAATAGAAATATTCCATAAACCAACTTTTACCTTACCTTTCCGCCATTCCACGGACCTTTGCACATATATCGATGCTCCATTTATCACATTCAATCTGCACCGTTGATCTGTCTCCTCGATCCGACAATTATCATGTCGTCCGCTCACTTCTTCAGACTAACTGCTTAGCACATTAAATCTCCATTCTTTATTCTTCCTACCTCAATCCAATGGTGATCGCGTAATCTCGCGCTATAACTAGCACGCCGATTAACTTTCCAAAATTACGTGAGAAAAGTTGTTTTGATGTGCTACGTGTCACCACCACGGCTCATCGCGTAAAATTTTGGAATACTGCTTACCACCTTTAGGGCACGCAAGATACCACTTTCCACCTTTGGAAACTGCCCACATGCTCAATAGGATCTTAAAGAAACTTGGCTTAATAAAGGGTTAGCACTTAACCAAAGGTTTAGCACTTAATCTCTGCCATTCATATTTAGTCAATATCATCCGTTGATCTGGCCGATCTGACGGTTCCCATGCACTGTTGCGTTCTTTTGATTCTTACTGTGTAATAGCTCATTCGGATTCCTGCCTGTGTATTTGTTCCGATCACGATCTTGATTGTTCTTTCGCTTGACTCCTTCCTGAACTTGATTCTGTGTATTATTTGAACGCTACCACTCTTGAGCTCTGATTTGGTTATTCAATCAGACTCCAACATTGTCTGATCATTGCAATACACATATGTGCACTGTCCTCTCTCTCTCGAATTTTCTTTGGATTCTCTGCACACTTATGTTATGCATAATTAGTCTAATTCACACATAATCTATCACTCGATTACTCAATCCAATCCACAAAAACTCATAAATTGAGTTATCTGTATTAATAAGAAAACACTTACAAAAGAATTCTTTTATGGCCTAATCTTCACTATTAGTGGCCTTTTCCTTTCCTGCCCATAGGCTTACAATCAAACCCTATCTAACTCTCGAACTAACTCCTAGCTAGCTAACCCTCTAATATGCCTTTTAGGCTTACATTAACGAATTCCTGGTTTAGATCCATAACCTTCTCAACAAAATCCTAAAATCTCTTCTTCATCTCTAAGGATTCTTTCTAATCCACAAATTCATCAGCTAATTCCTAATATAAGCTTTTACAATTAATTTCCAAATCTATCAATCCCCACTAATCACTCATCATCACTCATCAATCACTCATGTTCTCCTATATTCGAGAAAATTTACAAATATACCTCACAATACTTAATTAATCCCTATTCTAGCTTCTCCCATTAAAATCACTCAAAACCTTAATAATTACATTAATTTGACACATAGGAATCCAACTTCCTTGAAAACACAAGGCCACTTAAGTTAACTAGAATACAATTAAATTGCTGAGCTGGATGCTCCTACATCAAACTCCCAAGGTTAAAATAATAATGATCTCCTGATCATGTGCTCCCGACCTTTGTCCTGCTAGATCCCATACTTTGTTTTGTAATCTGCCTTTGGTTGTCTCTCTTCCTTTATGATGTTTTGTTGTTGTTGTTGTTCTCTAGGTCTCCATACTTTATGCTACATTGCCCCACTAGCTATGCCTTCATAGTCTGTTGTTGTCTTGTTCTTGCTGAACATGTCTTCTCCCTTTGAGACACTTTTCTCATCAATTCCATCATCAATTCAATTTCTATGTCCAACTCATTTCTTTGTTGGAATTTTTTCTCTTCCTTTCTTACATATCCTTTGCAATCTTCATCAGGCTCTTTCTTCCCCACTGGTGCTTTCATCCATTTCTCCAGTAGCTCCAATTCTTTCTCCCATTCACTGATCCTTTGATGAGAGTTCAGTCCTTCTTCTTTATTGACTGCCTCAAAAACTTCCATGGTTATCTCCACTGTGCCTATCATCATGATGGAATGATGATCCTTTACTATGTTTTCAGCTAACACGATCTCTTCTTCAGGTTTGCCTTTAATCTTCTATGGTTAGCTTCACTTTGGAGTTGTTGGATCCTTACTACCACCCTTACATCCTTACCCTCTTGTTGCTTTTGAACTTCCATCTCATCTCCAAATAACCTCTGTTTAATTTCTTCGATCACAACATCACACTCATTCATTATACTCACTGTTCCTGCAAACAAATCATTGGTCTGTAAATTAAAACACTGTTCTGTCTCCATAACTTTTAGAGACTCTCCTCTGTTGTAAAATATTGTTGTAACCATTTCTTTTCTATTTCCACATTCTCCTAGCAAATTCTCCAGCAATTCAATTTCCTCTTTACATTTAGTGAGTGCTTTATCACAATGTTCTTCATTTCCATCTTCATCCTTTACATGGTCACTGTTGCTCAATGATTCAATCAGATTGTCTTCCATAGACAGTTTTGTCTCATTCATCTTCACAGAAATAAGTTCCTATTCTTTCCTTACGTTTTCAAAAATCAATACTTCATCAACTCCATGTTGTGTAATAGTATTTAAGAATTGTTCTCCTTGAACACTTATAATCCATGTATTCATACAACAATTGCCAGTTTGAAAAATGTAAGGCTCAACAACTTCAACTAATGTTTCACATATCATCTCTTCAGGCTAAACTTCATCTCCTTCTTCCACAAGGAATTGTCCTTGTTTTGTAACAACTCCAAATATCAATTCATCAATAATTTTTTTCTGCTACAACAATTCAATATTTTCCTCATTCAAGAGGCATTCTCCATCATACTCTGCTCTAGAATACTTATCTTCTGAGAAGTACTCTTCATCCATTGTCAGCACATTAGTATGTTGATCCAAGCTCTCCTCTGAACTTTGGTGACTTTTATCAATTTTTATGACAACTTCATAAGACTGCCAATCCTTTGCAAAACCTGTAATCACATCAAAATTATTAGATTCAAATATACAAGGTTTCATATCCTCCTAATGATTTGAATTTTTCCAACAGTTCAAAAAATCATCAATAATTCCTTCCTCAACAAAGTAAACTTCTTGTTGTCTTGAATTCTCACAATGGTTCCTAAGATCTTTCACAGATCTCCATTCTTCATCTTCACCCAGAGCTTCACCCTGTTCTTCTTCACAAATGGAAACTTCCATTTTCAACTCAGCTTCTCTGAGCTTTTCCACCATTCACTTCACTTGCCTCTGTTGTAGCCTTATCTGTAACTTAGACCACTTCACTGCCTTTTTCCTCAAGACCCAACCTTGTCTTTGGTTTTCCTCTAGTATCATCCTTAATACATTGAGTTGTTATTTTAACTCAGCAATCTCCTTTTCAATCTCCTTTTGACTCATCTGTTTCCTGCAGATTTATTCAGCACCCTTCTTCTTCATCTTGTATCCTTCTTTTGAGCCTTCCACATGACTCTCCATAGTGATCTTTTCTTCTATGCGAACGTTTCCTTGTTCACTTTGCTTCTGTTGTGGTCTTCCTCAAAGCCTCTATTATCTCTGTTATGACCATCAGTAGTCATCTCCTTCTCTATCTTTATGATTTCCTCACTCACTTACTATGAGTTGTATTAAAGCCTCTACAACAACAAGTCCTCCCTGCTGCCACTTACCTCACCAAGCTTTCCTTTGTACTTGGTCTTTTGGCAAGCACTTGGTTCTCTATTTTCTGGAACCTTTTGAGCACTTCTCTCTGCTCCTTCTACAATTCAACTCATCTACACCTTTTAAGAACACAACTGTCCTCTTTATCCAACCTCTATTGGAATTCTTCAAGGTTCTACCACATTCTGCTTTCATTCAGAAACTCTTACCAACTTCCTTCATCCCTTAGCAATTCTACCCACATCCTCTGTGGAATTGCCTTTATGATCTTTCCATGAGTTGCAACAAAACCTCTGCAGTAACAAGTCTCATTCTTGCTACACATGCCTCACTAATCTTCTCTCCTCTAAGCTCAGTATTTTGGCATCTCTCTGGTTCTCTCCTCTGGAACCAATTGAGCACTCCTTGCTCTAGGTTGTTGCAATCTTCTCACCTTCTTATGCCACTACCTTCAAGACCTCTGCATGATCTTGTTCTACCATTCACCTGCACTTTGAATGGATTGTTTTCTATTTCCTTTGCATTTGCAAATTCTCCCACACTTTATCTCTGTGTGCCTACTGCTTGTCAAATTTAAAATCTAATCTCCTCTTTCATGCATACATACTTTCAAAACATAACTGTGTTCTAAGTTTATCAAAGAATTTTTTTACACATAGAATTCCCTTGTTCTGCTCGGATACCAAATGATGCGGGCTAAGTCACATATACCCACATTATGCAAATAAAATTTGCATGTCACTGGTCCCAGGAAATTCAAATTTTCCTTACTTAGTGAAACCTTCACAAGTCAAGTTTAAAGCCCCTTCAATAACTCTATGCGGAAACATTGTATTAACTATCCAAAGTCTTAAACTTTAATAGACCTCTAACTAATTATTAATCCTTATAACTTAACCCTTCGGTAATAACACGCGCATATTAACCATACCATAGTCTTTAGACTTTGGTTAAACTCAACCTAACCCATAATACATTATTCTGCTCATTTATATTATAACTCTCCTATAATAGAAATATTCCATAAACCAACTTAAACATTACCGTTTTGCCATTCCATGGACCTTTGCACGTATATCGATGCTTCCTTTATCGTGTTCAATCCGCACTGTTGATCTATCTCCTCGATCCAACAGTTATCGTGTCGTTCGCTCACTTCTTCAGATTGACTCCTTAGCGCATTAAATATCCATCGTTTATTTCTCCTACCTCAATCCAATGATGATTGCATAATCTCGTGCTATAACTAGCATGACACTTAATTTTCCAAACTCACGTGAGAAAAGTTAATTTGTTGTGCTACGTGTCACCACCACGTCTCATCGTGTGAAATTTTGGAATACTTCTTACAACCTTTAGGGTGCACGAGATACCACTTTCCCCCTTTGGAATCTGCCCACGTGCTCAATACAAATCTTAAAGAAACTTGGCTTAATAAATGGTTAGCGCTTAACCAAAGGTTTAGCGCTTAATCTCCGCCATTCATCTTTAGTCAATATCATCCTTTGATTTGGCCAATCCGACGGTTCCCATGCACTGTTGCGTTCTTTTGATTCTCACTATGTAATAGCTCATTCGGCTTCCTCCCTATGTATTTGTTTTGATCTCGATCTTGATTGTTCTTCCTCTTGACTCCTTCTTGAACTTGATTCTACGTATTATTTAAACGCTACCACTCCTGAGCTCTGATTTGGATATTCAATCAGACTCCAATGTTGTCTGATCATTGCAATACACCTCTGTGCACTGTCCTCTCTCTCTCGGATTCTCTGCACACCTATGTTATGCAATATTACTCTAATTCATAGACAATCTACCATTTGATTACTCAATCCAATCCACACAAACTCAAAAATCGAGTTATCTGTATTAATAAGCAAACATTTACAAAATAATTCTTTTCTGGCCTGATCTTCACTATTAGTGGCCTTTTCCTTTCCTGACCATAGGCTTACAATCAAACCCTATCTAACTCTCGAACTAACTCTTAGCTAGCTAATCCTCTTCTATTCCTTTTAGGCTTACATCTATACAAAACACAACAAGTAAGAAATTTAGAGATTTGCAGGGTTTCAATGCATTTTTTAAACACATGGAAGTAAATTGAGTGTCATGAAAAACAAAGGCTTCAACCAAAACAAGAATTTTCACCAGGATACACGATTTGACCATCGATTTCATAAAATTGCAACCCCTGTGTGTGAGCGCAGCGCCTCCCCTACCTCCTTTGCATAACAACCTCCAATAACCATATAGCGAGCTTTTGGTGAAAAATTGAGAGGGATATGAGTTTTTTATGAAGATTAACCATGCAATTGGCCTCCAAGGTGGTCGAATGCTACTTTGGTAGGTAATGATCACAATTTTAAATTGAAATGAAGAATATGCAGTACTATCCTCCAAGTTGTTGTACCAATGATGGTGTCATGAATGACTCAAGATACCTTACAAATAGAGAAAAATTTAAGGATGGAAGTTTATCTTAAAGTTTAGAAACTTTGGTGAATCTTACTAGTCCCTAATATTCAAATTGTAAATTTTTTGGTGATATTTTCTTAGAAATATTTAGAATTCCAATGATTTTATATTAGTCGATATAATATTTTGGCAGTTTTTCAGGTAAAATAATGGTGTACTATAAAATTTGGGTGAATCATTTTAGAAAAAAATTGAAATTCACGAATATTTTTTTTGGAAAAAGCATGGAAAATTATGCAACCTACGAATATTAGCCCCTAAATTTTTTCCTGCTTATAAATATGTGCCTATGATGAGAAGGCATGACAACACGACCTATGCTCATGATTTTTTTATGAAACTTGACCCTAGACCTACTTAACTCAACCTCTCAGGATATAAAGGATCATTTTTGTGACTCTTGACACACTTCAACATATTTACAATGAATAGTAAAAAATATATTCCAACCTTTGACCTAAAGCTTGATCTTCCACAAGGTCATAACCACACCTTTATACTTTTGACAAAAAAAATATAACACGCTCCTGCCAAATCTACCCAAGTAACTGACCAACCAAGGTAAACATGTGACGAGAAGTTACTATGATATGATTCAACCTCCTAAATTATGTTAAGATGTCTACTCATATCAATGTCCCTGTCCTTTGTTATACACATTGAACTTCATAGATGGTGTTGCATTCTCTTTATTTCCTGAATCCTAAGGTCTCGTTTGTTTCTTGTCCCATTTTCCTTTTTTCTTTACATTACCTTTCCAATTTGTCTTAGTCTCAGATCTACACTTCGATTGTTCATAGCAATGATTTAGCTTTCGTATGGCCTCCTCCAATTATCTAGGTTCATAAAACTCAATCTCGTATTTGAATTTTGTTGGTAACCCACTAGTGAATCTATGAATCTTGGCCTTCTCCTCCTTGAGGTAAGGCACATACCTCAGCAGCTCCAAGAACTTACTAGTGTACTCGTAGTCTATCACCGATCCCATCTTTAGCTCATATAATTATTTTTCCCTATCATCAAAGTATCTCACTAATAGGTACTTCTTCTTGAATAGTCACTCGATCTCATTCCAAGTCAAGACCTCCTCATGTATACCCCTGACATTCTTCACATATTCCCACCAAATATCTGTTTTACCTTTAAAACTGAATGTAGATATTATGGCTTTCATGTTCTCTGAACAATCAAGAAACCGGAAGAAGTTACTCATACTAAGAAATTATGCCTCTGCATCCTGTGATTTCATCATCTCTCCATCAAATGTAGGTTTTTTTTCTTTCTTAAACTCATCAGACAAATATTCTTTGTCACTCCTCCTATAAGGATGATAATGATATCAATAATCATGACTGTCAGAACGATAACTAGAATAGTACCTATGCCTATCACCTCTCGTATCCAGAGTATCCAATAACCTGCCATCTCTAATAGTGCCATCTCTATTTGACCCGTGACCACCATGAGACCTACTGCGATATGCCCCATTAGTTTTTCCTCCTGTTGATGGTTGATCTGAAGTGGTCCCTATCACCGCAATTCTGACAAAATCTGAAGTGTCATTGCATTTACCTCTGCTAGTTTCTCTTGTGCCTGTATGATTCTATCATTATCTTCCCTACAACTCCTTATTTATTCCTTTAAGTTTCTTAGTGTGTCTGCCAAATCAAAAGAGTACCCAACACCACGCTACTCATCTAATCTGTTGGGAGAGTCTCGGGAATTATAGTCTACCATATTGCTAGTCATATTTGATATTCTTCCTGCAAGGTATATCATGTCAGCGAAACCAATTCACAATAAACCAACGTACCTTAGCATAGTTCAAGGAGGATATCTAACCTATAAGATCACCAAATCAATGTAATACATGTATAACATAATCATTACATGATACAAAAATATAACTCATAAGCATATAACCACGTAACCATCATTCTAGCTAGGGTCCAATAATACATGCATGACTATATCAACTACACATACGATAACCTCATGCATGACAACAACAACCATACAAATGTACACCGACAATATGCAAGCATAAACAATCATGTAACCAATCATACACTCATGATGACACACTTCACGACAACGACATCTTATTTCACATGGCGACACCACTACGACCATAACCCACACCATGCATGTGCAATAAGCATATAGACCACAAGGATGACTAACACATGTGAAGCCAACATGAATGCATGACCAACGCACACTGCCCATCTAGTATGAGGGGTGAACCAGGCTCTAATACCACTCTGTAACACCCTCCTCCCACATCTACACAAGTAATCGACCAACCAGGGTAAACATGTGATGATAAGTTACTATGATATGATTCGACCTCCTAAATCACGTTAAGGAAGTGGAACTGATGGAAACACACCATACAGTCATTCCACATCAACAGTAGGACTCCTAGGAGCCATCTCAACATTTTTGGTAACTAGCCCCTGGGTCCCACTGAGAATTTAGATCACTTAACCCCTGGACTCTCACATGCTATGGGAATTCCAGTGTCCAGATGGTTGGACGCTCCCATAGCATGGTATTCCAGGGTCCAAGAACTATTTTTCTTAGTGTTGTGCCAACATTCCTAGGATTTGAGCTGCTTTAAGCCCAAAACCCAAGTCATTGCGCAAAATTAAATGACACCTTCAGAACATAAATATAATAAGAGAGTGATGATACAAATGTAATTATTTAAACAATCCCTTGACTAGACCCCTACTAGCCATGACAAACATTTCGTCAAACTTGTCACAAATATGTAACCTACAGGTGTAAACAACATATCTAACCATAGGGGTCTCATACTTATCTGAGAATCGCCAAGGAGCATTGTTCTCCTATATCATTAGTTGGATTATCATCTATTAGGTCATAGATACATCATTCGTTCATTTACAAGTAAAAGCTTGATTAGAGCCATACATAGCCACTGTCATAAAACATATTCATAACCAGCATAATAGCTATGGAAATACCAGGGAAATCATAGACGTATGATCCACATATAAATCAATATAATAATCATGAAATATCAAGGAGAAATAAACTCTTATTAATGATGCAAAGGCCAACAAGTTGTGGGACTTTCACGAACCACACGACCATAGACATGGCTGAGCCAAAACTCTCGTGCCATATTCTAGGCATGAATGTTGGATCTCATAAAACACATCAATCCAAAACCATCCAGGGCTTCCAGAGGCCAAGTACCTCAACCCATCAAATAGTGATTCCACCTCACGGTCGGACATCACGAAACTATCATCAGATTGGTTTCTACCCAAGCCTTCTAGGAGTCAGAAGCATTTGTTCCAACCAAAGCTTCCTAGAATAGTAAGTCAACCCACATCTTATTCGGAGCTTCTAGATTGTTTTTCTAATTAGGGCTTCCAGGACTAGTAACTCAACCCACCAAGGGCTTCCAAAGCGTTTTTCCAACCAAGGCTTCAAGAACTAGTAACTCAACCCAAGTTGTTACATGGCTTCTAGAGTGTTTTTCCAACGAGGGTTTCTAGGAACTATTAACTCAACCTAAGCTAAAGGAAATATGAGAACCAACTAGAAAAACAAAGAAATAAACCCACAACACCATGCTATCCAAGAAATGGAAAGGTTAGGCAAATCCACTGTCAATCCAGGTAATCCTCCATGCCAATGATAGATCATGACCAATAAACCACATGCATATGCTGTGCATGCCAAAACTAGTGAGGAAAACATACATGCAACTTGGTACCTGCAAGCCAAATCCATTATAGCTATTGATCCTGATGTCCTCTTCCACTTTCTTGCTTTTCCTTTGTTTTCTTGCTCCAAAACTCAAAGTATGACACACCCTCCTAGAGTCCTCCAACAAAAAGTGTCCAAGAATGAGAGAGAGGGAGAATAGAGATAGAGCTCCAAAACTAAATTGACAAAACTCTGTGTATTGATCTTTAGAAGCCTTTTTATTAATGAGACCTCTATTTTCTTCATTTTCCTCCTCACATGCAACATGTGACTTTTCACCTCCATTTTCTCCTAATTTCCATTATTTTCATGAATAGATGTGCCAAAATACCATTTTGCCTTTCAAAAGTCTTTGTCATTGCCTATGCCAATTTCCTTAGTCATTAATCAATCACCAGTGATCTCTATCACTATGTCTTTGCCCAACATTTGGCTTGGAATAATTGTGCCATCAACCTTTGCCTTTATTAACTTTTATTACATGGAATTTTCACCAAGACTGTTACAATGTGAAAGAAAAAACTATTTTTGACTATTACAACTTTAAGATACTAAAAGATTTGAAAAAAAAAAAATAGTAGAAAACACTGCTCGTTCTAGTATTGTTTTTATGTGAATAATATCCCCAAATCTCAAATGATGCCTCTACCGTACCTCTCGGCACTTACACTTTGGCTCATTGACAAACAATTCATAATAATAATAATAATGTAACTTATATGCTTTATATGCACATAATATGCGGCCCCTTGAAGGACTAACAGTGGCTTGCAGTTTTCTTCCAGGTGTCTCTGTACACAGTTTTAGTTACCTACATCCATGCCACAAATTGGAACATGATATGGTACTCGAGCTGTTATTTTTAGACAACTGGATCCTCCACTGCGTCCGAACGAAATTGGTTCTCCTTAAGCACTTCGTGATAGCGTCTCCTAAAAAACAACGTTTATAACTTCAAACCGCGCCCTTTTAACTCTCTAGTCTCAACCTTCACTTATAACTCATGGAATTTAAAAGCCAATCAACCGGGCTCTAATACCACTTCACAAGCTCGTGTAAATTCCATAATAATAACTCTGATACTTTATTGATGAAAGAAACGTATATTTATACAATAAATGATGTTAATGAAACCGAATCTAAAACTAATTATTTACATTAGTAATCGTGAAATATTAATTAACAATTGGTAGTGAAATCAGTGGTATGTACAAATTTGATTTTTGGCATTTTATTTGGAATTTGATTTTGCATTTTAGAAATTTAATTATGTACTTTCAACATTGTTATTGTTCATTATTCATTAGTACTCTCTTTCTAGTCGAGTATGAAGGATATTGTACTGACCAGATAAACTTTTGACTTGTAAAAATATATAACAAAATTAAAAAATATTTTTTTAAATTAATAAATATAATTTTAACTATAAAATTAAATTAAATTATAACATTAAAATTCCATAAACTTTTGACTTATAAAAATATAAAACAAAATAAAAAATAAAATAAAATAAATAAATTTTTTTAATTAATAAGTATAATTTTAATTATAAAATTAAATTAAATTATAACACTAGAATTCCATAATATTATATAAAGCATAGTATCTGTTTATGATATTTGTTATGAAAAAAACTATTTAAAAACTTGAGAAATCTAGTATAGAATATAAAAATATCAATTTAAATTTATGTTAATTTCAAAATTAATCAGATTCTAATAACAGATATTAAACTACAATGCACAATCCTTTTTATCACATAAATATTTAAAAGTGTAAGCACCCATCCACCATATTCTTTCCTTGACCCTCACATTTTCTATCCATCTTTCGAACATGATTTTTGGTGAAGTTGAAAGTTAATATTACACAATTAAAGAAAACATTTCCATTTTTTTCTCTGAAAGTCAAAAGTGCCCTAGAATGGTCAATTACAGAGCATATATTAGTGTACCAGGGAGTTGTTATATGTTAGTGACGTAGGGAGATAACAGTACTTGTTATTCCAGCTGCCTCTCCTGCGTTTTAAAGATTTCCGGCAATTTCATTTCGTCCACATATTGTGTAATCTCACAGCTTGCACATGATATGCAACTACTTTTTTCACAGTTTTCACATAATATGCTAACCACTTTTTTGGTTTTCGACTGTGATGACTGTCTTCATCTTTAAACCTTTGTCGCTACTTATGAGCATATATCATTGTACCATGGTCAATTACAGAGCATATATCAGTGTACCAGGGAGTTGTTATATGCCAGTGACCCAGGGAGATAACAGTACTAGTTATTCCAGCTGCTTCCTCTGCGTTTTAAAGATTTCCGGCAATTTCATTCGTCCACATATTGTGTAATCTCACAGCTTGCACATGATATGCAACTGCTTTTTTCATAGCTTGCATATAATATGCTACCACTTTTTGGGTTTTCGACTGTGATGACTGTCTTCATCTTTAAACCTTCGTCGCTACTTATGAGCATATATCAGTGTACCATGGTCAATTACAGAGCATATATCAGTGTACCAGGGAGTTGTTATACGCCAGTGATGCAAGGAGATAACAATACTGGTTATTCCAGCTGCTTCCTCTGCGTTTTAAAGATTTCCGGCAATTTCATTCGTCCACATATTGTGTAATCTCACAGCTTGCCCATGATATGCAACTACTTTTTTCACAGCTTGCACATAATATGCTACCACTTTTTGGGTTTTCGACTGTGATGACTGTCTTCATCTTTAAACCTTCGTCGCTACTTATGAGCATATATCAGTGTACCATGGTCAATTACAGAGCATATATCAGTGTACCAGAGAGTTGTTATATGCCAGTGACGCAGTGGGATAACGATACTGGTTATTCCAGCTGCTTCCTCTGTGTTTTAAAGATTTCCGGCAAATTCATTTCCTCCACATATTGTGTAATCTCACAACTTGGACACACTACGCACCAACCTTTTTGGTTTCTACGATGACCGATGGAGAAGGGAAGGCTTTTCATAAATATTTCATCATCAATCTGATTGTCTCCTGTCTTTGCGCACTTATATTTATTAATAAATTAATACTTATTTAAAAATATATATTTCAAAATTTAGATTTCATATTAATTTATGTATAACATAGTAGTTAAAGGATTGTAGTTTTTTTTAATATGTACCAGTAAAATTAGTAAATTCATACTAAGACTAAATACATGTAAAATATTTGAAAATTTAATATAATTTTAATATTTGTTTTATAAAAATAATTTTATAAATATTTAAAATATGTTGATGGATGGAATTGTAATATTATAATAAAAAATTACACATCATATATGTAAATATACTCCATCTTAAAACTTTGCTATTGCATTAAAATATTTTCAATAAAATATGCATTAAAATATTTTCAATAAAATATGTATATTTCTAAATATATGTAATCTTTTACCATTTAATAACCAAAAAAACACTTAGCCGATTACATCACACTACCTAGTCACACTTGTTGCAGTTTATCAAACTATCTGAAAAGGAATTGTACAAGCAGTTCGATTACCAATATTAAATTTATGTTTAACTTATTATAAACAAAATTATTAAATTAATTTTGTGCATTTCATTTTTTTAATTATTTAAAATATATACATATATATAAAATTTTCCGCATAACATACAACCTACACACTTCATATTCCCGGTAACTTTAACGTACTCAGCGTCTTATAGAAATACCTTTGAAAGGTAGACACGACTGTGCGGTTGGCTACATAGCATATATCTGGTGGATAGCTCGGAGTGTCATCTTTTGCAGGAGTGAGCTTTAGGTTATTACTATATATATATTAATTAATTTATAGTTTTAATATATAATATTTTTTTTGGTTTAAAACAAAACATAAACATTGCCGTCTTTGCTTACAGATATTACAATACGATGGAAAATCCTTTTTATCACACGAATATTACAAAAATTTAAAAGTGTTAGCACCGATGCTCCACATTATTCTTTTCGTAACCCTCACATGCTCTATCCCATCTTTTGATAAACAATACTGATTACACATTATTGTCCACATAATGTGTAATCTCACAGCTTAGTTTTCTATGCCGACTGTCTCCGTCCTCAAACCTTCCTCTTTATTTATAATCCTCTCTATTTATAATCTAATACGGCAACATATTGTTGTAAAATATAAAATTCACATTTCCTACGTGGAAACCAGACATCTGAGAAAAGGTTGGAATATGGGTGGAAACCAGACATCTGTTAGTATGGACGAAGGCGAAGCTTTTCTTCGACAGTTCACCATAAATGTGATCGTATCCTGCATTTGCGCACTGATATTTACTATCTTGCTCTCTTTGGATGTGTACAAGGCTTTCAAGAGGAAACCCTATTGGATCCCAGTTGAATCTCTGGTTATTAGCGCTCTCTTTATTCAGTTGCTCTCTTTTATGTTAAGCTCCATTAATTTTTGCACAAATGCTGCCTACAATTAAGGAATTTAAACTGCAGTCTTTCCTTAACTTATGGAAACCAACTGCAGTAGTTTCCTTAAGTTAAGGAAATCAACTGCAGTTAATAAATTTATTGTTGGGAGCTACTGAAGTGGTCCATTACTCCCATCTGGAGTTCTCTGCCTTGATCTGTGGGACATCTGACACATAGCTATCAGAAGCTTGATGGAAGCTTAGCTATAAATTCATCTGTTTGGTCCCCAAGCTTGCATCTCAATCCCCTTCAGTTTTTCACACCATCTAGCTGAGATAGCAGAGCTTGGAAGTGCCTTCAGATTTTCTGCATTCTTTTCTTTTTGCTTGGGCAGCTGGAGCGTGGTTTTTTAGAAAGAAGTTGCATCAAGAGTTTCACCAATGGCTGGAGGTAATTTGTATCCCTGGGCATTAAGTTTCAATGTTTTATTGAATTTTTCCGCATGCAGAATCGATGTTATAATTTTTCTAACATTTGGTATCGGAGCCGGTCTATCTCTGCCTTGGTGTTCTCTCGCCGCCCTTTTGTCCTTCTGTGCACCTCTTTCGATTTGTACATACTGCCTTTTATTTTGAAAATAATCAGTGATTCGAATCCCGGTTGAACCTACCATTGTTTTATTATATTAAAATGGCGGGAGATACCCGTAACCGTGGCATTTACGGTTCGGTGTGACCATCGTATATCTTATACCAATCGAATCTCTGTTGAGTATTAATGTTATTCCCGGGGTAGGCAGTGGCTTTGGGTGGCTTTTGCATCGTTATTGGCGCTTTCTTGTTTTTGGCTTATTTGCCCGGAAATTCTGTTCTTTAAAAGGCATTCTTAAATATTGATGCATGCAAGGCAATTATGTGGAAATTTCTATCATCTCCACCCTAATTTCTACGCTGAAAGTACCTACCAAAGGCTATTCTTTGGCGCTTTCTTGTTTTGGCTTCCTTAACCGGAGATTTCTCAGTCTATCATTTGTAGCTGTCTTGTTTTCGCTTCTTTAAGCGAAAATTTATGTTATTTAAGGGATTTTAGATTTTAAAATTTTGACGCGTTCAATTCCTTGGTTTGGCAAATATTTGAAAATTTCTCGCTTTTTTTTGCTGCAATTTCTATGCCGAAGAATTTGCTATTCTTTGCACCGGCGTAAAGCCCTGAATGCGATGAATTTAGATCTGTAGCTCAATAATAGGAACGCATGCTTTACACATTCTCACATAGATACAAAACGGTACATAAGATTTTCACAAAAATAGTTCGGATTTTCCATTCCATCAGTTATCCATCATTTAGATAAGCATGACTTGGACGAGAGTCACATAAAAGAAACATTATGAACTAAATGACTATGATTAAAAATTATGCTCTACCCATAACAAGTTTTATATAGACCGTATGCAATATATCTGTATGCGCAATATATAATGTGGGAGAAATGTATGGAAGTATTGTAATATTGTTTGAAGCACATTATTAAGCAGGTCATAAAGGAATATAATGTGAGAGAAATGTATGGAAGTATTGTAATATTGTTTGAAGCACATTATTAAGCAGGTCATAAAGGAATTGTGGCAGACCGTATTTTGATTTTTGATATTGAATATATTCTTTATTTATTTAAAAAAAAAAAAAAAAAACTTAGGTCTATTTATTTTAATTTGATTTTTGGATCATATGCATATTTGGAAATTTTTGCAAATGATTGGTTATGTGAGAATTGAATTCTTATGGGTATAAATTATTTTATTGTTTTGAAGTTATATTTAATTATGGAGGCTGGAGTTTAAATATGAGGTTTTGTATTCATTTTATAAAAATATTAGGGGAAATGAATATAGGGATGACCTTTGAAGTATTACTTAAAGAAAATAACTCTAAATTGTGAGAATCTCTATTTTGAACTCAATAGCCTTGCAATGCAATTTGTAGTCATTTGCGGTAATGCTGACTGCTTTAACCTCAATTTTGATTTTGCTGGAGTTATATGGAGTTTATTTAAAATGTCATTTTGACTTACTCCTTTCAGTAAACATTATTTTTCCTCTCTGCTTAAGTTTTGTTTATGCAACAAAATAATGTCTAGTGATCCATATAATTTTAATTAATTAGAGAATAGCCACAACATCTTTAATTAAATAAAATTATATATTTTGATTGGTTAGATCACATAAAGATTATTTAGATAATAAATTGTAATTAATTACATTGAATATAATAATTTTTATCCCACAGGGATTTTTATTATATTCATGTCATTAATTAGGATAAAATTTCATAACCTACCCACAGGAGTTATGAATTAATAAGTTTTATCATAAAGTTTTATTGAATCTGTTTGAATTGAAAATTTAGCCCACAGGCAATTTTATGTCATTTGATTCAATTCTTTTTAGCATGATTTACATTGGTAAAGCATGAAAGTTTATTAAGCCTCAATTTTAACATAAGCTTGTGATTCTTTATTTTGATGCAGTAGTAGAACCTGCAAATTTCTCTGAAATTCGTTGTGACATTCCCGAACTTAAGGGAGATAACTATAAGATTTGGAAGGAGAGGATTCTCCTTCATTTAGGGTGGATGGACATAGATTATGCTATCAGGAAAGATGAACCATCGACACTCACTAATACCAGCACTGCAGCGGACATCACGCTTTATGAACGATGGGAGTGATCCAATCGTCTAAGCATGATGTTCATTAAGACTAAAATTTCAGCTGGTATTCGAGGTTCCGTCGATCAGCATGAAAAGGTCCGAGACTTGTTGAAGGCCATTGATGAACAATTCGTCTCTTCAGACAAGGCACTAGCAAGCACCCTGATCATGAAGTTCTCATCCCTAAGGCTCACCAGTGTGAAAGGTGTGCGCGAGCACATCATGCAGATGAGGGACACTGTGGCTCAATTGAAGAAACTCGAGGTTGAAATATCGGAGTCCTTCCTAGTGCACTACATCCTGAACACCCTTCCGCACCAATATGGACCTTTCAAAATCTCATACAACACACATAAGGATAAATGGTCAATTAATGAACTCATGACCATGTGTGTTCAAGAGGAAGAGAGACTGGTGATGGAACTGGGAGAGAGTGCAATGATGGCAACGCGTGGAAAGGGCAAATCTCAAGCCAATCGGAAAGGGAAAGGTAAAGTACCTCCCCAAGCCGATATCAAGAAGGTTTCCAAGTGTTTTTTTCTGTAAAAAGAAGGGACACATGAAGAAGGAATGCGCCAAATTTCAGAAATGGCTTGCAGACAAAGGTAATTTAATCTCGTTTGTTTGTTATGAATCTAATATGGTTAACGTTAATATTAACACATGGTGGATTGATTCTGGATCAACAATTCACATTTCGAATTCCT